>VZRL01001031.1:239577-264099 GCA_013397895.1 Origma solitaria
CACTCAGCTCTGAGCAGGGCTGGGGCACAGTTTCAAAACTTGTTCAGCATGCTGTGGAGCTCTCGGGCAATGAAAGGTCACCCAGTGATAAGGGAAGCATAGGGGTAATGGAAAACAGCCTTTTTCCTGTTTCCAGCCTCATGAAATGATTTCTCTGTGCCTGTAGATTGCGGTTTGTGTATTTACTGAGCTCTGCTGTGTTGTACCAGGGAGGGAGGACTGTCTGTGATCAGCCCAGGGGCTGTGCTGCTGCAGAGCCCATCCCACCCTGCCCTGCCCCTCGGACTCCCCTCACTCCGGGGTTTGTCCCTCCCGATGAGCCCTTCCCGGCACATGCTCTGCTCCACACCGCTCACACTGCTGTTGTTTCCAGCTGGAAAATCGCTCTGACAGGTTGAAGAGGAAGCTTGGAAGGTGTGGGCACTTCCCGTGCAGCACCCCAGGAATTGGGAGCAGTTGTGTAACCTCATGTGAAGCCCCTCAGGCAGGGAGCTGCCAGATCCAGCCTTTTACTTGCTTTTTTTGGTCAAATTACGGTAAAATGTCCCTCTCCTGTTAGGAATTTAATTGCCACCTTTTCATAGTATCAAACTTTTGAAAAAACTGAAATGTATTTCATTCTGCAGGCCCATATTAAACCTCTCATGGTAGGAATTTTTACTGTATCAATTATACATATTATGTATAATTACCTCATACACTCCTGTGTGAGATCTAAAATTGAGCATATTGTCAAGCGGTGCAAGCAGAAACTGATTTTATAATGACAGAAGCAACAAAGCTGAATGCCAGGCCTCATTCTTCATGGTTATTATGGCATTTTGTTGAGTAACGGATGTGGATCAGCCTTTGCAATTCCAAAAGAATATTTTTAAATGCTGAGGTGCTCCCCCAGCCTTCCTTTTATCTCCATGAAGATGTGCAGTCCCTACGTGGAGGCTTCCTGGTGCTGCAGGAAATTTTGGATCTCAGTGTTGTGAATTTGCCAGATACACTTTAGGTGCATAACATCCTTTTCTGTCAACAGTGTAGCACCTGATTGTTGATAAAGTTATTTTTCTTGGACATTTTGTGACTGATCTTGCAGTACAGTATTTAATTTGCCTTCTCTGAGTGTTACAGTCTTCCTTCTCTCAGAACCTGCAGGTGTTAAACCAGACTGACACTGAGGAAGGTAATTGATTTTTATAAAATGTCCCTTTTTCCTTATCATGATGGATGTTTAATCCCCTTTAATTAAAACAGGGAGCCAGCTTTAGCTTTTAAGTTATATCATCTCCTCTCCAAAACACTCCCTCACTGGAAGTGGATCATGCCTAATCTGTTTGACTTTGATATCACAAAGTACACTTTATGCCAGTACAGCAGTTTATGTGGAATTAAGGACAAATTACCAAAGGAACTTTAAAATAATATGATTAGTTGGAAGTACTGGTCACAGATACAATTACACTCTAGAAACACTTCTGGAATTCTGTCTTGTGAAAGTCTGAAGACTGCAAACCTGAGGGTCCATGGAGTTACCCCAGACCTTTGTTGGTTAAAATATTTTAGAATTTCAGCTTTTTTCCCTCCTGGTGCCCATTGAGACTCCCTGGGTGGGTAAGTCCAGGGTTCAGCAGCCAAGGGGGGCAGGTCTATGGGAGGATTTGCAGCTGCCCCTGGATCCCTGGCAGTGTCCCAGGCCAGGCTGGATGGGCTTGGAGCAGCCTGGGGTGGTGGAAGGTGTCCCTGCCATGGCAGGGCTGGACTGAGTTGATATTTAAGGTCCCTTCCAGCCCAGGCTATTCTGGGATTCCATGTCTTTCTTGCAGCATCTACAGTTTAACACATTTGTAGTGTCTGGTAGTGCTGCTGTCAGCAGGGAAACCTCACCTTTCCTTCTGGACTTGAGGGGGAGTTTCTCACAAGACGTGGTTATTCCTGTGGGAGAGGATTCTCAAAGGAGCCCTCTCTGTCCTTGGCTGAAAGCATCTCGTGAAGCAGCAGCACATCTGAAGTGCTGAGGATCTCCCTGGTTTTATTTCTCACTCTTGTCTTGGGGAGCACTGCAGCTCTCTTGCTGAACTCTTGTCCTGTCCTCCCCCAGGACAGAAAATGTTAATCCCTGGAAAAGTGCCTTGGGGAACGAAAATGACCTAATGCAGTCATGGAGCTTAACTCTTCCATCTTCTCTCTTCCTTTTCCCTGCAGGATTCGGTCTCTCACCCCTCTGCCCGTGCCATGTTCTCTGTGTCCCCTGCTTTAACCCCCCCAGATGTTCTGTGAGCTGGGTGTAACCTATTGCAGCAGCAGTTTGGTGCAGAGCTGTGTGGCTGCAGGGGCAGGGCACTTTCCCTTGCAGCACTCAGTGCCTCCCAACTGTTCCATCCTCTCAGGAGTCACTGCAGGGCTCAGATGTGGCTGCAGGTGTTGATCATTGGGATCTCAGTAGCCCTTGCATCCTGGAGATGCTAAGATTCCTAAGCTACATGAGCTGGAATGACAGCTGAGATTTACCCCTGAGGGAGCTGATGCTCCATGCTGAGATTTTTTATTTTTCTGAGCTGTACTTTTCCTGTTTCTTGGTGTTAGGGAATTCAGGAGAAGATTCTGCAGCCTTTCCTCCCTCAATCCCCAAGGTCTGCATCATCTTCCATGGGAAATGTTTGAGGTGTCCTTGCTCTTAAATGCGTTGCGCATCTGCTGTTTGTGTGTTCCAGGCCTGGCAGCAGAGGTTTGGAGGCTTTTTGGGTGGAGTGGGGAGAAAGGAGAGGCAGGGAGGGCCGTTTGGCTGCGCTGGCAGCTCCTCACAGCTCCCAGATTTCCTTCCTGCCTCTGCTGTCCCATGTAATCTGTTTTACAGCTCTGCAGTTTTGGATGGAGAAAGAGCTGAATTTATGGTGATGGTTGATTTATAGATTAACTGCAACACCATTTGCTCTCAGGCAGATTTGGCAAAGCAAGACCCTTTTCTGTTGATAAAAGGGAGAGAGAAAGGAACAGGGATATTCATTAAAAGGAATAAAAGGAAAGTGAGATAAAGTATGGCCAGGCAGAACAGCTTTTCACTCTCCTGACTCTTTTAAAATGAAGGTGAAAGCTGCTTTGGAATGGGCTTTGTGCCCCGAGAATCCATGTGCATGTTGATTTGCTGGGAGATCCATGGCAGGAGGCTGTGTTGGGATGCAGAGTTGGATCCCCTGTAATTCCCTATAACTGAGAGCAGTGAGTTATTAGCACAGCCCTGCAAGCACTGCAGTCATTAGTTAATCAATCCAAGCCCAGCTCCCAGCCCTTCTCCTGGAGGTGGAGCTGTGGGGAAGGATGAGGTGGATGCATCCTTCAGGAGGGGATGGTGCTCACCCCTGCTTGGCTTTCTGACTCCGCGGGGTCACCGCGCTGTGCGGGACCTGAATGAGCTCTGACTCTGCTCGTGGATTATCTTCCCAATCAGGTGCTGCAGTTGGAATAGTGGAGATTTCTCTTTTTAATAGACTTAGGTTTTTGTGGTCTTTCATTAGGCTGTTGTAGACAGATTATTAAAAGGTCATTTTTCTGCTGCAGAGGAGGCACAGGATTTGGGGAGTTAGGACTCGTGTATTGCCTTTCTTCATTCACTCTCATCTAACTGTGGGAGAAAATGCCGTGAAGGTCAAGGCAGACTCTGGGATTGATGGAATCAACTGTGGGACTTGTCTGAGGAGGGAGCGGTGCTCTGTGAGAGCACAGATTGACCTCAGCCTCAGCACCCCTTTCGCCCAGCTCAGTGCTGTGCTTGTGCTTCCTCTCCAGAGCCCTCTGGGGTTTTTATTCTCACCCAAACCCACTGCAGAAGGCATGGAATTACTTTGTACTTTGCTGCCATTTTAGTTTTCAGTCTGTGCATTTTCTGGCCATCTTTACCGAGCCTGTTCAGTTGGTTGAAATTACAAATCTCAGAGGCTGAGGTTCATCTGTGAGCTGTTGTACTCGACCTGGCAAAGAGGAGACTCTTCCCACCTGTGGTTCCTCTTGGCACTTTCCATAATGGTCTCAGAAGGAGCAGGTGCTGATCTGGGATCTCATCCTTGGATTTGGAGGAGCAGGTGCTGATCTGGGGACACATCCTTGGGTTTGGAGGAGGAGGTGCAGGTCTGGGGTCACATCCCCATCTGACAGCAGCCTCAGGTGGCTCCTGCCCCACTGCCCTGGTGGGAGGTGCTGGTCTGGGATCTCATCCTCGGTTTTGGAGGAGCAGGTGCTGGTCTGGGGACACATCCTTGGTTTTCGAGGAGGAGGTGCTAGTCTGGGGTCACATCCTTGGATTTGAAGGAGCAGGTGCTGGTCTGGGATCTCATCCTCGGTTTTGGAGGAGCAGGTGCTGGTCCGGGGTCACATCCCCATCTCACAGCAGCCTCAGGTGGCTCCTGCCCCCCTGCCCTGGTGCTCTGTGCTGTGTCTGCAGCACAACAATTGCTCGGCTCAGGAGCCCCGGTGGGATTGAGAGAGGCAGCTCTTTGATCCAGGGAGGCTCTTGCTCCAGCTCATTCCTGCCTTCTGAAAGTGTCTGCTCCGAGCTCAGGCCTGATTTGAAATGAAGATCTATGGAAGTCTGACAGGATCACAGATTGGTTTAATAACAGAGGCTCTGAGACAGGAGGGGAGGGAGATGTGCTTCCATGCTCCATCTCACTCCTTCAGCCTGAGCTGACTCGGGCTCTGTGGGACAATGAGCTTGCAAATTCCAGCTTGGCACAGAGCTGGAAGCAGGGCTTGGAAGGGCCAGGAGGAACCAAGAGTGGTGCTGCACAGCTTTGTCTTTATTCACATTTTGTTAACACGTTGGCAGAAATCAGCGGGGATTATTTTTTTTTCTTTACTCAGCAGAGAAAATTGTCGAGGGGTGATGCCAAGTGCAGCACAAGTGTGGTTTAAAATAAGAGGAGCCTGTAGTAATGACAGCACTTAAATAGCACTCGGTGCCGTCTGAGAGCTGGGCCCTTGTTAACCCCTTAATGTTCAAGGAATGAACGCACTGGGTTTGCATCCCCTTTGTTTCCAGCTGCCCAATCAGCGCCACAGAGGGGATCAAACAGCAGAAATAAAGGGAACTTTACAAACTGTGTCAGTGATCTTTATCAAATCTCAGCTACAACACTTGTGGCTTTGATGCTGACAGGAACACAGTGCTCACTTCAAAGCAGTTGTAGTTGGGGACGGCGCAGTTTGATGGATGAGGAGCATTAAACCTTTGGAATGCTGGATTTTTTCTCCTCAAGAAAGAAAAGAGTGTGTGTAGAGGCATTGCACCTCTAGCACAAGGGGTTTCCTAATCTAAGAATATCTTTCATTACTCATGAGCAAATTTCTTTTGTTCTGCTGTAGGCAATTATCCGTGTTTTTTTCGGGAATACGTGTTGCTGTGCCCGGTGAGGGAGGCAGCTCACACAGGTCACTTCGTACAAGGCACAGATGTCTCTGATCTCCCCTGGTTACCTTTTTTTCTCCTTGTTTCTGGAGATGAAATGAGCTATTATTTTAGAACACAGGCTCTTTGAAGCATAATCTTTGCTTTTCTTTCTATTTGTATGGTATCCACTACAAAAACAACCAGTAATTAATAATCTGATTGCCAGTTTAGGGAAATAAATCTGATGTGAACAGGTTCTTCAAAACAAATAACGGCGAATGGCAAGGGGATGGATATTGTAGTCATTCATCTCTGTTGAATTGTGTACTAATTATCTTCTTGGCTAAACTGAATGAGTAAATGACTTCATAATGTTTTTCCCCAAACACCTTTTCTTAGTGAAATGCCTCCTTCACGCTGCTCATTCACTGCAGGCAGGGGCAAGCCGTGGGTTATTTTTGCATGTGGAGGGAGAGACACTCAGTAATTTTGTGCTTTGTGCCTGCCATTTGTGCTGCGGAGCTGACTGGACTGGGACACCGAGAGTCCTTCCAAGAGCAGATGGTTGTTCACATTAAATTCTCTGCTTTAAAATAGTATTTAAAAATTGCATTTGGAGTTCTGGAAAAATCTCCTCTTTGTATTCATTGAGTTGGGGGTTAGTGAATCGCTGTGAAAGTAGCCCATTGTGCTAATCTTGGAGCTCAGTTGTACCTCTTGAAAATTCATATGACTTTAAAATCAGAATTTTGAAAAGCTCCTGTCTAATGTCACTTCTTGAAACTAATGGCTCTTTAATCCTATTTCTAGTTCAAGGCAACTTTAAGGGTTGAAGAGTCTTTTAGAAATACATGATTGGCACAAGTTGGGTTTGACTCTAATCTTCAACACCCAATCCGTAGGGATTTGATCCCAACTTCACAGTAACCTGAGATACTCTGCCCATCCCTGCTGAAAACAAATGAGAGTTTGCAATCACAACTTCAGTTCCTCTGGGGAAGGAGGAAGATTCTCATCCTGCTGTTCCATTGGCAGCAAAATCGCTGCCAGTTCTTCACCTTGTGGGACATGAGGAAGTTCTGCATGGAAGAGTGATTGTGTGGGGTGTGATGGGTCCTGTGGGTGAGTGCTGCCTGTGTTTGGTGCTGCCCAGGCCCTTCTGAGCAGCTTTGCCCTCATTTTCTCCCTGTGCTGGTTCGTGGCTGTGGGAGGCAGGTGGGTTTGGTGTGTTTTGGGCTTGTAATTTGGTCCTGTCATTACCTATTTACTCCTAATTATGGTTTTTGGAGTTGATACTCCCCAGCCTCTGTATTTATCTTTCTCCCCGGGGTGTATTTCAATAAAAATGTCATTATTTGAGATCATTGACACGGCTGGTTAAAGGTACTGAATTCCACCATCTATTGTCCTGTGAAATGATCCATTAAAGATAAAACTGCAGGCACTTGATAAAGGTTCTTCCCCAGGAACAAGGAGCTCTCTGATCCTGTGTGATCTTATCTCCAGAGCAGGGTTTGCATTCCTGATGGGAAGGAGCCACAGCAGAAGGCGACACGAGAGGGAGGCCAGAGATTGTCCTTTCCAGCCAGGATCTCGAGAAGGGAAATGGGATATTTCCAGCCCGTTCAGTGTGGGCCAGCCTCAGGTTTGAGGAGGAGAAGAAGAAAGGGAATTGATTTCAGTATTTTAATAAATTGTTGGGAGAGAGGGATGAAGGGAGGTTAATTCTGGAGGAAGGTGGAGGTGAGGAAAAGAGAGGTGACTGTGGAAGGGAGGTGACAGTGCTGCCAACAAGGAGCAGTCCGTCCTTCTTGTTGAAATACCTTTTTTCTTTTCCCACACAGGCAAACCAACTTAAATGGAGTGTTGGACAATAGGAGCTGGACTCTGATCCCTGTGGGTCCCTTCCAGCTCACAATATTTCAGGATATTCTAGTTTGGAAACCCACACTTCTACCCCGAGCTTTGCTCTGACACAGTGAGGACATGCTGTATAATAAATGTTTTACCTTGTAGAAAAATGAGGCCTTAGAAGCAGGACCTGAACTCGGCAGGGAGGGCCCACCCTGTGCTAATGGTGGCTCTTAATGGTTCTGGTGGGTGATAAATTTTCCTGATGGACGGAGGGGTTTTCTTTGGAGGCTTTGGGGCTAAAGATGTTGAAGGTCAGGGTTCAGATTCTGGGTTTATGGACACCCTTTGCCTTACAGAGACTGAAATAGCAGCTTTTCATTCCGCCTGTCGTGGCTGAGAGCAGGTTGGCATTTGAATCTTCAAAGGGTCAGTGTTCTTGGCACAATTAAATCTGCTTTGAAGACAGATAACTCACCCCAGCCTGACACATGGGCCTGGGCATTTTAAATGTGCTGCTCCCGTTCTGTTTCTGTTCCTTATTCCAGTAATTATGGTGTGTTAAACTGCGTGGGGCCTGCCTGGGCAGACCTTGTGCAAACACTGTGAAATTGAGTTCCTTACCTTCTCGCAGGAACAGCGCTGAAGTGACATTTCCAAAGTCTTGTGCTTGAGCCTCCTCCTGCCCATGGAGCCCAGGCTCCCAGGGGGTGGGGGGTGAGATGTGCTGAATTAATCACTGCCTAATTGCTTGTGTAGGTGCAAGAGAGTGTAAATGAGGTGTGGAACAAGGTGTAGCTACCAAAAACTCTGGGAGTGACAGCTGGAGCAAGAAAAGGTCTGGCAAGCTTTGGGGGATGTTGGATGGAGGGACAGGATGGTCTGGTGGCTTCAGGTGAGACAAACTCCACCTAAACAAGGAGCAACCAGGTATGAGCAGGCCTTTGCTGCGTTTGGAGTTTTTAGTGTCTCCTTGGCCACTGGAAGCCAAACCAGAGCTGATTTCCTCTGGAGAAGCAGCAGTGAGGGGAGAACCTGGCGCTGGAAGGGCCTTGAGGAGCACCTGGAGCTGGAAGCTGTCCCTGTGAATTCCCTGGGACGTCACTCCTGAGGGTCCCTGCGTCCCAGGATGGCCTAAATGCTCCTTTTTACTGACACACTTGTTTAATTCTTAATTCACAAGACATTTGCTTATTTATTCTGATTGTTCCTGATAATAATTCTAAGCCATTAGAGGGGAAAATTGTATTCAGAAATGCTGTTTCACACTTTATTTGTTTGATGATTTAGAGCGATAGAAAATAGCACATTTGCTGGCTTTTATAGTCTGATAATTATCCACATCCATCAAGCCCCATTCCAGGGGAATAAACAAAACACCAAGAAAATTACACTATTAATGATATCCTATGATGGCAAATAGGACAGATCTTTCTGTTAAGGATCGAGAGGGGACTGTCCAGTTAAACTCATGTGGGAATGGGGGTTGAAGATCTCCTCCAACCCAAACCATTTTGGGATTCCATGATTCCATATTAACAAAAGCAAGCTGCCACTCCAGGAAGAGAATTTTCTAACACATTGATAGCTTTGGGGCAAAACCTTTTGGACCTGTGATCCTGACTCAAGAACTCGTGAAATTACATGGAAGTAGAGATCAGAAATGCTGGAATTAGGTTTCATGAAATAAGTTTGGAAGCTGAGAGTCTTTCCCGCAGAACAGCGAGTTCTGGATGTGAACAAGTGGTACTCGATCCACTTCAGGGATTTTCTGTTGTTTTGGTGGAAAGTAGAAAAAGGTAATTTAAAAGGCTCAGTATATTACTTTCAGGTTGTTGACTTCAGGGTAAGATGACATTTGAGTCACAGAACTATAACTTTTTTTATCTTGAGCTGGTTTTTTCCTTCCCCATTCCGTAAATCTCGTGCTCCCTGGCAGAGCAGCAGCCCATTTTTCCTGCTGCAATCCCACAAAGTGCTGAGCGGCAGGGTTTGGGGTGAAGCCTGGCCCTTTGTCTTGGTCACCCTCTGCAGGGCTGACCCTTGGAACAGGGACTGAAGTTGGTTTGCAGTTCCTTGGAGGTTTGATTTTTCTCCAGCCAGCTCTGCTTCAGCTCTGTGGCCATAAAGGTCCCTTTTCCTGGGGACAGGCTGAGCCGAGGGACAGAACCTGCCCGGGAGCCCTGGCTGCAGGCAGCGTTCCCAGCTGGAGAAAAGGAAATTATTGGATGTTTTGTACCATGCACAGACCTGTGGTCGCCTGTGCAATTCAGGTTCTGCAGCTGAGCTGAGCCCCAGCTGTGGGGATGGTGACAAATGGGGACACCAGGACTGCTGTACCCCCAGTGCTGGGGGCTCTGCACAGGGAGCAGGGCCTCGGTGCCATCGGTGGCACTCAGAGCATCAGGTGGCACTCAGTGCCATTGGTGGCACTCAGAGCATCAGGTGGCACTCGGGGCCTCGGTGCCATCGGTGGCACTCCGAGCCAGCCCTCCGTGGGTGTTTATTGCTCAATATCTGCCCTCCTTTGCAGCGATTTTTAATCTTCCATTGTTGCTGTGCCTCGTAGTCGATCATTTGATGTGGAGATGGAGCTTGGTCTGTGCCGTACGTGCAGGAGCCTTCTGCTTCTCTTCCTGGTTTTAAATAGCAGCCCAAATTCTGTCTTTATTGCCTATCTTTATGTAAATCAGTCAGATTTGTGAGCATAACTTAAAGCAGAATTTGACCTACTTTTAATTCTCTTCTGCAGTTAATATTTTGAATTCCTAAGAATAAATGCAGAGGGATGTGTAGGCTCTGCTTCCTAAAGACCGGCCCAAAGAAAAAAGTTAATTTCTAAAATTGGAGTCAGCTATTACCATTCTGTGCTGGGGTATTTTGATTTGTATATTATTACATATAGTTCATTTTTATAAGCTGGAAATTCCTCCTCTCTGGCTGGTTTCTATCCAAGCAAGTCTTTTTTCTTTGTCTCTCCATGGGCTGTTCTCTAAAGCCTCGCTTGGCTTTTTGCAGGCTGCAGTTTCAGATAACACAATAACCATGTTCCAATGTATTAAACTTTTAACATCCTCAAGATTCAATTAATCTTATCTTTACAACTCCCAATTACAGGCACTAATTAAGTGAAGGTTGCATTGTAGACTGGGGATATTACATTAATCATCAGCAGCCTTGTAGCCATAAATTAGTTCTTTCCCAATCCTTCAGCATTTTTCCCAGAAGGAATGGAATGTCTCATTTCCCTGTTTTAAGGGACATTAATCCCACAAAGGAGCTTTGGATCAGGATTAGTTTTATCACATTTATGTAAGTGATGAATGGTCTTTGTAAAATAAAAGCCACTAGCTTTGTCCCAGACAAATGAAATTGAATTGTTTGATAATTACGCAATTTAAGGCACTGTCAAACTTTGGTCAGGGGATGTTGCGAGTCCATTGCTGCGTGTATTATTTTACGAGATTAGGTGCTACATCGTGTTTTGCCTTACATTTTTTTAAGCCATCGGTTGAAATCAGCTTAGTGCCTCAATCCTGGAGCACCCTGTGTGTGATTTCTGGGCTGGCTCAGCTCCTGCCAGGCCAGCCCAGGTGTGCTGCATTTTGTGACAGACTATGGCTTCGAGCTGCTTCTCCTCTCCTTGTGGTTTTACCCTTAGAAATGGAGGATCCAGGGCTGAAATCCCACAGATCAGGGGCATTTTGAGCTCCCACCCCGAGCAGAGCAGGGCTGGGCACCTGTGGAGTCTCCTCCTGCAATGTCCTCTGCCCATGCGTGGTAATGACACAGGATGGCTTTGACATCTTTATTGGAAATAGCAAAAATAATGCATTTTTTATTATTCGCTTTGAGGAGAAGTTATAGCTGGCAATAAATGCCATTCCCACAAATGTAAATTCTCAGAATTCTCTGTCACAAAAAGCAGGGAGAGGCATATTTAATTTGCTGCACTGTGTAACCAATGATTTACAAATTTCCATTGGCAATATTATTGTGTGTCGTCATGTTAAACACGTTTAAATGGATCCTGGTGTTCAGTTCCCTCCTTATAACCTGAACATATAAATCTTTGTCACCTGGCTTTTGCTCCTGAGAATATTGTGAACTTCAAAGCACTAAGAGAGCCAAGAGCTTTTGGGAAGAAAAAGAGCCATTTGAAGCCTCCCTGATTTTTGTGTGTGATGGGCACACCCAGCCCTGGGTCGGTGGCCTGTGGCACTTCAGGCAGGTGATTGCTTTTCCAGAATTATGTTCAATAATTTGCACTAAAAAAAAAATTCAATCAAATTCTTTTGCACTTTAGTTACCCCTAATCTAAGAAAAAACTGTCTTTAGGAAGTGTCGAAGTTGTTCCCTACACCCTTTAATGTTTTCCTCAGCAGACCCTGCATTTTCATTCACCTCATCGAGAAAATTATCGAATACTTTAATTCCATTATTTCACATCAGATAGTAAAATCCAGCATGGACTTAAGGACTGAGCCAAGACTGCTTGAGCTGTGGTGAAGAATATTTACTTCTTTGAATAAAATGAAAGCTATTTACACAGAAAAAGGTTTTATTCTTTTCCAAAGCACACACTCCTTCACACCTTTCCAGCCCATCCAGCGTTTCTTGCTTGTTAATATTTAGCACAATTTTATTTTGCAGATCTTTTCCCCATGGAGAGCACACCTGCTGTTCCCTGCACTGAGTTATTTCTGCAGTTTCCGCTGCTGTATCATCACTTTGTCTTCTCAATTTTCCTTCTACCTTGTGAAATCTCGTGATGCTGTTTGAAGAAATGGCAGGGAAATACCACACTTCATATAACATGTCTGAAGACTTTTATTAAAATGCTGGGATTTCCCATGGATTGTGTGTTGCTGATGCCTTTCAGACGTGTGGAATGTTGGTTATCTTGCCAGCCATGGTGTGCTGTGCTCAGGGTTATTACCCCCCTCGTTCCTAGCCTGTTCCTTTCGCTGTTTTTCCATTAAATATTGATTATTTTGCCTTTTGTCTCTGTTTTCCCCCCCAGGTATGCCATTCCCCCGGAGCACGGCAAGAGGCTGGAACGCCTGGCGAAAGGTGAGCTCTGCTTTGGCTGGGGACAAAGGGCTGGTGCTGACCTTCGGGGACTGAGCCAGTCCTGAACCCTCCTGCGAGGGCTGCCCGAGGAGCTGCTGAGCTGGGGGAGAGCTCCAGAGCCAGAAACTTCCCAGGGAATTTTCCTTCCCGCCTTGATCTCCTGACACGGCGTGACCTGAACTAAAATCCCTTGAAAAACACTTGAATTTTGGGGCTTTGAGGCCAAACCTTCCCACGTTTGGGCAATGGGTTTAATCCACAATGTTTTGGGTTGGAAGGGACTTTAAAAACCATTTCATGGCACCCTGGGTAGGGACCCCTCACTGGAGCAGGCTGCTCCCAATGGCCTGGAGCACTCCAGGGGAGGCAGCCACAGCCTCAAACCTCAGTGTCTCAATATCCTCACAATCAAAATTTTCTTCTGATATTGAACCTAATTTCCCTCTTTGGTTTGTACCCATTACTCCTTCACCCTGTAATGATACATTCTGTACTTGGTGGTTTTCCTTTTATTTTAGCCTCATCCCCTCTATTTTTCAGTGCAATAAAGGTCATATTTTTAAAAAAGCAATGAAAAGGAGGGAAAAAGTAAAGGAAAACGGAGGGGAGGGAAGGCAGAGTTACTTTGAGCTGGGGCAAACTCCCAGCTCTGAAGCTTCAGGGAAGATATCTGCCTGCAGAAGTAGATACGTTTTAATTTGTTGATGTTGTTTCTATTTTTGTTCACTTGCAAATGTTGGAGGAGCTGCCCAGCTAAAAAAAGCTGCTGGCCCAGAATAATTAACTCCAAATCTCAGTGGTTCATCTCCAGCGGGACAGCCGGGGTGGTTCAAATGTGCTGGTGAAGGTGGGAGCAGGCAGGAAATCTGAAGACTGTTCTGATGCAAAGAAAAGAAGTTCTGCTGCTGATTTCCCAGAAAACAGCAAATTCCTGCAATGCCTTTTGCTGCTGACAGTGTGGCTGTGTCACACTCCAGGGTGCCAAGCACTGTGTGGGGTAAATGCAGAATTATGGGATGAGTGTGCCAGGGCGTGGTGGTGGTGTTTTCCTGAGCACTGAGCTCCACCATCCCTAAAAACAAATAATTCTGGAAATGGCTGCTCAGAAATGTTGCATTTCAAAGCTACAGCTCAGTCATTTGCTAGGTTTTAATAGATGAGAAAAGTAATTTTTATAAGGAGTCAATCAATCAGATGACTTGTGTTCCGCAGACTCTGAAATACCACTCCAAGTCTGACAGAAGCAATAATAAGTTTCTTGCTGTTTGTAACTAATTTTTACGGATGATCAATTTTTAGGCACGGGGATGGTTTGTGCTGTAAAACCAGGAGCAAATTATCAGTGGTCTGGTGTTTATTTTAGTTTGCTGTCTCTGGAGGCTGGGATGGGTGATGATTCAATTCTGCAGAGAGCCAATATTGCTGCCTGGCCATCCCCCTGTCCTGTACATCAGTGGGGAGAAGTTTGCTATGGAGAAATGAGTGTGCAATTAATATGGAAAATGAATAGCTGAGCTGTAAATGGGCTCACTGGGAGAGCCATGGAGCCCACAGAGAGAATGTTAATGTGTTGCCATGTTATTGGTGCTAATCACTTAAAATGTGCTTCTTTATTAGTGGCTTTAATGAGAGCCACTTAAACTGTGCATTAAAAAGAGGAACTGCAGAGAGGGATGACAGGCTGGGTAGCAGACAGTCATAATTTTAATTGAAATGCTTTTAGTACAAAAATATAAGAAAACCTGGGATCCAGTAATCCTTTTGACTTTCTGAAGCCCCTTCCATTATGTCTCATCAGTTAGTTTTGGTTCCAGAACTTGGGTTATTTGTTTTCCTGAATGGCGATGGGCTTGAGGCTCTGTAAGCACAGAATTTGTTATGGAATCACCCACTTGGAGGGAAAGACATGATCTTGAGGAAAATGGGATTACATTGGCCGAGCTGACTTTGAGGGGTTTGGTCAGTGTTTGCCACTGTTTTAGTTTTCTTAATTATTTGTGATTTGTTTTAATAACTCGGTGTGGATCTTGGGTAGAATTAACACTTAGTGGTGTTGAGGAACCGACAGGGTCAGGTCCTGCAGCCTCTGCCACTTGTTGGTGACCACTGGGAACGTGTCCCTCCTGCCACTGCCTGGCCTGGAGATGCTTCCTTTCCCTTCTTTTCACTGAATATTAACATTTTTTCCGTTTAGGCCATGATATGTAGGGCGGGTTGATCTGGAATCTCACAAATTGCATTATTTTCCCAGGAACAATCCAGCAGCCCTGTACTGATGCTCCTCCTTTGAATGTCTCCGCAGGATTTTTCCCGGGAAGCTCTCAGGGATGCGATGCTTTCCTCCGTCACAAGATGACTCTCATTTCTCCCTCCATCCTGAAGAAATACGGAATTCCCTTCGACAGGGTAGGTGCCAGGGGTGCAGGGAGACCCTGCAGGTGGAGCACAGCTCCTCTCTCCTGAGGAAACGATTCACCACAAGCCACTGGGGAGAATTTGGCTTCATTTCCAAGGGCATTATTATGCTGAGTGCATCCCCTTGGTTCAAACCAGGTCTTTCTGAAAAAAGGAGGATCTGGGCTTTGGCTGAGACACTGTGAAGCGAAAAAAAGCTGTCACTGAGCAAACCCTGACAATTAGGGAGCCTCTCAGGTGGAGAGGGACAAGCTAATAAGGATGTTCAGGCTTCTTAATGGGCAGAAAGCCCCAGAGGTGATCCAGGAGCACTTTTTATTTTCCTGTGGATCCAGTGTGACCCGAAGCGGAGCCGCCTGTGCCGGTTCTGTTGTGTAAGAGTTCGTGCTGCTCTAAGCCTCGAAGGATCCCTGCAGCTCTTAAGCCCTGATTTGAAGAGAGGGGTCATGTTTATTTGCCATGATCGTTTTAATGTGCTTATTCTTAAAGTCTTGTGGCAAGAAGTAAATCTCCTCAGCCAAGTGTGGTTACAGGGATTTGTATCTGTGCAGAATCAGTCAAAGTGCTGCTGCTGCTGCTGCTGGGTGCTCCCAGCACACGGAGCAGAGCTGCCTGTGCACGTGGGGAGTGCCAAAGGAGTGCTCCGAACTGGTTTTGTGGAATCGTGGAGTGGGTTGGGTTGGGAGGGACATTAAAGCCCATCCTGCCACCCCTGCCGTGGCAGGGACACTTTCCACCGTCCCAGGGTGCTCCAAGCCTGTACTGAAATAATGACTTCTGAAGGAGGATCACTGTAATTCACAAACAGGGAACAAGTGCCATTTTTCCTGAGGAATAGAGATAGGATCCCTTCATCTGAATTCTTGGCAGATTTCAATGAAGTGAATAGGCAGCATTTATAAATCTCTATAATGGTGTTCTGGAAAAAAAAAACCCAGATCAATACTAGGGCTTTTTAATAATTAAAAATGTGTATTTCTGTAATCTCCTATTGATTTGTCCATTTATTCCTCAAGAGCTTGCAGAAGTCAGTAAATTTGGGGCTTTCTCCATGAGTGGCAGTTTGTGCTGGCTTTCCTTCAATAGTTATTACTTTTCTGCATGGCCTATCCATCATCTGGAGTGTTTTCTAATTTATTGTGGGATAATTTTGACAGCAGTGCCATGGACGATGTGGGCTTGAAATGGAGACACCAGGATGTGCATTCAGCGACAGAAACAGAATCTTTTCATCTTCTGAAGGCAGCAGAGCAGCGCTGCAGGGATTTATGGAGGGGATGGACACATGGGGCTGGGCGCAGGCTGACTTCTCCTGCTCCAGAAATCCTGCAGGAGCTTCCTGTGCATCACAGCAGCTTTTATCCCCTCTTTTAAATTATTCTTCTAATGTTAGTGACATCAGCAAGATCAGATGTTGGCCCAGCCAAGGGGGGATGTTTGAACTTCTCTCTGTTTACATTTTGCGTTTGGCCCCATCCTTGTGTTTGGAAGGGCAATTCCCCTGCAGTCTCCGCAGGCTCGGGGCTGTGGGTGTGAGTTATGGCTGTGGGATGGAATCCAAATGGAATTGCTTGGCCTGGGCCAGCTGGGAGGGGTCTGTCAGCACTCCTGGGCTGAAGGACAGTGAAGGTCAGGCTTTGCCTCCTGCATAGCCCATGGAGGGGAGGAGCTGCTGCCTGAGGGACAGCTGGGAGCTGCTCCTGGGGCTCAGGCCATGCTCTTAACAATTCAATTCCTTTTTGCTCCAATGGCTTTTCTGCATAAGATATAAAAAGAGGATTTTTTAGGAGCTTCACAGATTGATTTGCCTCTGCTTCCAGCTGTGATCTGTGGAGTTCAGCCCTTGTTAATAATGTCCATAATGCTTATTGTTGCTTTAATTTTATAAAAGTAGAGTCACAGGGTGGTTTGTGTTGAAAGGGACCTCAAAGCCCATCCATCCCACCCCTGCCATGGGCAGGGACACCTCCCACTGTCCCAGGCTGCTCCAAGCCCTGTCCAGCCTGGCCCTGGACACTTCCAGGGATGCAGGGGCAGCCATGGCATCTCTGGGTGATGCCCAAAGCAGACAAAAGATGGGCTGGAATTTTTAGGGTGTTTGATTTTCGGGTGAGCACATGGGAGTGAGGCTGATAAATGTGAGTGGGGAGATAGCTCCAGGGAAAGGCAGGAGGGGTTCAGAAGGGCCCTGCCATACAGAGGGGATGTCAGGAGGGAAATGCAGTGCTCTTGGCTGCTCTGGCATGGGGGTGGGAATGAAGGTTTGGGTTTGCCGTGAGCCAGAGTGGTCACGTCAAGGATTTATTGATCTTTTGGAATGTTTTGGCCTGAGACCCTTTGTAAGTGGGGCCTGCAAGTGTGAATAGTTCACATCGTGTGGCCCTTCCATCCACGGTGCTGAGTTTTCCTTTCCCTTAGGAGAAACACTTGAGTTCCTGCAGTTCTGCAGGAGTTGTTCAGGTTCAGCCAAGAGCTGCAATGACTGCCAACCCTCCAGTGAAAAGAGATTTAATCCGTGGGGTTTTTAATAGGTCTCTGCTCTCGAGCTGCTGCATTCAGTGACCTGTGGGGTGTCTCCTCCTTTTCCCTTTGTTTCGCAGATCACCCAGGAGGCTGGAGAGTTCATGATCACATTTCCTTACGGTTACCACGCTGGCTTCAACCACGGCTTCAACTGTGCCGAGTCGACCAACTTTGCCACTCTGCGCTGGATCGACTACGGGAAAATGGCAACCCAGGTGGGGTTAGCTCGGGATGGGGCCAGGGAAAACCACAGCTCAGGGACACACAGGAGTGGGGCTGGGGTCATTGTTGGTCCTCATTCTCAAGGGCAGCATGGAAAATGCACTGCTTTGGGATGTGCTCTTTCCCTGTGCCACGTCGCTGGTTTTGTCTCTTAATAATTCGTTTTATTCTGAGGATGTGGGAATGATTTTCTCAAGTGCTGCATGTTACATTCACCTTGTGAACAGGTTGTTTTGGGATTGGTAAATTGGAATTAGTTTCCTGATGCATCCAAACTGCATTTCACAGTGAATGAGGTGGCTGATGTAACTGAATACAACTCATTAGGTACACACTGAAGGGGAAGGAATAAACTGGAAATACTTTTAAGCTTTAATAACACTATGGTAATAACATTCTGAAAATACCTGAATTCCTCAAATCTGTGCACTCAGTTAAGTTTGGAGAGGAGAATTATGTTTGTGTGGTTATTTCTCATTAGGGCAGATTTCTGGTGTTTTGTTACTCAGTTTTATGGCAGCACTCGTGCTCCATCCTCCTGGTTTGAAGAACTGATCAGCAAAGCTCATTCAGCAAGGTCTGGGAGATTTTGCTGTGGGCAGGGACACTTCCCACTCTCCCAAGTTGCTCCAAACCCTGTCCAGCCTGGCCTTGGACACTTCCAGGGATGGGCCATAGATTTGGATTTGTTCTGGAGTTAAAGGGATGGTCAGAAAATCCTTAAACCCTAAGAAGCCTCGAATCAGTGTCAAGGGTCTGAAGCTTGGAAACAGCCAAGCAATCTTGGTTTAAAAATGTAAAAAATGGTGTTTGTCTGCTGTGACCTTGTAAAGCAGGTTTATGTGCGGCGAGTGGTCATGGTATTACACCGCAGAAAATGGGGTTTATCATGGAAATTCAGACAGACCCTTAACTACAACGGAGCCAGCAGGCACCACTCGAATATTAAAAGCAATTTTGGGTTCAGCCATGTGTTCACAAACAAGTGACATTTGGGAAGTGCAGTTTTAGATGGAGCCTCCATGCTTACATTGTTAAGCAGCGTAGCGTGAAATTACTGAACAAGCAGCAGCAGAGCTCGGAGCAGATCTGGGGACACAAAGTGTGCAAGGAGACACCCAATTTATTCCATTGCTCTCCGTGGCACTTGTCTGTCCTGAGCTCCCAGGTTCCTGTTGCTCTACCCACGTGGTAATTAACCCTTAATTAATGCCTGGCTGGGGTCCCGGCTGGGGGAGTTTGTTACTCTGGGAGGGCAAAGCTTGGTTTAAATCTCACTTGAGGTTTAGCAGGGACCTGAGGAGGTGTCAGCTGGGGCTGTGCCCTGGAGCTGTGGGGAGAGAATTCCTGCAGAGACATTGGGAGGGAATCCTTCCTGTGAGGGTGGGGAGGCCCTGGCACAGATTCCCAGAGCAGCTGGGGCTGCCCCTGGAGCCCTGGCAGTGCCCAAGGCCAGGCTGGAGCAGCCTGGGGCAGTGGGAGGTGTGGGATAGGATGAGTTTTACAGTCCCTCTCAGCCCACACCGTTCCTCCATCCTTGAGTGTGTGATTTTTAGTTAATGACTGCAGCTTTCCTGTATTTAAAAAATGGCTTTATTGATTTATATACTCCCAGGCACAATTAGATTATCCTTGCTCACATGCAGGCAGGTTTAGGGATTTTTTTCCTTATCATGTACTCATTTATAAAAGTTCTTGGGAACTTTGAGCTGGGCAGAGCTCGGCAGACACCTGCTCCTCCTGCACTGAGCCTGGGGGTGATTCTCTGCTCTCCTTGGGCTCCCAGCACAGCTCTCTTGTCCTGCCAGCACTCAGGAGCCTGGGGACAAGGCAGGGTTCATAATTGCCACTTGTCATGTCCTCCTGGACGTTGTCCTGGGGAGGAGGTTTGGGTTCTCCCTGCTGCGAGCTGTGTGTGTCGGTGCTGCAGTGGAGGAGAGGAAGGTGATGGTTCACCTCGGAGAGCTGAGCTCTGCTAATTGCCTGCCAGATGGGTGCAATGTTCTGCATCCCACAGAGAGACTTCCTGGGCTGTAAAAAATACTGAATAACCAGCCTGGAGTGTAAAGATCAGTGCTGAGACTCTGCTCCTGCTCTAATTGTGGAACAAGTGTCAGGATTAGCAAAAAAAAAAATAGCAATGGCTGCAGAGTTGTGTGGGAAACTAATAGTGGGTAAATCCACTTGTATTTGTAAATTTGTAACCAGGATGGACAGATTCTTTAAAATTCCAGTGGAAATTGGTTTGGTGAGCACCAAGTGAACAATCGAAGCTGTCCTGTTTGGTTCAAAGCTTTTTGAGAAAGTGGTGTGAGGTTTTGGAGTCTTTCTGTCCTTGGGTTTTTGGTTAGAACAGGTGCTTTTTCCCCTTGGGTCTGATGTTCTGATCCTCCTGTTAATTGCTCCTCCAGCCTCAGTGCCGAGCGTGGTTTGTGGCAGACAAATTTCACGTTGTTTCTCGTGATGTGCAGAAACCTTCAGGACTGGTTTTCCATGCCCTCAGCAGGTGTCAGTCTCCTCAGATGCAGAGGAAGGCTATGGCATCCTCCTCCATGGCCTTAATCCCGTGGTGCTGCCCCGCTGGGAGATGGATTTCTTGCCTCCAGCTGGACGTTGTGCCCAGAAGTGCAAGAAATTACAGCTTTGGAACTGTTCTGCCGTTTATTGCCGATGTAAATGTCTCCATCTGTCCTGGAGGAGCCTCGTGGTGCTGCTCACTTCTTTCCAGCCAAGGTGACTTTGAGGCCAAGCTCAGCCTGTCCCTTCCACCTGGGAAAAGCTGTGATCCCATTTAGGGATGGGGGAGACCTTCAGCTGATGGTGAGGCTCCCCGGGACAGTCCCGGGGCTGTCAGCAGCTCTTCCCAAGTGCTGGTGGGAATCCATTCCTCATTCTGTGCAGCTCAGGCTGGCAGGGAACGTCCCCAGGAGGGGCAGTGCTCTTGGGCTGACCTGAGTGTCACTGTCACCGTGCAGAGCAGAGAGAGACCCAGAGGGAATGAGTCCCGAGGGTTTTTTACAGCCTTGGAGATCCTGTTTCAGAGTCAGCTGAAATCCAAATATTTGCTTTGGACTTCAGCATTCCTGAGTCAGTGGCAGAGCTGAGCAGGGATGGATTTGTTTGTCTGTACTACAGGGAATGTTTGCCTGCATAGGCAGAGCTTAGAAATTAGGGAGAAATATTTCCCTTTGTTCCATGCAGTTGGAGTTCGTCAGTCATTTGTCTTCCATTTGTCATATTTTTTTTCTGTTTGATTGTTGAAAAAAACTGCTGAGTGAAAGGCAGGGAATTATAATTTTCATTCCTTACCATCTTTTTTAAAAAAATTCCTTTTTATTTTGCACCATGAGCCTGCAGTTCTTTTATACATTCCTTGTTTTTTGCTTTTGAAATCCCTTGGTTGCCACCACCCACAGCCAGAGGATTTGAACAGCTGTGGCTCTGCCCAAAAACCCTTTTAACCCCAGGGCTGTCAGGAAAGTGCCCTTCCTCCCCTCGAGGTGGGCTGTGAGTCTCCTGCCATTCAAACAGACCCTCTCAGAGTGTGCAGTTTTAGCAGAAATTCAAATCCCAGCTCAGCTTTTCTGTTTCTTTGGCAAACTGGACTGACAATAAGTGGATGGGAGGGGAGCAGTTTCTGCTCTCTCCTTTCAATTAACCACAGCCACTCCTGGAGCAGCTCTGGGCTCCTGCTGGCCATGCCTTCCTTTATCTCCCGTTCGCTCCACAGAAACTGCTGCAGCTTTCTCTCGACAGAAAATGGGGTCAGGCTGCCCTTCCTTCCCAGTCCTGCATTTCAGTTCTGAGATCAGCAGCCCTCACCTCATCCCCGCAGTGTTCCCATAAAACCTCTCACTCAGAGCCCTCCTGCTCTGCTGCTCTGTCCTTTGGGGAAGGGGACACAGGAAAAATTTCCATTTGGATTTTACTTTGCCAAGATCCCAACCTTTACATGGTTTGTTGCTTCTAAACTTCGTCCTCACTCATTTTTTCTGTGCTATATATATAAAATATTGAAATAATCTCCAATTTGCACTTGGAATATCTGTGATTTAAAGTTGTCTAGCATATAATTTTCCAGGTAAAATTGAAGCTTTCTTCTTACTGTTCACATTGTGGTAGATTTTCCCCTCAATATGGCTGTATTTTCCAAAAAATTGAAACTTTTGAGGTTTCTGCAGAAACCTGTTTGATAATGCTGCAAAATTGGTCCCCAAAATAAGGCAAATCAGAATTGTATTTTTGCATTACTTTGTGTCTATGCCTCCACTGACTCTAATTAGACCTTTTAAGCTTAGAACACATAAAAAAATCTATTATGAAATAGCATTTCCATAGTTTATTTTTGTCAGACATTCAAAATTGCTCTTTTACTCTAATTAGACCTTTTAAGCTTAGCATACATTAAAGAAATCTATTATGGAATAACATTTCCATGGTTTATTTTTGTCAGATTCAAAGTTGCTCTTGTACAAATTCTTCCACCTTTCTTCATACTTATTTTCTTGCGTTATTTGTAAACACCCCTAATGCCCTGCTCTTGATTCTGTGCAAGGAAAAGGAACTTTTACAGCTTTTGTTGTGCTGAGGTGGACAGGAAATGGTTATTTTTTGGAAACTGTCTGGAAGCTTTGTTTTATCAGCTCTTTTGTGAGCTCCTCTTCTGAAGCTCTGACTGGGAGGTTCTTGGCACCATTTTTGTTCACGAAGGAAGAACACTTTGGGTTGTGTGAGCAGAATAAATACCTGGATTTGTTGAGATTTCCTGGGTTCAGCCCTGGGGATGCTGCTGGAGGGAGTGGCTGATGTCCCTGGAGGTGTCCCTGGGGGTGGCTGATGTCCCTGGGGGTGTCCCTGGGTGTCCCCAGCTCCTGGCCTGGCCCCTGTGGGTGTGGGAAGGGTTATTTTATTTATTCTCCTGGGATGGATCGAGGCTCAGAGCATTCCTGTCACAGCTCAGAGCTGTCCCTGAGTGGGGTGGGGTGGCTCTGCCTCCCCCACCTCCTGCCCCCAGGAATCCTCCGGAGCATTTCGGGAGCAGGCAGGGAGGCTTGGTGCCTGCAGCCAGGGCCAGGGGGAGTCCGTGGGATCTTTGCCTAATTGTGTTGTTTGTGAGGCTGTGGGAAGGCTTTCCAGTGGGTTCCTAATGAACTGCGTTGTTGTTGCTGCTGCTAATTACCCTGCGAACAGGGGGTCAGGGCTCATCGTCTTTCCCACCAGCTTCCAACCACCAACCATTAAACACACACACTATGCACTTTAGGTTTTTCCTCCTCCTTCTCCTCGGAGTTTAACTCCGTATTTACCCACAGCATTCCTGCCATTCATCTTTCAGGAGCAGACTTGGAATGGCTGAGCGGAAGGAGAAGGAAACTGCAGCCCCAAAGTGGTTTTTTCTGTCCTGTTGGATCTCAGCAGCACATCTGTAATTTGGGAAAACAGCTGGATTGCTGCTGCCTGGAAGTATTCATTATCCTGGGGGCTGATTTCTCCCCAGAGCAGAAACTCTCTGCCCTGGCCTGGGAATTTCCCGGGAGAAGCTGAGTGCTGTCTGTGTTGGCAAAGTGTGTTCCTGTGGCACAGCAAGAGTTCCTCAGCTGCCTTTTCACAGAACCATTGCTCTTCCCCTGGAACTTGCTTTTAGGCTTCCTTGTTATGGAAAAGCAGATAGGAAAGCTTTAAGCAAAGATTTTGGTCTGGCATTTAATAGCTGAAAGAACTTCAATTTTGAGCGTGTTGGGTTTTGTGATGGATAAATTTCCATTAAGGCAAAGTGGGAGGCTCGGCTGAGTCTTATCAACTGCTTTCATCTAAATATGAAGGGTTTTTTCCATGAAAACCAGAGGTGCCACTTTAAATGTCTAATTTTGGTGACTCTTTCTGCATAAGGAAAAGGCTTATTTTCCATTAACCTTTTCTATGTGACGGAACTGCTGAGGTTCAGTTCAGTGTTAATAGCTGGGAATTGAGGGGGAAGGATCCTCACAAAATCATTGCTGAAGGTTGAAGTTGAATGAGTCTGTGCTTTCCCATATATCATTTGATTTTATGGCTTCAAGGAGACAGTCATTTTATTTGACTGTTATTTTCTATAGACTTATTTGTGTTTTTATGTTAAAAAATATTGCAAATAAGATAATGATTGTACATTCAATAGCCACAAATTCCCCACTATCAGTCTTGGAGTCAGAATTGATGGGACAGGGCTCCTGCTGTGGTCACATATTTTACCACAGGCTCCAAATTAGAGTAGCAGATAACAAAATAATGAGGAAAGGAAGAATGTTGGGGTTTTAGGCTGGAAAAAAGTTTAATTGTGCATTTCCTTACAGTATTTTTCCATGTGCTTATGGTTAACAAAGCCATTAACTCATGGAAAATGAGAGGTGAGGCTGGAAAAAGCCTTCAGAAGGTGCAATGAGTGAAGTTGCTGCAGATTTGGTGAATTTGGAAACTCCTGTCTTGCTGCTTGTTTGGGTCTCAGCTCCCCTGCAAGCGAAGGCAAAGATCTGACCCTAAAGCTGCGTTGGTTTTTGGGTTGGCTTTTTTCCAGTCCCATTTTCGGGGCTTGCAGTCAGTCCTTGGAGATGGCAGTTTTGAATATTCTGTTGTTTATTCTCTGTTTGATCTGTGGCTCTGCCAGCCCTGCTGCTCCCAGAGCGGGGCCAGGCTGGGAACGATGGAGGAGGGAGGGGACGGTGCTGGATGAGGTCTCAGAGCTGCTGGAATCTCTCACCTCTCATTTGGACACGACAAAACGTTTGTGTTGCCTTTTGGTGCAGTGCTGGGGGTGATCGTGTCCCTCTGAAATCCTTCTCGGGGCTATCGATCCATGAGAGTTCTGTGAATTCCCAGACTGGAGCTTTGTGGTTCAGTTTTGCCTCACGTTAAGGAAATGAGGTTTCGTCTCTCCTTAGTGGTGGTATTTTAGTGTTGACATGTCCATTTTTTTCCCTATAAAGTTTAATAATATTATTCCACTAATATTAATAAATATTAATAATAATAATAGCAATAATATTAATACTATTATAATATATAATAATATATGTTATATATTATATAAT
>VZRL01001031.1:264107-275670 GCA_013397895.1 Origma solitaria
TATAATATTTAATAATATGATTCCACTAATAATAGTGGAATATAAAAGTGTTAGAGTTTGAGGGACTATGGGAGGATCTATTCTGCAGAAATTGGGGTAGGCTAGACAGAGATGGGGGTGGAGGCATAACAAAATTCACGTGTTTATGACCACAGTTAATACTGGGGAAGAAATGCAGCTCTGTGTGTGCAGAACGGGGAGGCAGGGTGTGGGACTGGGGATCACTGCCAGGGAACAACCTTGCTGGAACTGAAACTTGTCCTGCTGGAATGGAGCAGAGCAGGGAATTCATTGCCAAGGCAACTCCTTGCCCTTCCCTACCCTCACTCTCTCCATCTGCCCCATTCCCCCTCTCCCAACTCTCTCTCTCACAGGAACATTCCCTTTTCCAGCTGTAGGGAAGGCACCAGCAGGATCTCTCTGCTGTCTGGGGGAGGCTATGGAAAATTGTCCTGGCCACGCTGGGAGCGTGGCTGTGACACACTGCAGCAGCTGAGGAAACATCACTGCACGGGCCGGAAGGAGCCCCAGAGGAAAGAGACTTTGTGAATTATTCATGCTTGCTGGTGTGAAAGCAATAGAATTAAATTAAAATTGAAATATAAACATACATCACAGTGGATTTGTGGGAAGGAAGGAGCTCGGCTGCTGCGGGCTGTGGGGCGTGGGAAGCCACGGTGGCAGTGCTGATTGCAGCCCTGCAGCGTCCCAGGAGCTCAGCCTGGGCTCCTCCAGGGCTGCCCAGGGGTGCAGTTGGGACACTCTGAGCTGCTGCTCAGAGATTGGAAACTGCTCTGGAGACCTTTGCACTGAGTTCCTCGGGATTTGCTGCCTGGAGCTGAAGGCATTGATGTGTCCATGCCGCAGCTTTTGGGTCCAGGTCAGGATCACAGAACAGAGCGTTCCCCTTTTAAGCTATTTTTCAGCCTCTGAGGAGGTCAATCCGCAGAGCTGTGCTGGGGATGCTCTTCTGTGTTCCCCTTTGTAGCACCGCAGAGGTGCTTTGAAAATTTCCTGCGGAAAATCTGCTCAATCCCTTAAGGCAGGGTTGACGAGGTGCCGTGGGAAGTCCTGGGATGGGAAGCACGGGTGCCATCTGTGTTCCTGCCCTGCTGCAGCCAAATTGCATTTCCAGCCTTGTGGCCTGAGTCATTTCTCATTAAATGAAGGGAGTTTTCCTGAAAGTTCCTGTCCAGAAATGCTCCTTCCCACTCTCACACTCAGGTTTCCAGCTCTGTCCCAGTCCCTGCACAATGAGAAACAGGACTGGGAGGATCTGGGACAGTGGAGAACTGCACACAAGGACTCTTCTCTCCTTCTCTCAGTGAATTCTCAACTACAGCCATAAATCTTGTAGTAACAGTGGTGAAAAGGCAAGGAAGAAAGGGGAGAAGCAGGTTTAATTTCAGGCATTTCTGCCAAAATAATGGATAGAATAGTTTTGAAAAGGTGTTGAGGAAAGGTGGGAAAAAAACCCCAAACCAATTCTGCAAAGTGGCTCCAATTACCTCAGGCTCAGCTTGGAACTGAAAGGCAATTGAGAGCAAGCAAAGCTTTGCACCTCAGAGCAGAAGCTGCAGGAGAGCTGAGGCTGCAGCCCCCAGAGGCACCTGGGGGTGCCTGGCTCCTCTTCCATCCTCTGCCTTCTTTTGATTAAGTTGATAAAGGCTGACTCTCAGACTGATCTCAGTGCCCAGGGCACGATCCCCTCGCTGCTCTCAGTCTGTTGATCCATCCCAGCAGAGGGACAGATCCAGGGAAAGCCACCTGTGAGGGCTCTGCAATGGCAGGGCTGTGACTCTGAGTTGGTTTTAATGAACATATGCCAGTTAAGTGAATAATGCACATTTTCTCCAGTGAATGGTTTGGGTGCAGGCTATGGCTGCTGCAGGTTTTTATTTCTTCCCTTTGTGCAGGATTGCTGTGCCACGTCAGCATGTGTCCTGATGAAGTTTAAGTGCCCTGTGCTCTGAGTTAGGCTTTGGTTCCTGTCAGGCTTTTCTCAGTTATAAAGTGGTACCAATAATATCTTTTCAGCCTGGAAACCTCTGCCAGAGAGAGGGTGATGGAGAGAACGTGGGTGTGAGAGCAGGCTGACCCAGGCTAGAGCAGACAGTGTCTGATGTGGCACAGGACATGAGCAGTGCCAGGCACTAGGAGGCTTTGGCTTGTTGAGGGGCTTAGAGGAAGAGCAGAACCCTTTGGAACAGAGGCTTCAGCTGCCCTTGGGCAGTGCTGGGGTGGCAGAAGGTTTTCCAGGAGCGGGTAGAGTGTAGTTGCACTGTTTCAGAAATCCTTCTCTTCTTTCTCATGGAGAATAGAGATAAGTTGCATTTCTGTACTTTCCTAATCTCAGTGGTTCTGGTCATGGATGTTGTAGGATTGTAGCCTGTCCTTTTAGGGGGTGGAAAACTGCCGACCAATAGTTGCTAGATTATTAATGCTTATATAAAGAAAGTTTTGTAAATGAAGCTCTCTCTCAATCGCCATCTTGAGTGCTGCCTGCTTGACTTCCCTGAGAGCTTCTGCGAATCTCCACAAATATCAGAAAATCAGAGCAACAGGTAGAGCCCACGCCTTCCATGGAGCTGAAGCAGCCACGAATCCCTCGGAGGCATTCCCAGCACTGAGCCCGTCCAGAATCGCTCTCTCAGCCTGCTGGGGAGGGTGAGTTGCTCTGGGCAGGGGTGGCCCTGGCGTGACGCTGGGCTCTCTTGCAGTGCACGTGCCGCAAGGACATGGTGAAGATCTCCATGGACGTGTTCGTGCGGGTGCTGCAGCCCGAGCGCTACGACCTCTGGAAGCAGGGCAAGGACATCGCTGTGCTGGACCACATGAAGCCCACGGCGCTGAGCAGCCCCGAGCTCGACGCCTGGAACGAGACGAAGGCAGAGCTGAAGGCCAAACTGCTCCGCAGGTGAGGACAGAGAGTGCTCATTCTTCTGAGCACTGCGCTGGAGTTCAATTGCTGAGATTGTAAATGCTGCGACTCTTCATTGGAGAGAGTTTGAACTCTTTTCCTTTTCTTGCTTTGTTCTTTTTATACAATTCCTTGTGTAATTTGTCTGGGGTAACGTGTCCCTCACAGCTCTGTTTCCTTTCCATGTTGTAAAGCACATGCTTTTCAAAGTGGGACCCTTTGTGCCCTCTCACATCTCATCTCTTATCCTGGAAGACAAAAAAAATCTACAGTGAACATTTAGAGCTTCACTGATCAGAAAGCAGGAGTTAAAAAAAGCCCATCGGTTGCAAAGGGGATTTTATGCATGCCTTTCTGTGCTTCCTTTGATCTTTGTATTAATTTTCTACAAGTCTGTGATTTTTGTGTGTTACAGCATGCTTGAATCGAAAATTTGGCATGCTAACCTTTTCCTGTTGGAATCTTGCTTTATAGGATAGGAGATGAGGAAGAGGACAACAAACACCGGTATGTGACTTCCCTCAGCAACTTCAAACACTTCATGCTTTTTCCTGGCAAGTTTCTTAAAATAGTAACTCTGGGAGTGTTTTCCTCTGTCACTGAGTTTTTCATGAAAGCCCCCAGGAAAGCTTTGGGCCTTGAGGTTCCTCAGGCTTCATCTTGGTTTGGTTTTCTGTGGTCTCTTTCATCACTGGAGAACCTCAGCTGTCTCGTGGCTCTTTGGTTTTCCCTCGAGTTGCTCTGCTGGGCTGGCAGGGGTGTGATGCTAACTGGGGTGGGTAAGGGAGCTCGTCACTGATAAAAGTGCTGCTGACTCCACGTGGGTTGTGCTGGAGTGTTCTGGCCATGGGCTGCTGGTGGGAGAACTTCCCTTCCTCCCCAAGCTTGCTCGAAGAACGAGATTTTGGGAAATTGAGCTATCCCAGGGCTTTAATGCACACTTTAAAGGGTGTGCCCTTCCTTATGCCTCCATATCCTTTTTTCGCCTCATTCTCATCCTGTTGCCTGAGTTTGAAAACCTGATAATTGGATGGATAGAAGAAAGCACATCAGTTGCAGTCTGTCTGTCTCCCACTGCTGTTTGTGTTCCAGGAGTTTCAATTGTTCAGTGAGCTTTGGGCTGGGGGTCCTGAGTGCTGTGTGTCCCACAGGAAATGAATTGTTCATTATTATTTTACAAATGCTGCCGGGGGGAAGCGTGCTCCCCACTAAATCCGTGCTGCAAAAGACATCACAAAGATGATGTTTGACAGAAGGCTGATCTCTGCACTGTTATATTCCAAATGTTTGCAGCTATTCCTGCTGTAGGGAGCTTCAGGAAAAGCAGTGCAATCCCAGTCAGAAGTTGCCGTTTGTGCTCTCTGGGCAATGACTGAGCTCCAGTGGGTCCCTGGAGCTGTTTCTGCCTCGTCTCAAGTTGGGAATCTCTTCAGTGCCTGTGGCTGTTGAGGGTTACTGATGGATCTGATGCTGGCACAGGGGAAGGTGCCATACGAACACCAAGGATTATTTTCCCTCCCTGAGCCTCTTACTCAGCAGAGAAGCCTCTCTCTCCACCTGAGCCTATTGCAGAAGATCCGGATTCTTTTTTTTCTTATCTGTTCGGTGTTTCCTGGATTATTCCAGCATTATGCTGAGGCAGTTTTGAAGCTGTTCAATACTCCTTAGCAGTACTTTCTCCTGTGCTTATGTCTTTCCAAGACATCGTTTTAGTTGAAGCCTGACTTTTCTCAGCAGGATGGAGGGATGGGATTCACCTCTGCCCAAACCTCTTCACAGTTGTAGCTACTTAAATTAAGTCACTTTGTGGTCTGTTCTTCAAAGAGTACAAACGATGCTTTTTTGTCAGCTCTCTTGGAGAAATGGAGCTTTTAAACTCTGCAGAGAGGTGTTATTTCTTCTCTAAGGTCAGTCAGACTTAGTTACCTTGAAAAACCCAACTTTGTTTACTTTATGGCTTCAGCAAGAGACTGTTCTAGTCCAGTCCCCAGCAGCCATTTCTGGTGTGTGAATTCTGTCAGACACAGAACAGCTTCACTCCTGGAAATGCTCAGCCTTCAGCCTGTAGTTCTGGAAGTGCTTTCTTTAAATGCTGAGCTTTCTGCCTCTCTCCCCCACAGCCCCCGAGTGAGAAGAGCACTGCAAAACAGATCTTTTTTCTCTCCTGTGAATATAAAGCTCTGTCCTGTAATTTTTGCCTGGCATTTCCACACCACAGGAATAAAACACATTTCGCTAAAACCAGCTTGTAACACTTGAGTCTCCTCCTCCTTCAGCTACGGAAAGTTCCAGCTGCAGTGGCGAAGTCTTACAGCTTTATCTTCACCTCCCACCCTACTTTCCCCTCGCAGGGAAGGTGCTGTGTTCTCGGAACACGGGTGAGGAGCAGAGCTGATCCTCCTGGGCTCAGCCCCGTGTTCCTGCTGGTGGCTGTCCTGCAGGTGTGAAGGCACCAGCTCTTCCAGGAGGGCCACCATCTGCTCAGAGTCTGGCAATTAGAGGTCCCTGTGCATATGGATCAACCTGCTTTTCTATTCATCATTCATCTCAGGTTGAACTTTTTTTTCTCCTTTCTTTGTCAGTTTAAAGGCTGATTAAGGGCTCTTAACTCTGTTGTGCTCCAAATCTAATTAGCAGCTGAGTTTCTGGGCTCTGAGGATGGGGAGCTGCTTTTCAGCTTTTCCAGACTTTGGGGCTGATGAGTGAAGAGTGTTTCAGTCTTTGTCACACGATGGAGGATGTGAGGCCATACGGAAAATGCTGCTTTCAACCAAAGAAGAAGTGCCTGCATGCTAAAAATGGGGTAAAAACTGCAAGTTTCTGACTGAGTCCTTTTGGAGATGGAAAGCTCATTAGATTGAAACCTGAAATTCAAGGAGGAATTTTACTGATTCTGTGCAAGCCCTGTGCTGGGGCTGGGATGGAGTTCCTGGGATTTGGGGCTACGCCGGTGCTGATAAGGCTCTGAAGTTTTGGCTGTTGCTTGCACAGTGCCAAAGCTTTATCTTGTCCCACTCTGGCCCAGTGGGACCCTGGGGGTGGGCGAGGGCTGGGGAGGGACCCCCAGCTGGCCCCAGTGGCCAAGGGGAAATTCTGTGCCATAAAACATTATGGGGAGCAATAAATGGCAGAGGGGGGAGGAGGGGTTTGGCTTTGAGGTGCTGTTTTTGGGACTGGCTGGGCACTGCTCTGCCTGGGGAGGGGTGAGTGCATTTCCTGGGCTTCTTTCTTTCTCTTTTTAATCTTTCCTTCACTTACTAAACTGCATTTTCTTGACTTACAATTTGTGGCTCTTCCAGCTGTCCCTCCCTGTCCCTCCTGAGCAGTGGGGAGTGTCTGTGTGGGCATTTGGCTTCCTGCAGTTCCCAACCCAAAAATCTTGTCCTGACTTTGGAATTTGCATTCCTCTTTACATTGTGGCTCCTGTCATCTTTGCCTTAGTGGCACTGACTTTAAAAAGGATGAGCAGCATTGCTATTGCCTTGTTAGTATTTGTCTGTTCTTATTAATATGCTTATTTTTTAGTTAGATTTCTTCAAGGCCTTGGACCTTCTGAATTTGCTGCTGAAAAATCATAGACTGCCTATTGATTTTGTCCTGAGCATTCATTATCGTGCGTTTTTGGGAACTGGCAGTGCTGGCTAATGTCTCAGAGCTGGAAGATGATGTTTTGCAGACTTCCAGCAGTTTGCCAAAGGGAGGCAGGGACAGAATGAAAAGAAATAATGGAATGGAGGCAGAGGATGAAAGAGAGATTTAAACAAGTTTTCATCTGTATTTTGAAATACAAGCAAAATAGATTGAAAACACAATTAAAATCACTTTAACTGCAGCTTGTGAGCTTACATTAGTAATGGTAGGAAAAAGCTCTTCAGGAAACCCAGACAATTAATGGCTGCTGTGAATGGATCTTAAATGTTGTGTTATGCAAGGTTCATCTGTTCCCTTTCAGATATCTCTTTTGCCCTGTAGCTATTTTAGCTACCTTGTGTTTTCTCTCCAAAGAAGATCCTTTTGTTTTGTATTCAGCTTTTTAAGTCAGTGATGGTTTTCTATTTTGAGGACTGTTCTTTTATGTCAAATCACACTTCTGTACTTTCAGGTCTCACAGAAAAAGGAGTCAACCCAGAAGACACAAAACAGAGGATCAGAAGTCTCTTGGGGATGTCATGGCTATTGAAACTGCCTTGGAAGATGTGAAAGTAAAAGAGGAGCTCAAAAGGGGGCCGGATCTGGAGGAAGAGGAGAGGAGCAAAGGGATGGAGGGAGAAGGTGAGGCCAGATCAGGGAGGAGCTGGGGCGAGCTCTGAGACACCTCTGTAAATAACTTGTCTGCTGCTGTTTATTTCTGGTGAAATATCAGCAGAATTTTTCCCAATATTAGATCTCTGCTCACTGAAATATGCCATCATTCACAGCAGCAATTGATTTTTCCCTCTCTTTAAGGATTCAGTCCAAATGGCTTTTTTGGCAGGGCTTGAAAATTCTATGGGCCCGAACTATTACAGGATTGTAAAAATATATATATATTATGTAAGGAATATTTTAAGTTATTTCATAGAGAAACAAATAAATGTATTTTTATGTCCTGCCCTGAAAAAGAATGATTTGTGCAGTGCCTTGTGCAATTCATCTTTCTTCTTCCCCTCCCTTTGTTCCCATTTTTCAGAGGCTGAGTCCGGAGAGCCTCAGTTTGGGTGGGATCCACAGCTGCTGCACGAGTCCCACTTGGGTTTCTTCAAGTTTAGCTTTTCAGCTTCCTCTGCACGAAATATAAAACCTTTGCTGAAAATAAACTCAAATTTTATGACAGCTCCAAATCCTTTGGGGTTCCTTCTGCACGTTCAGTCCCAAGGCCTGAGCACAGTCATTGTGCTGAGGCTCTTTCTGTGACACCTTTTTCTTGGCTGTGTGGAGAACGTTGGAGTTCTTGCTCGGAAAGAGCTGCTTTTCTCCCCCTAATGTGTGGTTAAGTGTTTTTTGTGTCTGTGACACCCTCACTCCCTCTTGGAGGCTTCTCCAGCGCTGCTTACAGTGAATTAATTTACATCTATTGTATATATCCATTATTTGTTTAGCATTTGGAGAAACTGATGCTGCGCACTGTTTAGAGAATCTTAAAATGATCTTAAAGGAAATCTGTGGAAGCTCTGGGAAGAGAATTGAGGGCTTTGTTCAGAGTCTCTCAGCTAGACAGTGTATTTTCTCTTTTCATGGGAAATAAGGAGTTGGAGAGCCATTGTTGCACAGTGCAGATACTTAATTTCTATTGCCCTAAGCCTGAAAGCATCAGCAGTGTGTTAAATTGTCTGCTCTTAGCTCTTGTACAAGTTTAACACTTGATGCTTGTAATAAATGGCCCGAAAATGCTGATTTTTCTTCAGAGACGAGAGATAAGTGACAAGGACAGATCTGAGATCATTAGAATGGCCGAGGAATAATAAAAACTTGGTTCTAGCTGAATGGCTTCCAAATCATACACTTCCACTACTTCTTAGGAGCTCTTTAACTGTTAGCTCAGGAGGGAAAAGCTTATTTTCAGCACCATTGCAGAAGTGCCGCTGGAGCAAACTCCAGCCTGGTGTGGCTGGTAGCAAATATTCAGCTTTCCTACTGCAATACAGCAATTAAATCCCAGTGCCTTCTCTGCTTTTCCACATCCTGCTGTCTGCATTGCCTCTCCCCATGTCTTAGGGTTTCATCTTGAAGAAGAAAACAGCATCAGTTTGGATGGCCCTGCTCATGGCAGTTCCACTCCCCCCACCTCCTGCACTTCCTTTCTTTATTTCCCTGCTTGTAATTTGGCTCAATTTTCTATTCCACCAGAAGGGATGACCTTGAGATGGAGGAAGAAGGAGATTTCAAAGTATTCATGGTTCCAAAGTAGGACTTGTGCTTTGTGTTGTTGTTTGGACAAGCTGAGTATTTATAACTTGGGGTTTTCAGGATTTCTGACCCAGATCCCTTACGGTGTTTTCTTTGGGTTTTTATGACTCAGCTTATATTCATAATTTATTATGTTGCTATTAATATATTTAGAATTCCTAGCAGGCTGTCTTGGGCCGTTGGGAAGGAGAGCATTGAGGCTTTGCTCTTCTCGGGGTGTGCTGAGCAGCAGAATCTCCTCTGTGGCTCAGCAGCTCTCCCGTGGGGCTGTGCTGGGAGGGCCCTGCAGAGCCTCTGAGGACTCAAACCTCCCTGGGCAGCTCCTCCAAGGCCTCCCTGCCCTCTCCAGGGAGAAATTCCTCCTGTGTCCAGCCTGACCCTCCCCTGGCATGGCTCGAGGCCATTTCCCCTTGTCCTGTTGTTTCCTGGGAGCAGAGCCCGATCCCCCCTGGCTGTCCCCTCCTGTCAGGAGCTGTGCAGAGCCACAGGGTCCCCCTGATCCCCTTTGCTCCAGGCTGAGCTCCCCCAGCTCCCCCAGCTGCTTTCTGAGCTCTGGGGAGGGTTTCAGATTGTCCCTGCACAGGCAGCACACACTTGTGCTTTCCTTGTGTCCAGGTCTGCCATTCCCCTGCAGCAGAAGGACAGGAGAGACATTCCTCTCTTAGCCTCTGCATTTGTGCCTTCAGATCCTTTTCCTTCCTAGAAGTATTCAGGGTAGCCAGAGAGGCTCTTGGAATTTTGCCTCCCTTTTTCCTGGCTTCTGATTCCATAGATTCACTTGCAAACTCGTTTGTTCATCTTAATGCAAAAACTTTCGAGCACAGTTCTCTGTGCCAGCTGCTGTCAAATTACCCTTTAGAAGTCAATAAAGTTGGTGAATGGCATTTGTGGTGCTGCTGGGGAGAGAATTCTTGGAGTGTATAGAGAGTAAATATGATCTGGTTTTGTGCAACTGGGGAGAAATCCAATTTGCCTTTTATTCAATATGTTTGTTTCTCTAAGGAAATTCAATATTCCTTTCTCTGTGATAGAACAAACCAGTTTATCTGAGGGACTGCCTACACGAGTACAACTATAATTATTTGAGCTGGACTTGTTCCCATTTTTATAAGTTAGTGTAAATAAAGTGATCAGACTGTGGGAAATGCTGGGGTTAAGGTGTTCCCTGGGGGATTTCAGCAGGGATTTTGGCACTTTATCCTCTTGTGGCATTGTTCGCCCTTCTCCCCGCAGGCACCTCTATTGTGTGATGGTTATTCTGATTTTCCATTCACGGGCTGGGCTGGTCAGGTTTGGTGTAGCCTGAAACGGAGGGGTCTGGGTGGGTTGGGGTTGGTTTTTCATGGGGGTGAGCTGATCCCTGATCATCCCAACCTAGAGAAATCCCTCAGCAGAGAGCAGGGATTTCAATCTGCTGTAAAATGGAGCTGTGTGGATCCCTTCACAGGGCAGAGAGGTGGGGAAGGCTTTTAGAGTCCTGTGCTGCCTCTGGTGACAACACTGAGGTGTTTATCTGCTCCAGAAGTGTTGTCACATCCATGAGCGCTGTGCAGATAAACTGAGTGACAGAGCTGGGAGAAACAAGGACACGAGTGTGAGTAAAGGATATCTCAGGATCCAGCTGAGCTCAGTGCTGTACCTGATTTATGCTTTAAAGGCATTTTAAAAAAAGACTTGATAGCAGAAATCTTTGGGTAATAATGATTCAGGTATCTTTGTTCAGTTCTTCATTTCCTGGGGCTGTTGGGTGCATTGACACACAGTAATACCCAGATAAGAGCTGTGCTTGCAAACACAGGGAGCAGCAAACTACTGATGCAGACTGGGGGTCTCCAGACTGTTTTGATTGCACCTCCTTATCAGCAAAAAAAAAATTGAGCATGCCTCCTGACGTATATCTTTATTTAGACACATATTTATTCATATATAGCCCAGAATTACACATGTCCTTGTGCATTTCTGTGCTAGTGTGCACATCATGAACATACAGAAAAACAGAGATTGAAAAAGGAAGGCATAAAGATTAAATAAATACTGATTTAAATCTAAATATTTCCTTCCTGCACCCCGGTGGATAGTTTTGTGCCCCTGACTTTGGAGGACAAAGAGTTTGGAAACACAGAGTGATGGGTAATGTCACATATTCCAGTTTTTTTGGCACACTGTCCAGTTTCTTAGGGATTTAGGTATTTTCCTCCAGGGAGCATCGCTTTTTGCAGCCTTTGTGCTCCAGTCAGGAATTTAATAGTCCATAGAAACGACACAAGTATTTTCTTTCTCAAGTGGGCATCTCTAGGTCAGCGCTGAGGCACTGCCGAGTATGCGCAGCTTTCAGTTGGAAAGCAGTAATTCCATGATGGAATTATTAATTCCGTGGTGGAACTGTTAATTCCGTGGTGGAATTGTTAATTCCGTGGTGGAATTGTTAATTCCGTGGTGGAATTGTTAATTCCGTGGTGGAATTGTTAATTCCGTGGTGGAATTGTTAATTCCGTGGTGGAATTGTTAATTCCGTGGTGGAATTACTAATTCCGTGGTGGAATTGTTAATTCTGTGGTTAGCCCAGCGCCGAGCCCTTGGAAAGGACAGAAATGTGAACTCTGGGGAGCTGTGGCGCAGGAGCTCAGCGCTGCCTTTCTCTCTGCGCAGGTGAGTGCAAGGCCAAGGCGCGGCCCCCGAAGGCGAAGGGCGAGAGGAAGAAGAAGCAGCTGTTCCCCCCGGCGGCCCCCCAGCCCCCGGCGCAGCCCCCGCAGCAGC
>VZRL01001031.1:275935-285948 GCA_013397895.1 Origma solitaria
CTGGCGCGAGCCGGGCGCGCCCCAGGGCCCCGCCAAGGACGAGGACGGCGCCGAGGCCGAGCGCGCCGAGGTCGCTGCGGAGGTCAGTGATTCTGTGGCCGAGGGGAGGGTGAGTCCGAGGCCAGGCTGGATGGGAACATGACCTGCTCTAGTGGGTGCCACTCCTGCCTGTGGCAGAGTTGGATCATCTCTAGAGTCCTTTCCAACCCAAACCAGGCTGGGATTCCATGATGCACAATTTCCGTGGATTTCCCAGCTGTGTATGTGAGGGCGATTCCAAGGCCAGGCTGGATGGGAACATGACCTGCTCTAGTGGGTGCCACTCCTGCCTGTGGCAGAGTTGGATCATCTCTAGAGTCCTTTCCAACCCAAACCAGGCTGGGATTCCATGATGCACAATTTCCGTGGATTTCCCAGCTGTGTGTGTGATGGAGCAAGCTTTTCACAAGTTGATGGAATTGGCAGCGTGCAGATGTTCTGAGGCTGTTCTGGTCTGAAGAAAACTCTGTAGTTTACCCAACTTCTGAAGAGTTACTGTTGGCTTTTATCTGCTCCAGGACTTGGCTCGGAAGGCTTTAGTGGTTCAGCCAAAAGGCAGAGCAAAGTTTGCTGTGAGTCCAAGAACTCTTTATGACGAGGGCTCTGCCTCTCTTGTCCTGTTCCCTGCCTCGGGCTGCCCATCCAGGTTTCTGTGCTTCCTTCCAGGCTGCCTCTGCCTTCTCCAAGATGAAGATGGAGATCAAGAAGAGCCGCCGGCACCCGCTGGGCAAACCCCCGACCCGCTCGCCGCTGTCCGTGGTCAAACAGGAGACCTCGAGCGACGAGGGTGAGTGAGCAGCACCACGGATGTGTGGATCTTGTCTGACCCAGGGAATTGCTGAAGCCTCTCACAAAACTGGGTGGCCTCAAACTCGGAGTGTTACACTTAGCTGGTAGGAAATGCAGCATGTTCCCATTTTGATAACCCAGCTGGAAACAAAACTCCTCCGTGGGAAGTGTCATTCCTCACCTCCCACCCTTTTTTCGCTCAAGAAAAATATTTTGCTGGCTGCAGAATGAGGCAGCATTTTGGGCAAAGACAAAAAGGAGTTTGTAGAAAATAATACCTTAAAGGCAAAGCTGTCTTGGATATTGCAGTGGGATGAGATCTGTTTCCCTTGGAGGCAGTGGAGGTCAGGTCTGCTCTCGTGTGTGTGGGGAAAGGCAATTCTAACCTTTTGATTGGCTCCTAGTTCATGTCAGTGTTTGGGGTCCAATTTTTCTTGGCAGATGCAGAAATGAGAATTAAAATGTTTTTCGGTGTTGAACTGTACATCGCTGATTCTTCTTTTCCCACATTGCAGTCCCTGTGAATGCCCCAACAGTCAGGACCAAGGGGAAAGAAAAGATTCTTACCTCTAACTCTGTTCTGTGGTGTAATTTCCCTCTTTGGGGCCTTTCCCACGTTACAGGTCACTCAGAATGTGGACAAGCCCCAAAAGGAGCTTTTGTGTGCTGGGGCAGGGCCGTGGGTGTAGCTGTTAGTGCCTGCTCACAGCTCCTTATTCCAAAGGGAGTGCATCCATGGATTTCAGAGCAGCCTCCTGCAGGAAGGGCTGCTCTGCACACGCAGAGCTCCCCTTCCTCACCAAGGAGGGTGCATTTCGTGCCTTCCAGGTGTGTGAGGTGGAGCGAAGTGCGGAGAGGCAGCTGAGATGTGTTCTCTCGTTTCGGTGTGAGGCTCTGGAGCCAGCTCTGTGCTGGAGGATCCTCGTTAGGCAGATTCTTCTCCCTGCTTTGACTTGCTGGGCGGCGTTTGGGGACTTGGCTGGTGGAGCAGGAGCAGCTCTTGTGAAAGCTGGCGTTTCTTGGGGACTGATTTACAGCTCCGCTGGGCAAAATCTGATCAAACAGATTCTGCCCTCCCCACCAAGGAATAGAGGCAGCTCTCTGCACTCCGGACTCTTTCAGGGAGTGATGTGCAAGGATGGTCTGGAGGCTGCAGGAGGAACGGTGAGCATGTAAATTAAGGGAATGCACATGTGAGATTCAGCCCAGACAAATTGTTTGTCTCTTCTGCTTGCCTGCAATGTGGGAGCCATCCCNCTGGCGCGAGCCGGGCGCGCCCCAGGGCCCCGCCAAGGACGAGGACGGCGCCGAGGCCGAGCGCGCCGAGGTCGCTGCGGAGGTCAGTGATTCTGTGGCCGAGGGGAGGGTGAGTCCGAGGCCAGGCTGGATGGGAACATGACCTGCTCTAGTGGGTGCCACTCCTGCCTGTGGCAGAGTTGGATCATCTCTAGAGTCCTTTCCAACCCAAACCAGGCTGGGATTCCATGATGCACAATTTCCGTGGATTTCCCAGCTGTGTGTGTGATGGAGCAAGCTTTTCACAAGTTGATGGAATTGGCAGCGTGCAGATGTTCTGAGGCTGTTCTGGTCTGAAGAAAACTCTGTAGTTTACCCAACTTCTGAAGAGTTACTGTTGGCTTTTATCTGCTCCAGGACTTGGCTCGGAAGGCTTTAGTGGTTCAGCCAAAAGGCAGAGCAAAGTTTGCTGTGAGTCCAAGAACTCTTTATGACGAGGGCTCTGCCTCTCTTGTCCTGTTCCCTGCCTCGGGCTGCCCATCCAGGTTTCTGTGCTTCCTTCCAGGCTGCCTCTGCCTTCTCCAAGATGAAGATGGAGATCAAGAAGAGCCGCCGGCACCCGCTGGGCAAACCCCCGACCCGCTCGCCGCTGTCCGTGGTCAAACAGGAGACCTCGAGCGACGAGGGTGAGTGAGCAGCACCACGGATGTGTGGATCTTGTCTGACCCAGGGAATTGCTGAAGCCTCTCACAAAACTGGGTGGCCTCAAACTCGGAGTGTTACACTTAGCTGGTAGGAAATGCAGCATGTTCCCATTTTGATAACCCAGCTGGAAACAAAACTCCTCCGTGGGAAGTGTCATTCCTCACCTCCCACCCTTTTTTCGCTCAAGAAAAATATTTTGCTGGCTGCAGAATGAGGCAGCATTTTGGGCAAAGACAAAAAGGAGTTTGTAGAAAATAATACCTTAAAGGCAAAGCTGTCTTGGATATTGCAGTGGGATGAGATCTGTTTCCCTTGGAGGCAGTGGAGGTCAGGTCTGCTCTCGTGTGTGTGGGGAAAGGCAATTCTAACCTTTTGATTGGCTCCTAGTTCATGTCAGTGTTTGGGGTCCAATTTTTCTTGGCAGATGCAGAAATGAGAATTAAAATGTTTTTCGGTGTTGAACTGTACATCGCTGATTCTTCTTTTCCCACATTGCAGTCCCTGTGAATGCCCCAACAGTCAGGACCAAGGGGAAAGAAAAGATTCTTACCTCTAACTCTGTTCTGTGGTGTAATTTCCCTCTTTGGGGCCTTTCCCACGTTACAGGTCACTCAGAATGTGGACAAGCCCCAAAAGGAGCTTTTGTGTGCTGGGGCAGGGCCGTGGGTGTAGCTGTTAGTGCCTGCTCACAGCTCCTTATTCCAAAGGGAGTGCATCCATGGATTTCAGAGCAGCCTCCTGCAGGAAGGGCTGCTCTGCACACGCAGAGCTCCCCTTCCTCACCAAGGAGGGTGCATTTCGTGCCTTCCAGGTGTGTGAGGTGGAGCGAAGTGCGGAGAGGCAGCTGAGATGTGTTCTCTCGTTTCGGTGTGAGGCTCTGGAGCCAGCTCTGTGCTGGAGGATCCTCGTTAGGCAGATTCTTCTCCCTGCTTTGACTTGCTGGGCGGCGTTTGGGGACTTGGCTGGTGGAGCAGGAGCAGCTCTTGTGAAAGCTGGCGTTTCTTGGGGACTGATTTACAGCTCCGCTGGGCAAAATCTGATCAAACAGATTCTGCCCTCCCCACCAAGGAATAGAGGCAGCTCTCTGCACTCCGGACTCTTTCAGGGAGTGATGTGCAAGGATGGTCTGGAGGCTGCAGGAGGAACGGTGAGCATGTAAATTAAGGGAATGCACATGTGAGATTCAGCCCAGACAAATTGTTTGTCTCTTCTGCTTGCCTGCAATGTGGGAGCCATCCCGAATGCCATGTGTCCCCCTGGATCCATCCTGGGAGGAGTGAAGGTGATAACATACGACAGTCGTTCCCTTTTTTCTCTCCCTCTGTCACTCTGGATTAGGCTGCTGGTTTCAGTGATTTCTCTGGTATCATAAATCCTGGCCTGCCAGCCGATGTGCCTCGACTGAAATTTGGAGAAATGTGGGTTTTGGTTCGTGTCTTAGAAACAAACAAGATAAGACACGTTTTAGGAAGGAGCCCTCGTTTGAGATATGACAGAGCCACACAGCGAGCACTCATCACCTCAAAAAAGGGATTCATTAAACACAATGAAATTTCCACATTGTCTGACAAATATGTTATAGGCAACACTTAAAATCCAAGATGTAAACTCAGCCTTTAATGTTTTACTCCGAGTTCCTTTTATCCTTTCAGGTAACCCAAGAGTCAGAAAATCTTCAAACGGAGGGAGAATTGGGGAGGAGACTTAGACTTGTAGAGCAGAACATAAACTGCTTATTTCCAGTAATTAACAGTGAAGCAGTGAGCAATTTGGTTTAATGTGCTGAGCTCTGGGGATAATGTTCTTCCAAGATGGTTTTGAGTTCCCTGTTCTTTTGGAAACTTTGCAGATTGGTGATGCAGGGAGAGATTTACACTCAGCCTTGTGTGGAAAATTTCTTTAACACTTACAGTGATTCAAAACTCCTTCATAAGGAAGGGTAAGAAACTTGGACCCCCAGACTTCCACAAATGGATTCTGCAGTGGTTTAATCGTGAAATGCCAAGGACCTTTTAAGGGTTTATTAAATAAAGAATTAGCAAGCTAATTAGCAGGAGCAGTCGCTGGCAGAGCTCTCCAGAGGGAGGGATGGTGGGGAATGCAGTGGGAGTTCAGTGGGGTGGGAACGGCTGTGGCAGACCCCAGGGTGCTCCCAGCAGGGTCTGTGTGTGCAGAGCAGCTCTGGGAGGCACCGTGGGAGCCTTGGGCAGGCTGGGGCTGTGAGCTGGCCTGGCCACGCTGCACCTGCTCCATCCACACCTTCCAGAGAGCACAGCCACCTTGGGAGACAGGAAACGGGGATTTCCTTCTGCTGGCATCGTGGGGTTTGAACTTACTGAAGCTCAAATTAAATCTTCATTAAAAGAATGGTGGAAAGGGGAGTGAGTTCCCAAGGCAGTAAATCTACACTCCCTTATGGCCAGATCCTTCAGGTCACTGCTGTCCCTGTCTTTGTGTCCTATCCCCAAAGGGGAGATTTTGTCCATTTAAGGAGGTATTTGGGGTATAGGCCTGTGAGAGACCGTGGAGGAGTTGAATGTTTATATTTATTGCACTTCTTGTCTTGTTGAGACCTGTGCTGTTTATTTCAACGTTGCTCCTTTTGCCTCTTCTGTCCATAAACTCTTTTGCCTTTACTGACTGTGCATTGTTTTGGGATTTTTTTCCTTCTAGAAACATTTCCATTTTCTGGAGAGGAAGATATGAGTGATCCAGAGGCTTTGAAATCTTTACTTTCCTTCCAGTGGAAGAATAAAGCACTAAATTTCCCAGCTGAAAGGAAGTTCAATGCAGCTGCTGCCCTGAGTGAGCCATACTGTGCTGTCTGCACCCTCTTCTACCCCTACAACCAGGTAATTCCTCATCAGGGAATTGTTCAGGTTGGGAAGGACCTCTGAGCTCAGTCCAGCTGTCAGTCCCCTCTGTGTTCACACTAAACCACGGCCCCAGTTTGTGTCCGTGTGGATTTTGGGCATCCAGGGGTGGTGACTCCTCCAGTTCTCTGCACAGCCATTGCCTGACCACGCCTTCCATGAAGAGATTTTTCCTAATATCTCATCCAAACCTCTGACCCTGCTCTGATGGATAAATCAGGATGCAGACATTTCTGATAGAGACAAAGCCATACAAATCTGCACACCAGAGAAATGTGTTTGGATTTGGTGGTGGTTGGAGCCTGTTTTGTTCTCTTTCCTGGCTGCTCTGGCGTTCTCAGTGTTCATTTTGAAATCACACTTAAAGAGCTTTGCAAACACTGTTCCATGCAGAGAAAAGTCACACCAGGCTCCTGTTTCCATACGGGCCCGAGTTGCTGAATTTATGCAAACAAGCCACAAAATAAAATTTTACTGAGTAAGCACATCCATCATCTTTTTTTGGAAACCACCAATATGCTTTGGGAGATGTTATGAGCAGACAGGCAAAATTCATCAGATGAATTAGTTATTTGTGCAGTTGTGCATTGATTTGTTCTCACATAAAGCCAAATCTGGCTTTGTGTGCCCACCAGGAATTCGTGCCTTAGATACTTGTAGATGCGTTGGAAGCTTTTTCTGAGGAAAGCAGAAACCACCTCACCCTCCAATAAAATCTCTTGATTTATTATACAGACTGAAAATGAAATATCTGTTCTGATTTCTGGCTGTTGTGAGGAAAACTGGGTGCAGCTGAGCTGGTTTAATCCATTGCTTTTAACTCTGTCTGCTACCAGAAACCTTGAAATGTCCTTCAGGAGAAATTCTTGCAGGAAAAGTAGGGAAGGATGCCAAAGGAATGGGAGAGGGGGAGGGAAGGTCTTGCTTTTAGTAATATTTTCCTTTTTTATTTTTCCTTGGTGTTTTCAGCTGCAATTTAGGAGTTTAGATTTTTACAGAAAAACCCAGGAAAAGCTGCTCATTCTTCTAACACTTCTTTGAGCTTTCACAGCAAATTACAGATCCCAGTTAATGCCTGAGGCAGGGGTGGCAATGAGGATTTTGGGTCACTTTTTGGCTGCCTGGGTCAGGTGCTGGGTGATTTTTTGGGCAGTGCTCAGGGGGCAGCAGAAGCTGTGGCCAGGAAGAGGCGATGGCACTGACAGCCTTTTCTCTCCCAGTCCCTCCAGGTGGAGAAGGAATCTGCCCCGGTCCCCGCAGGAGAGCCGTCCTCCTTCGTGCACCTGTCCAAGTGCGGGCAGAAGACCAAGCCCCTGATCCCGGAGATGTGCTTTACCTCAAGTGGAGAGAACACCGAGCCCCTTCCTTCCAATTCCTACATTGGGGAGGATGGAACCAGTCCCTTGATATCCTGTGCCAAATGCTGCCTGCAGGTTCATGCTAGTGAGTGTTTCGCCTTCCCCAAAGCCTTTGGGTCCTGAGAAACTCAGGGGTTTTGTGTTGCTGTGTTGGAATTCCTTCTTGGCGGGTTTGTGTCCTGTCACTCCCATTTTTATCTTTCCTGGTACAAGTTTATCGTGCAGTCCTGGAATGGTTTGGGTTGGAAGGACCTTTAAGCTCCTCCAGTTCCCATCCTCTGCCAGGGCAGGGAACCTTTCTCTCAAAGGCGTATCTGTGTATTCAAGTCCATCTTGGCAGTCACTGATCTTAAAAATACACACCAATATTCTTTTTACTGCTTGTTTTGTTGGATGATTCTTCTCTGTCTCACAGAAAAGATTCTTTCTTTTGATACCTTTCATTTTTTCTAATAAAGCAGAACTCAAAGGCTTTATTGCACTCTTTTCTCTCAAATATTTCATTCCAATATTGCTCTGCTGGGGGAGGCTGTATTGTTCTTGCGTGCAGAAGAGATTATGGAGCAGTTTGAGATATATTTTATTAGTGTCTGTGATAGTGTTTGTAGTAATGGCACTTGATTACAAAAGGGAACATATGTCTGTTTGCTTCCCTGATAGTTACGTCTAAAAGAAGATCTGATTAATCCTGGTGGAGTGTACCTTCAGTGGAGATTGTACAGCATCCAGTTAACATTTGTGACGAATTACTGTTCAGCTGTTTGATCTTGACAGATGGGGAATCTTATTTGACTTGCATCAGCTGGAATTACTTTTGTTGTTCCAATTTTAGAGTCTGCAGGTCCCCGTGCAGCTCAGCAGGACTGGGGAACTGGAAGGGAACTTTTGTTTCTGTGCTGAATCCCTCATTACGGTCATTTCTGGTGATAAGGCTGTGGGATGCAGAGTGGGTGTGAGGAGGAAGATTTTGTCCTTTCTTCACAATTCGGGGATGCTGCCTCTTGTCCATCCATGGCCTGCAGGAGTCCTGTCTATCAGAAAGGTTTCAGTGGCTGAATTCTGTTTAAGGACAGAGGGATGTGGGCAAGACAATGTTAATCTGCAGGCTCAGACCTGAAATCCATCTTTCTTTAAGAGAATCTCAGTTTTATATTTTGGCTCCCCACTTGAGGACAGGACAGGACAGGTGTTCAGTCTGACGGAGGCCCCAAGCCTCATTGTTCCCTTGTGCTCTGTGACATCCCTCTGACTTTGCTGCAGAGAATCCCTTTGCTTTCCTTGCAGGACTGCGGTGGTGAGGTGTCTTTTGGCTGCCTGTGACAGCAGCTGGCAGCCTGGGTGTTCTTGGGCAGTGTCCTCCCAGGCTGAGCTGGGTACAGCAGCCAGGCCCTGCTGAGAGCAGGAGCTTTGGGAAGGTTTCTGGGCCTTTGAGGCACTGACAAAATCCATAGGAAGAGCATATTTTTCTTGCTCTGCTGGGATTATCCTTATGGGACAGCCTGGGATTCGGTAAATGGAACTCTTCTGCCCTCACAGAATCACAAATCATTGAGGTTGGAAAAGACCTTTAGGATCATCGAGTCCAAACATCAGCCCAGCACCGCCACCACCACCACCCTGTTCACCCTAGCCATGTCCCCTGGTGCCACATCCGTGTATTTTTTTAACTTCCAGAGAAAATTAAATGGAGATTCCACTGCTGCTCTGGGCAGCCTATTTCTATGCTGTCCATGCAGAATTTTTCCCTAATTTTCAATCTAAGCCTCCCCTGGTGCAGCCTGAGGCTGAACTCAGACTCTGGTTCTCTCCCAGCTCAGTTTTGGACTGAGCACCCCTGTCCCTCTTCTGGGCCTGGCTGGAATCTGCTTCCCTGCTTTGCCATATGATGAAAAGAGACCTCAGATGTGGAGAGCAGCTGCAGATCCATAGTATTGACTTTTTTGGACATGCTGTTTATCTGGTTAAGTGGATGGTATTTATAAATCAGGCTGTGCTGGCAATCCCAGTTTCTTTTAAGTTTAATTCAGTGATTTGAGATTGTTGTTCCCTGCTGAAATTTTCTGTTCAGTTTGCTAGGATGAGTGAAGGTTGGGTGGGATTTTTCTGGGATGGCTAGAGGCTGGATGGAATGAGCTGTATGTTAGTTGAGATGCTCATTTTTAATTTTCACTCCCTTTAAAGCTTGCAGGAATCACATAGATCTACTTTTTGAAAACCATTTCTGTGTCTTTTCCCCACTGTTTTCAGTGACAAACCTCAGTGCCTTTTATAGAATTGTAAGGACTTTTTTGTTCTTATTTTCCTGTCTTTATAATGGTTACGGTACCACTTCACTATTTTGGAGTTGCTGTAGGAGGATTTGGTGCTTGCATGTTACAGGAATTGATGCTGTGTAAAAGGAGATGTCTTTAACACTTCATATAGCCATCAATTAAATACTGTTAACCACGTGGAATGCAGGTATTTAATTTTCTTGTGGTATTATTGGGCTTGTCCTTCCTCATAACACCACACAGCAAAGGTAACTGCCTCAGCCTTGCCAAAATTCAGTGCCCTTAGCTGTTGTGATGTGGGAGTGCACTCCAGCAGTGGTGGCATCCCTTTGGAGCCCAGCTCCTGCCTAAAGAAACAAAGTCTTGCTCTTGTAGTCCTTAGCAAAGCGAAGCACAAATGTGAGGGTTACCTGTGTGGGTTGTGTGTTTGTTTTTGGACCTGCAGGTCCCAAATTCTGCCCTCCTGATGACTTTTGTCTGTTGAGTACAGTTCCTCAAATGCTCTCAAAGCTTCTGAACCGAAAAGTGAACGAGTGAGTACCAAGAACTGTTGGCAAAGCTGTGCTGTGACGAGGCTGTGTCTGTCCCTTGCAGGCTGCTATGGCATCCGCCCCGAGCTGGTGAACGAGAGCTGGTCCTGCTCGCGCTGCTCCGCCGGAGCCTGGGCGGCGGTGAGGGCTGGGACGGGCTGGGGACAGGGCTGGGACAGGGACAGGGCTGGGGACAGGGCTGGGACAGGG
>VZRL01001031.1:291244-305391 GCA_013397895.1 Origma solitaria
TGGGCAGGGATGTGTGGGCCCTGCTGGGTGCTGCTCGTGGCTTGGCAGACTCCTGCCCTGGCAGGGGTAATGCTCCCTGAGCCCCTGTGTATCAGCAGCTGTCCCTGCTGCTGGGACAACGGCGTATCGACAGGTTAATAATGGGATCTGTGCTATTGACTCCCCTCAGTCCTGCTGTGCACTTTCCTGGTGCTTATCTGCCTCTGGAACATGGTTTGCAGAGCGATAAAGGCTCAGCTTATTAAAGGCTAAACCCACGTTCTGGCAGCGCTCAGGCTCTGGCTTTGAATTTCCTGGCTTTTGTTCATTTGTGTAAAAAGGCCAAATTAATCTTCGGTGTAAACAAACTGCCTTCAGTTAATTCGTAGGAAGGAATGGGACTTATTTCATATAAATGGGCAGAGCTCAGGCAGGGAGAGGGGTGTTGCACAGGAATAAGGAAGAAAAAATCTCCTTTTCTTTGGCATCTTTTGCTTTCAAGGAAGAGCAGTGCTCATGGAGGAGGAATCCCAAAATCCCAGAATGGTTTGGGTTGGATGGGACCTTGAAGGTTTTGGAGTTCCCCCTCTGCCATGGGCAGGGACACATTCTGTTAATTTTAACCAGTGAAAGGCACATTTGTCTCACATGTGTGATATGAATTTTGCCCTGATTTGCCTTGTCCCAGTCTCAGATAACATAAAGAAGGGCCCCACCCCTGGAAGTGTCCCAGGCCAGGCTGGACAGGGCTTGGAGCACCTTGGGGTGGTGGAAGGTGTCCCTGCCCATGGCAGGGCATCCATGGGATGAGGTTTAAGGTCCTTCCAGCCCAAACCATTCTGGGATTTCTGATCAGTGACACATTCCTTCAACTGGAAATGTTAAAATCTGAGTGGTGTTTCCAAATGGATCCCTGGAAACATGATCTAAGCATCCATTCTTTAGATTGGGATTCCCCAAATCTCCTTTTCTGTATTTCTGAGGGGCTGGAAATAGGAATTGGTGCTGTTATAGGGAGTGAGGAAATGTATCTTGTTCCCACTACAGCTCCTGCTCACTGTCAGTGCCATCAGGCTTAGGATTTTTAGCTTTGAGAAAATGTAATTTCTTTTTAAAGCAGTCATACGTCTTACACTGATTTACCTAATAACTGGATCTGCTTTGCAGAAAATAAGTATAAAAATTATTCCAAGATTTCAGACCTTTTCCCCCCCTGTAATTCTGGTGGTTTGGTACAATGTTTTGATTTCTTTTGTTTGCAAAACTGACTNGGCCAGGCTGGACAGGGCTTGGAGCACCTTGGGGTGGTGGAAGGTGTCCCTGCCCATGGCAGGGCATCCATGGGATGAGGTTTAAGGTCCTTCCAGCCCAAACCATTCTGGGATTTCTGATCAGTGACACATTCCTTCAACTGGAAATGTTAAAATCTGAGTGGTGTTTCCAAATGGATCCCTGGAAACATGATCTAAGCATCCATTCTTTAGATTGGGATTCCCCAAATCTCCTTTTCTGTATTTCTGAGGGGCTGGAAATAGGAATTGGTGCTGTTATAGGGAGTGAGGAAATGTATCTTGTTCCCACTACAGCTCCTGCTCACTGTCAGTGCCATCAGGCTTAGGATTTTTAGCTTTGAGAAAATGTAATTTCTTTTTAAAGCAGTCATACGTCTTACACTGATTTACCTAATAACTGGATCTGCTTTGCAGAAAATAAGTATAAAAATTATTCCAAGATTTCAGACCTTTTCCCCCCCTGTAATTCTGGTGGTTTGGTACAATGTTTTGATTTCTTTTGTTTGCAAAACTGACTGAATTATCTACAGTGGCTCATTTGACATGGATGCCAATAAAATATTTATGGTTGATATGCTTATGCATCCAAAATAAACACACAATATTTTTGTTCCATTATATGAAATTATATTCTATGAGATCTAATCGATAAAATGTTCCATTAAATATAATAGAGCAAATTGCCACCCAGTTACCATGCTCTGTTCTTTCAGAAAAATGAAAATGTTCTTTTCCAGCAGTGAAATCCAGCTGCTGTTGGAATTAGTGTGATGTCGGTGCACTGCTGTAGCTGAGGAGTGTGAGGGTGGAGGTGCAGCAGTTCTATGTGCCCCTGGTGGGGTTTGCCTGGTCAGCCCTCCCGTGAGCCCAGCCCAGGACAGTCTGTCCCTGCCCAGGGTGGCTCTGGAGTGCACTCTGTCCCTGCCCAGGGTGGCTCTGGAGGGCTGAGGGTTGGGAGGCGCTGGCACAGCCATGGGCACGGTCAGATAGGGAAGGACAATATCTGCTGGAGCTCCTTGGCTTGCAGTGACCCTGAGTGAGTGACCCAATCTTGACGTGTGGGATCGACCCTTGGCAGCAAACAGCACTTCTGCCTGTGCCTTTGGGGCCTGGGCACCGAAACCACGGACTCTGCACTGTGCTAGGTGCCAGTGCCACACACGCATCCCACAGGAGATGTGGTGTCCCTGCACAGCCCCAGGCTCTGCCCCTTTCCAGAGCTGGGTCTGAACTGCACTGTGTTTCCTTGCTGAGCTGGGTCTGAACTCTGCTGTGTTTCCTTGCAGAATTGTGTCTGAGCTCTGTGTTTCCTTGCAGAGCTGTGTCTGAACCGTGCTGTGTTTCCTTGCAGAACTCTGCTGTGTTTCCTTACAGAGCTGGGTCTGAACTCTGTGTTTCCTTGCAGAATTGTGTCTGAACTGCACTGTTTCCTTACAGAGCTGGGTCTGAACTCAGCTGTGTTTCCTTGCAGAGCTGGGTCTGAGCTCCTCTGTGCTGTGTTTCCTTGCAGAGGTGTGTGTACTGCCGGAAGAGGATGAAGAAGGTGTCGGGGGCCTGCATCCAGTGCTCGTACGAGCACTGCTCCACGTCGTTCCACGTGACGTGCGCGCACGCGGCCGGGGTGCCCATGGAGCCCGACGACTGGCCCTACGTCGTGTCCATCACCTGCTTCAAGCACAAAGCAGCGAACCAGAACGTAGGGCTTTGGGCTGGCCTCGGGCCTTCTGCACTGGGGGGTCGGTTTGGGGTTTTTGGGTTTTGTTGGGTTGTTTTGTCTCTGGGGTTTTTGAAAAATAGTTTTTCCCTGCCTGTGTTGGCTCAAAAACTTTTATGCTTTTAATGCAGAAGGATTGTTCCGGGAGCCATTACTGGGGATGGCTTTGAGGTCCTTCTGACCCAAACTATTCTGTAGTTCCATGGAATCTGTGGCACAGCTGTCCAGCTGTGGCTCTCAGCTGATTCTCTGCCGTGCCCCGCACAGGTCCCGTTCCGGAGGGAGGTGGCCCTGGGGCAGACGGTGATCACCAAGAACAGGAATGGGCTCTACTATCGCTGCAGGGTCATCGGCACCACCACCCAGACCTTCTACGAAGTGAACTTCGACGATGGCTCCTACAGTGACAACGTTTACCCCGAGAGCATCATTGTAAGGCAGCTCTGGGACACTCCTGTGTCACAGACAGTGCAAATTGGGATCTGTGCCTTCCTCCTCTCTGTGCCTTGGGGTGGAACGGCAAAGCAAAACTTAACTTTTCATTTTAATTTTTATGTTGCTGCTTGCCTAGAAAATCTCATCCTGCTCTTCATGACAGGTCTTGTTTCTGACATGATCTCATTTATTTTTTGGTTGCTTTACAAAGATGTGATCTTGCTGAATGCAGATGACTTCACAGAAAGCAGTGTTTGTTCTAAGTTTCATCCTATTTGTTTTGTGGTTGAATAATCTTATTTTTCAACTGACAAGTGTGATTCATGGGGGAAGAAGATTGTCTGTAAGCACTTCTGGTTCGAAACAGGGAATTCACTTAATAGAGGGAATGTCTAGAAGAGGCTGATTTGTCAGCTCATGCATTGCCTTCCTGATTGTGCCACTGACTCACTGCATTGCCCTGCTTGGTTTTGAGATCTCGGAGATGTGATGTTTTGGGATTTGTGATGAGAAATGTCCATGGGCTGGCTGCTGTCAGCAGAAGGAGGTGCCAGTGTCGATTCCTGGTCTCCAGGCTGGTTTTGTTTGGGATGCCCACAATTAATCACAAGTGCAGGAACCCATCTTACAGCTCATGATAACATTCTGTGGTTTTAGCACAGCTCCAGGTGCTGAGCTCTGGTGTCTCTGACCCCTGTCCCTCTGTCCTCAGAGCAGGGACTGCATCCAGATGGGACCCCCTCTGGAGGGGGAGCTGGTCCAGCTGCAGTGGACGGATGGGATCATCTACAAGGCCAAGTTCATTGCAGCTCAGATCAGTCAGATTTACCAGGTGAGTGTGGCACAGGGACCCCAGCTCTGCATGAGCCTGCAGCAGGGAGGAGCTGCTGGAGCTGGACAGAGCAGGAGCAGCATTTGGGAGCGCAGATGATTTATTCTCTCTGAGTTTGTCCAGCCTGAACTCGACACCCCTATTAAACTGTGCTCTGTGTCCTTCTGCTTTATCCAGAGAAGTGTATTAAAGTCTTGAGCAAAGGAAATAAGAATCCCTTTAAAAACTTTTAATAGTTTTAACATTTTGCTGTGCACGTTTCCATGAATAAATATCCCTGGAACATCTGATGCATAATTCATGATATAATCAGTGCTTAGCAAAAAGGGTTTCATGGGAGGAGATTTTGTACCTGGCTGACTGTTTCTGCTGGTTGAAATACAAATGTACTTTAGTAGCTGGAGTTGTTTCCTTGTGACCTGTGAAAATGCTTTGTTAAGGATGAAAGAAATTCTTATTACCATATTGGCCTGAATACAGGGCTGCTTTTACTATAAGTGAAAAGCTGCTTTTTTCAGGACATGAATCAAAAATCAGTAGGAATGTGTAGTGCTGTGCCTGGGAGGGGGAGCAGAGGTGCTGGGCCAGCTGGAGTACAGATATTTTGGGATCCATGGAGCACTGAATGAATCACTTGGATAAGATAGAGGTGCCTGAGCAGCACTGAGAGCAGCACTTTTTGGGTTCAGCATCCTCCCCAGAGCCTGGGAGTGCTCATTGCACAGATGTGGGGCCAAGGAGGCACCCCTGGGAGCTGTCCCCAGTGCTGCTCAGGTGTGACACAGGCTGGGGATGGCACAGCTCTTGAGATGCTGCCAAAGCAGAGGCCAGGCTCTGAATTCATCTCTGATTTCGTCTTCTGCTCCTGCAGGTCGAGTTTGAAGATGGTTCTCAGCTGATGGTAAAGCGTGGGGATATTTATACCTTGGAGGAAGAGCTTCCCAAGAGAGTCAAGTCTCGCCTGGTGGGTACCAAAATAGCAAACAATAAACCAGCTGCAGCTTGCCGAGCCCCTTCATATTCTCTTCATGTATTTTTCAGACATTAGGTGAATGAAGCCTCCAATTTCTGTGGCTGTAAAACCGCTTGTCATTCCCAAAATACACAGAGTAGAAGAAATCCTGGCCATGAATGAGAGGCACAGAAATGATTTTCCCTTGCACGTGTTCAGCTCAGAGTTTTATTTTCTCTGGTTAAAAGATTATGCTCAGATCATTTTACACCATATGAATTGGGTTCTATGGAGTCATCCTGTCCCAGTGTGAGGTGGGCTGGGCTGCAGCTCAGTGCTTGCTGGAGAACTGATGATCAGTGTGGGACTAAACCCCTTTTCTCACCAAACTGGAGATTCAGAGTGTAGCTCTTACCTAAAAATCTCCTAATCTACAAGATCAGGCTGTTGTTAAGTGCATACAGTGGAATTTCTGAGCCTAGAAAAGATGAGGGATTTATTTCGTAGCTTTCTTTGGCTCCAGACTTGCTGGGTGTTTTCAGACCTGGTGCTTGACCCTTTAAAGCCATTCCATTTAAGCAAATGATGGGACTGGGCAGTGCCCAGGCGTGCTCCGCGGGGCTCTCTGTGTTCCTGCCGTGCCTCTGATGGTTGTGTTTGCTGTTTCCTGCAGTCCCTCAGCACGGGGGCCCCTCAGGAAGATGTATTTTCGGGAGATGAAGTGAGAGCAGCCAAGCGTCCCCGGCTGGGGAACCCAAGGAGTGCTGAAGAATATGGACAAACCCCAGATTATTTGGCCTTTATGGAGAGCCTGTTGCAGACACAGTACCAGCCTGGGACTCAGAGCAACATGTTTTAACCAGGATTCATTCAAAATATTTGATTAACCCTTTTGGAGTTTGTGGAAAAAATAAATAGGAAACTGTGGAATGGAAGACCAGCCCTGTGCAATAGTCTGCTGTGAATTTCTTTCATCTCCTCTTGGTTTGGACTGCAGGAAATCCCTGTCTGGCTGCTACCTCGACCTTGCCAGGAGTTGCTGACCAAGAGCTGGGGAGCTTGGAAACCCTTCAGCTTTTCACGCGGAGACTTTGGAAGAGTTTCTACAGATGGAGCTTTGTGACTGGTTCTTTTTTATGAGGAAGGGGTTAAAATTTAACAAAATGAACTTTTTCAAATCTGTCAAACTTTTGTCTTTCAAGGTGCTATTACATTGACTACTGAAGCAGCCTTTGGAATCGTGTTTTCTGTACATAGACGTCACCTTTGTGAAGTTTTCTATGAATGAGCATTATTAAAAAAAAAAAAGCAAGCAAAAATAGGAAAACGAAAGTTTCCACAAAACATTTTTCTAGATTATGGCTTTAAAACAGAAATTAAATGAAATCCTCCCCCCTCACCCCCAAACAAATCATGACTGATGTTACAGTGGGGAGAGGGAGAGCAAGAGCAGATGTCCTGGAATGTTCTGGGTTCTTCTTTTGTAAAGAAACACTGTCTTTGTAAGCTGGGGAAGGTGGGGGAAGAAATGTTTCACAGCTGGGATGTTTCTTACCATTTGCTCTCATGGATGTTGGCGTCGCTGCCACGTCACCAGGGAGGGACTTAGGGAAGAAATGCCAGGTTTGGGTTGTTCCTGTCATCTTCCTTCCCCATCTTTGCCATCACAGTTGCTTTCTAGTTCGAGATCAGCATGGCTTTGAGTTCCAATGTGCCACCCTGGTTTGGCAAGCGTTTTGTTGCTGCTTGTGTTAGTTCTTACGAGCCACCCCTGTCCTGCTGCGGCGAGAGCTCTGTGGAGCTGCTCCGGCTCCCTGGTAGCACTTCTTCCTTAGGAACCTTTCTCTTTTCTTTCTCCTTTTGTTTTTTTATTTTACTTTTTGCGTTGTGCTCCTTACAGTGTGAGAATCATTCCATGACAGAAGCTTGGGAGGTGTTTGTATGTTTTTCTTTTATCCTATTAAAGAAGAAATTCCCCAAACATCTGATTGTCGTGACATCCTTTCCTTGAGTACAGACTGAGCCTTTGAGTTACTCCTGGGGAAGAGGAGTGCAATCCCTGCCTTTGATTGGACTCAGCTCACCGAGGACTGAAGGAGCACTAAAGGCAAACCCAAACCCTGAAGCACTGAGTGGGCAGCTCCCACTCGGAAATCACCTCCGGCCCAAGAGCTGATGTGGAGCAGAGCTTTGGGAAGATCCAAACCCTGCCGAAGTCACTGGAAAGTCTTCCACTCTCTTTGGAGGACCTCAATCAGTTCAGAGGGAGAGAAGGAGGCAGAGCTGGTCCCGAGCTGGGAAGGTCCAGGTGGAGGGGGGAGAGGGCACCCAAACCCTCCCCTCCCTCCACGCCCCAGCCGGGCCAGCAGAGCAACCTGGCATGCTGCACTGCAACCTTTTCCACTTAATTCCCTGAAATTACTGGATGGAAAGAGACAATATTCTTGGTTTTATTATTATTTTTAAGCCCCTTTGCAAGGTGGTCGTTGTTCTGGGGAGAGGCTTCTAAGCAATGCTCTGGCTGGATCTTGAAGGGAATAAGTGGGAAGGATTTGTGGGCTAGCAGATGGTAGATTAGCATCTTAAGAGACTCCATGGGTATTAAACTGTGCTAGTGAAAGAGTGGAGATAGAATAAAGCAATTTTAATTTTTTTTTACTTTGGTTTTGTTCTCCCTTGAGGATTGGAGTTCCCATCCTTTCTCCTGCCTCTGCTACGGGTTCCTTTTGTGTGCGTGGCTGCGCGTGCGTGGTTGTAAGACCTTGGAAACAGGGTTCTGTTTCGTTTTTTTTTTTTTATTTCTGAGTTTTTGATGTTTTCAGTAGATGTCTCCATGAATAAAACCAAACTGAGACTAATAAAAGTTTAAAAAATTGGCAAGGTTCTCCCGAGCCTCGGTTGTTCCTCCTACAGAGCTGTCTCCTGTCGGTTGAAATGTGATTAAATAGAAAACTTGCTGTATAAAAGACTAAGAATGTTGCCAGGCCATGAGAGAAATATTTAAAACAATTGAAAGAGAAATTTAACCAGCAGAGGATTTTTTTTTGAGGTGGGAGGGAAGGGTGGGATGGGATGAGTGGTTGTGAGCGACGGGGAATTTCCTCTGCATGTTCGAGTCCTGCAATAGCACCGTGGCTGTATCCATATGTAGTACCTTTCCCAAATACTATTTATATTGTAAAAACAAAAGTGTGTTTCCTCACCCCATATTCAGATGCTGAGTTATGTTGAAACATGAACCTGGAACTGTCGAATGCCCTTCCTTGGTGCAAGGGTTTTCTCTCTTTTTGTTGGTTTTTAAATCCCTCTTTTTGGTTTAGGAATGACTTGTGCAGGTTCGGGATCATGGCCATATTCATGGCCCCTGGGCACCAGACTATTGAAAAGGAAATAGGAAATGCACATTCCTACCCCTTCCTCCAGTGAAATATATTTGTAAGTGTCTGATTATGTGCTATAAAAATAATGATTTTTTTTTTCTTTCTCCCCCTAGATTAAGGCTGTGATGTATTTTTTGCCTATTTTTTTCTCTGCCTCTAGGTTCAAAATGAATTAAAGGCTGTTGAGCATTTCAGAATGACACTTTTTGGGGGGTTGAAGTCTCTTCATTTCTGAGCTTAAAGTCTTCTGTGCTGCAGGAGGTCATTGAACCTCCTCAAACAGCATCTCCCCGAAACTTCATTTAAACACCTTGAATTTCCATCCTGAGCTTTTTGACAAATTCCTCTCCAGTTACTGCAGGACGAGGCTGGCGCTTCAGGTTACGTTAAAGAAAAACCTCCAACTTCCACTCTTTTGCAGCTTAATAGTTTTTCTTGATATGATCTGAGGAATCGTCCGGTGGGAAGGAATTTCTGGGAGGAACTCTCGGAATTTGCACCCACACGAAGCTTTCCTGTGAGTTCAAGGTCTGCCGTGCTGCTGCAGGAGGAGCTGATGAGATTTCAGAGGTGTCTTTAGCAGCAGCACTTCCCTGGGCAGAAGGATGGAGCCCTCCTGGCCCCGCAAGGTGGGGTGGGCATTGCCCCACGGCCCCGGGGGTCTGCCCCGAGCTGTGGATGGTTTGGGGAGATTCTGCTGTGCAGGGAATGCCCAGGGACACCTTGGGAATCGCAGGAGAGCTGCGGGGCTGTGCCTCCTGAGCCTCCTGAGCACCGTGGGGAAGAGGAAGAGCTCCTCACCCTCCTCCTCCTCCTCCTCCCAGCGCTGCATCTCCTAATCCTGCAGAGGGGACCTGGGGGTGCTGACCCTGCGCAGCTGAGCTGCACATCCCCTAAAGCACATTCCCTCTCCTCCTTTGGCTTTCCTGCACCCTCTGCAGGTGCTGCCCACCCTCTGCAGGTGTCACCCACCCTCTGCAGGTGCTGCCTGCTCAGATGTTCCCGGATGGTGCCCCAGTGCCTCTCCCACCACCCGGAGCTCTGCTCCTGTCCCCGGGCTGTGCCAGGGTGCCCTGGCACGGCTGAGGTGTGGCACTTTCCCTGGCACCCCGGGCTGGGCTTTCCGCAGGCTCCCGAGCACAGGACACAGAGCAGATGTTCCCAACCTGTGCCCAGGAGCTCTCGGAACCCCCGAGTCAGTGTCACCAACTGTCACACGCACAAGAAGTTAATTAGTGGTAATTGCTGGCAGCGGGGACAAGGTGGGGATCAGCAGCTCCTTCCTCCCCCCGGGCTGGCATGGAGCACATTCTCTGCATGCCTGGAGAGAGGGACAGAGCCTGGAGCTTCAGTAACTCCTGCCTGGGAAAGATCTGGAGCTTGGCAAGATGAAATGGGGGAGACCATTCCTTTTCCCCTTTTAAAATTAAATTATTTATTATATTTTATTAATTATTTTATTTTATGAAGGATTAAATAGAAAACTAAAATTAGCAGTGTTGATTGGGTGAAGCTATGCAGTGGTGGGGCCAAAGGGACAATCCCAACTTCCCAATCTTTGTCCTCCATTGGGTCATCATTCTTTCACTTTGGTCCCATGGGACCAAAATTTGGATTCTCATTTTGGCTTCCTATGGAAACAACTCTTCTTGCAAATGCATTTCTGCAAATCTCCAGTGCAGATCTGTATCCACCGCTGGGACTTTATGGATTTCCCATCCATGGCCTCTCCTCCCTCCCGGCTTGTACAGGGTTGGGCATCCCGGGATCTCAGGCACTCCCTCTTCAGTGCACTTGCTTTATTTTTGCTTTATTTTTTTGACTGTTCAGCCTAGGGAAAGAGCAGATGACGGAAAAACCTCGTCACGTGCTGCAGACATCTGTGCTTTGGCCAGTTCTGGAGAACTTCAATTTCTTGAGGTTACTCCGTGAGGATTTTTCTCTGCTCCTCTTCCCTTGCTGTTCGTATTAGTTCTCCATCAGTAGCTCTCCCTCGGCTTGAACAAATTGCAGAAGTTTAATAAAACTGCTCATTAACAGGTGCAGTTCCCTTCGGAAGCTGTCCTGAGCTCTGGTGGGACTGCTCTACTCAGGGAGCTTTGGCCAAAGGTAACCAGGAGCTGTTCTAGCCTAAACTTGGAGCTCTTCTAACCTAAACTTGGCTTTGAAGGCTCTGTTTTGCTTCAAAAGGGATTTGAGTTGAGCTCATGGAATTTCTCACCCCACGAGTGAGTTTAACCCCGGGAATGCCAAGTGTCCGAGGCAGAGCCCCTGGCACAGGTGGGAGCTGATCCCAAAGAAGGAATTAATTGCTCCAGCAGGAACAGAGCTCCTGGGGTTCCTCATTTCCAGCCCACGCTCAGGTCAGCTCTTGTTCCTTGTCCCATGAACAACTGTGCTGGCACATGCACTCAAAATAAGGCACTTTTGGCACAACCCTGAGACTCAAATGAGCTGGAGCTGTTGACACAGAATTATTTGGCAGCTTTGACAGCAGAAGGAGAGAAGTCCTTGGGTTACTTGCTCACCAATAGAAAATCACTGGGAGTTATTCATTCTGCACGAGAGCAGCAAAACAATTAAATTTTTGGTTTCCAAGAGGGGAAATGTAAAGGTCGCTGTGCAAATACTGTTTGGAATTACACAGCGACCACAGCTTAACCACTTTTCCTGTGGAACAAACAGGATTTTGGCTCTTTTTCAGCACAGTTGACTTTGGCTTACCTCTCCACCCCAGCCTTGCCATTTCAGATGCCAGATGCTAATATCCCCCAGCAAACGAGCTCGTAGCCAAGCTGTCTCTGAAACAGGAGTGATCCCCTCCCCTGTGCCCCAGATCAGGGTTTAAAAATAAATATATGGCCAGATCCACTGCTCATCTGCTTCGTTTAATGGAGCCATCTCTGGAAAACACAGCAAATTGTCTTTGATTAGGAGTGAATGGTCAGTTAGCCGTGACCCAGGCCAGGATGCTGCTGCCGTGGGGAGGAGCAGGGATTCATCTGCCTGAATAAAGAGATGCATCTGAGCTGATTGGAGCTACAGAAGGGTTGCTGGACGATTTTCTCTGCGGAGAAGCCCCGAGGTGGGAGGAAGGCTCTGGTGCAACTCTTGATTTCCTCGTGGCTCTGCTCAGAGCTGAGGTTTCCTTCTCTTTGTCACCGGAAGAGCTCAGAGCCCTTGGAGCCCGAGACACGGTGTGTCTGATTAATCTGGGATTCAGCTCGAACATGGAATTAGCACTGCAATCCAGGAGCTTTGTGGCCTGGCTCGGGTGATTAGTGTGAGATTTTTGTCAGCACGAAGTGAAAAATCTGCCTGAGCACAACGTCGTGAGATCCCTGTGCTCGGGGATGGGGCTGTGCTACAGCAGCAATTCATCATCACATTTTTCACTAATTCAGCTCAGAGACAATTGGCTGCTTGTTCAACGCTGCAATTTCCCTCACTCCTGCACCACTCCCAAATCAAGGACTTGGTCCATTTTGTCCAAATAAATTTCCCTGCATTTTTTTCTCGGTAGTAAGAGATGTCCTCGGGTTTTTTCCTGGATTCAGATGTTTGTGCTCAGGCCTGAGTGGTGAAGCACCTGCAGGTGCTCTGCCAGGCCCTGGCACAGGTGCCCAGGAAAGCTGTGGCTGCCCCTGGACCCCTGGGAGTGTCCCAGGCCAGGCTGGACAGGGCTTGGAAATCCCTGGGGTGGTGGAAGGTGTCCCTGCCATGGCAGGGGTGGAACAGGATGAGAGACAAGGTTGGTTGAAATTCAGTTTTTCTGTTGATTTTCCTCTCCTGACTTCCACCTGCATACAGCTGAGCACAACAGACGCCTGAGCTCAGAAGTTTTGTTGTTGTACCAAGTCGTGAACACATTTTCTCCTGAAATACTCAGGTTTGGTAAGGGCCGGGGGAGGAGGGAGCCTGGGCTGGCCAGGAACAGGGACCAGCCTGTCCTGGAGGAGCTTCCCAGCACCACTGCTCCTTTTCCTTTCCCTTCTCCCTTTCCCCTCAGTAATCTCTGCGCAGTTCCTCGTTCCAGGTGCCGCTGGTTATAATCATAACCACCCTGATCCTTCTTCTTTTTACAGCAGTGCTCAGTGGGGGAAGATTTTCCTTTTGCACAGCTTTGCTTTCCATTTAACAACTCTCTGCTTTCCTGTAGAAAATTGCAAATAGGCTCAAATTTGTTCCTGCTCCAGGTTTGTGTCTCTCCTCAGGATTTGACCTCACTGTGTTGGCAGAGGAGGAAGAAAATTCCTTCCATGAGCCGAGTGTCAGTTCAGGGAGCTCCTGGTGTTTTCCTCCAGTCCGAGCAGGGAAAAAAAATTCAATCCAAGGTGGTGGAACCCACCAGAGCATTTTACATGTATTTTTGTGATTTAGTAACTCTGGAGTAGATTGGGGAAATTGATGGCATTGTGTTTTTGTATTGCTGGAGCATCCTGTGTGCATAATTCAGGGTAAGATTAATTCCTGTGTGATAAAGGAATAAAACCAGAGTGGAGACAAGGTTGTGTCCTGGCGATGATTTCCAGGCTCTGCTGGAACACGGTGAAACAGGAAAATGGGGAAGATAATGGCAAATGTGGTTTGCTGTGTAATCACCGACCTCTGGAGATTTTATTTTAGTGACTCAGCAGACACAGAAATGAAAACTTGAGGCATTTGGCCACTGCCAAGGTCGTGGTTTTTCCTCTTACAGCAGGATTTGAACTTTCCCAATAAATATGGGGCAAAAAGAAAGAGAATTCCGTGGTGTTTTTGGCACCCTCGGCAGCTGCCAGCCTGCAGGGACATGGGCCTGGCAGAGGCATGCAATGAGATCAGGAATGCTTAGAATTATTCCAAGCGCTTAATTTCTTTAAGGTGATTATTTGTTTCCAAGTCAGCTCTGCTCTGCTCTGCACTTCCCAAGAGGGGAAGAGCTGGGAGGAAAAAAATAAACCGGGGAAGGTTTTGGTGTTGTGAATGTTTGGGATCCATCTCAGGTGTTGTGAGCTGAGACTAAAACCATCTTTGGCACAGCTGCAGCAGTGCCTGCCCAGGGAAGGCACCGGAGAGGGACAGAGACGGGGCTGGTGCCACCGGGCCAGGGAGGGACGCTGTCGGGACAGGGAGGGACGCTGTCGGGACACTCCCGGGCCATCTCCGGGCGCTGTGTGACTCCTCGGGAGTTCTCCTCCGCTCCGCGCGCAGACAAAGCCACGATCTGATAATAGAATCTGCGCGGAACAGCTGTCTGCTGACAACTAGAATAAACTGTATTAATGGTGTCATTATTATTCCCTAATTAAAAGCTAATAACTAAGAGTTAATTGCCTTTAAAAGATGAAGCGGCGCCATGGCAGGGATTTATCTCTGTTTTTCTTTGCTCGCCTGGCTGTGCTGATATTTTCAGGCTAATTAATTGAATCAAATCTTACTGAAAACTAATAATCTCTCTGTGTCGATTCAGCCAATTGAATTAAAAGGTGTTTGCTGTGTGCTGGGCTTAAAACCTCCTCATAAATATATATAGGTAAAAATATATTTATAATATACATTATTATTTAATTATTATTATATA
>VZRL01001031.1:314301-459346 GCA_013397895.1 Origma solitaria
CTATCCCAACCCAACCCAATCCAACCCAATCCAACTCAACCCAACCTATCCCAACCCAACCCAACCCAACCCCACCCAATCCAACCAACCCAACCCCACCCAATCCAACCAACCCAACCCATTCCATGGCTCCTGGGACAGCACAGGGTCCTCCCTCACCTCTGTTTGCACCATTGCAGGTCGTTGTGTTCGCAGCATCTTCACTGTCTGGAAAATATCTACAACCCCCTCGTAGCGCATCCGCTCCAGGACGATGCTCAGGGTGATGAACACTCCGGTCCTGCCCACGCCAGCACTACAGGAAGGGGAGGAAATGAACAGGGAATTGTAAGCTACAATGTTCAAATGTTCCTGTAAATGCTGAGGCTGGGGTGGAGTTGAGCTGTGCCCTGTGAATGTGTTGGAAGTGGAGAGCCTGGGTCAGTCCTCCAGGAGAGAGATCCAGAAATAACCCAAGTGCTAGAGTGTGACCCAAAAAACATTTGAGAAAGAGAAATTAAAAAAGTTAAAAGCATTGGGTAGTGGTAAACAGCATTCAGTGGGGAAATTATTCCTAATATGTAATAAAAGGTTTTTGAAATGAAATAATTTTAATAAGAACAGATCATCCTGTCCTGCCCGTGGGTAAGGAGGTACAATTCTTGCTAGCAGCGAACACAGCCAAGCAGGGTTGGAGGTGTACATTGGGCTGAGACTGGTAAAAAATACTTCCAATTCTGCAGGTCAAATATTATAGATATTCTACAGATACGCTGTATATCACACTGTGGTCCCCAGGTCCTTCAGAGTATCAGCATTTCGTACCTCTCCTCCAAATACAGAGGGTCAAACGCCTTGTGGGCAGTGCCCAGGGCAGAAGGGAGATGAGTCTGGCTGACAGAAGCCAATGTTTGGCACTGACACCCCCAAGAAATCTCCCAGCAGGGATGGGGTGGGAATGCAGGGAGAGATCTGGATTTAATTCCTCCTGCTTCCCTGCCTCCCCCGATGGATGAGGAGTGTCCAGGTGCCTACCTGCAGTGGACAGAGATGGGGCCGTCCTGGCCAAACTGCTCCTTGGTCTTGTGTACCTGCCCGATGAAGTCGATAAAACCTTCTCCCGATTTTGGCACACCTTGTTCTGGCCAGTCAGTGAACTGGAACTGACGAACAGTTCGTGACTGACCGTCCTGTGGGACAAAACAGGAATAGTTTAACACCCTGTATTTGTGACAACCAACAGAAAAGGCAAAAAACCCCTATTTTTGTTGCTAGTTTGTTAAAGGGCATGAAAAGTTGAGGCAACTCAGTTGCAGTCAAGCGCACAGGTATTTATTATCCAGCCCCACCATGATGAAGCTGCTTGTGCTGCAGCTGACATTCCTGGAGTCACCCTGTCAGCACAGATCCATATCCTGGCAGGTGCTGAAAGCTCTGACCACTGCAGACAGCACAGATGGAGTCTTCAGCAAAGGAACGTTCAAGGTGAGGTGTTGGCCTCTCTATCAATCTTCACCAAGAGTTGCCACAGTGTCAGAATTACAGCTGACAGGAAGATAAATCTTGTTCTATGAGGACTGATGAGGCATCCTCCTCCTCAACCTTGCAAATTGAATTATCAGGTTCTGGAATACTTTGGCAACCTCAAAAGCAGGAGACTGTGCTGTGACAGGGAGGGTTGTGTTTGCTACAGAAATTTGAGAAGGTATTGAAATGTTCCTTTGGATGAGAAACCTGACAATGAATCGAAGATTATTGGAGTGAATTTGTCCCTTTGAACATGACTGACAGCAGCTCCTCTTCCAGCCATACAAGTGCTCATTTTCTCTAGGGTGCAGAGAAACCTTTGAAAGGTTTTTAGCAGCTTTTTTGGGGGGAAATACTTTCTGCTTTAACCTCAAATAAGCTGCAACTAAACCCCGAAGCCAAGCACATCTCTAACAAAGCAACTCGTGGCTGTGAGAGAGGTTTGAGACTGCTTTCAATCTCTACGAGCAAATATTGCAGTACAATCTGTGTGTGTGTGTTCTGCTCCTCACCACAACTGAGCTCTTGGGCACACGACTCCAAACCTCCCTGGGCAGCCCATTCCCCTGCCTGACCACACTTTCCATGGAGAAATTCCTCCTGATGTCCAACCTGAACAGCCCCTGGCACAGCTTGCGGCTGTTTCCTCCTGTCCTGGGAGCAGAGCTGACCCCTAGCTTTTTGTGTGCAGGAGTTGGACTCGATGGTCCTCGTGGGTCCTTTCCAACCACGATATTTTATGAGCTCTCCCCCACTGACAACCCCAGAGCAAGTGGGGACACCTCAGCCATTCCTTTGGGAGCCGAGCCCACCAAACCGTGTGTTTTCTGCCAGCCCCTCTCCCCCCAGCCTGAAGTGCCCCATCGCAGCCCAAGCCAGCACCTACCCTGGCATCTGTGACCTTGAACTCCCGCAGGATGTACTGGGGCATGTTGTACTCAGCCATGGGGTCCACGACGAAGTACTGGTACCGTGCCGAGCGCTCCGCGGGCCAGTACTGATGGCACTTTTCCTGCCAGGCACAGACAGCTCCCGTCAGCCCTGTCCTGCAGGATTCCCCTCCCAGCCCTCCTCAGCCCCACTCACCCGCCCCATCTCGCGCAGCTTCGTCAGCATCACGACGATGGTGGAGTTGTTTTCCCAGAGCATCCTCCAGAAATCCTCAGTGGTCTCTGCCAGCGGCCCCTGTGTGGCAATGTAGGCTTTCTGCTGCCTGGGGGCAGAGCAAGGAGGGGTCAGGGGGAGCACTGCGTGGGCAGGAGCTTTGGGAAATGCCTGGGAAGGCTGGAGAGCAAAGGGAAATGCTGGGAAGGACTAGAATAGCGTAAGATCTAAAGGGGTGGGGGTGTCTTTGGTGCCAGTGGTCAAAAAAAAAAGAGCCAGTGGCGAAGCTTTCCTTAAATATCACTTCCAAGGGGTAAATCCAAGCACCAGGCATAGAGTGCCTCATCCCAGTGCCACAGCTGAGGCCAGCACTGCTGGTGCACCTGGACAGGAGGAAAAACCTGCTCGTGGATCTGCTCTGTTCTCTGCAAACCCACCCACGGATGGCTGCAGCTCCCGGGGCTGGAGTTTCCTGGGGGAAGCTTTGGGGATTGCAATCCAAATAACAAAGGTAATAAATTAATAAAATATTTAGAAACCTCCCAACAGCAAAATCCACCCCTGGCTGACACTTTGTGCTCAGGACCTGCAGCTGCGGAAGGGCTGCGCTGCTCTAGGGGATCAGTAATTTGTGACCACGGGGGAATATCTCCGCAGCAGGCTGCACGTGGGTCTGTGGGGGGATTTCCCTGCGGCACTGCGCTGCTGTGGGCAGGGATGGGCCAGCACAGGCTGCCCTGGGCCAGCCCCACCCGTACCTGTAGCCGTCGATGAAGCTGGCGTTGATGTAGTCGGAGCCCTCGACGCCGCGGATGGGCTGCAGGCACACCCGCGTGGTCTCGTAGGGCATGATGTTCACCAGGCGGTTCTTGAACTTGTTGCAGGGCAGGTTGGCGCTGATGAAGCGCGAGGTGTGGGCCTTGGAGTTGGCGAGGCGCTGCGGGCACAGGGACAGCGATTCCCTCAGCTGGATTGCTCTCGTGACCCTGTGCCAGCCCCCCTAACCCGCCCTCCCCTTGCTGTGCCCTCATGGGCTGTGTTTTTGGGGTTGGAGCACAGAATCTGAGCCCTTTCCATAAGCAAAACCTCCAGAAAATACTACTACTATTAAAAGAGTTAAAACCCCTCCAGTTTAAGAGGGAGCACATTTGCAATGAGCAGGGAAGTCCCCGGTGGTGCCATTCGGGTCTCCCTTGGGAACCGCAGAGCTCAGCACAGTAATGACCTCCCCCATGGGAGCAGAAAGGTCCTGAGCAAGGCTGTGTGAACACCAAACCCTGCCAGACCCTGCTGCCCCAGCCCAGCTCTCAGCCGTACCTTAAACTCCAGCTCCATGCCCGTGACGTGCTCGCGGGCCTCGATCTGCGCCAGCTTCTGGATGTAGCTGTAGAGGTTCCGCGCAGGGACCTCGGTGTTGCCGCAGGCCACGGCCTCGAGCAAGGCATCGTGGATGAAGCTGTACTGGTCCTCCGTCTGCACCATGTAGTTGCGCTGGGACCTCATGAGGGTCACGTGCCCGTAAATGTCCACCGTCTTCTCGTGCTTGATCCTCTCCAGCATGGCGTCGATCACGATGAAGCAGCCCGTGCGTCCCACGCCCGCGCTGGTGGCACAGGGGCGACAGGGAAGGGATGGATTGTGCTTCCGCTCGGCACGTGGCATTGCCCCTCTGCACCTCTCTGCCCCATGTCCCCTCTGCCCTGTGTCCCCTGTGCCGTGCTCTGCCACGTGTCCCTTCTGCACCTCTCTGCCCCTTGTCCCCGCTGCCCCGTGTCGCCTCTGCCCTGCTCTGCCCTACTCTGCCCCATGTCCCCTCTCCCCATGTCCCCTGTGCCCTGCTTTGCCCCGTATCCCCTCTGCCCTGTGTCCCCTCCCCACTGCTCTGCCCCGTGTCCCTTCTGCACCTCTCTGCCCCTTGTCCCCTCTGCCCTGCTCTGCCCCGTGTCCCCTGCACTGACACCCCGGGCCGGGCACAGCTGTGGCAGCCCGAGGCTCCCACAAAGGGCTGGCACGATCTGAAGGCTGGAAAAGCCATTTAATCTCTCAGATCTCAGCAGCTGAAAAGCCACCGATGTTGAAATGGGCAACGTGAGTCACCTCTCCCTCCATGTTTTTGTGCACGGGGTGACATCAGACCTGTGTGCAATGGCATTTGCGCCTCAGTGGGGCTCTGCTCTCCTGGGCCACTGCTAATAAAGGGTTTCCTTTCACCATTCCAGCGCTGTCCCTTTTTTCATCGAGCCCCCTTGATCTCTGTTAATTAGACTGCCTAACACCTGAACCAAGCAGGTGACTGGAGCTTTGGCAAGAACTTAGCAGCTGATCTGGGCGCTGGTTGTGAGCTGACAGCTCTTTATTCATTTTCTGAGGTGCACAATAATTGCCATCTGCAAGGCTAGTGATAAGTTGCCCACTCACAAGGAGTGTTTAAATGGCATCCTCCAGCCGCGGCAGGATTAGCTTCCCCAGCAGCCTGCACAATTCCGAGCTTCCCTCGGTGCCCAGGAACCCGCAGGCTCCTCCGCACCTCCTGAGGAACACAGGGATTTATCTGCATTGAGGCTTCAAGGATTCCTCGCTGGGTTGTAAATTGAATTAGGGAATGTTACCTGCCTTCAGCTCGGCATTATCAGAAAGGCTGCAGCACTCAGAAACGCTCTGTCAATCACTGTCAGCTCTGCCCTGGGCAGCTCTGCCTCCCAAACACCCCAAACACCCTTCAAGATCACACCTGATCCTCCTCCTCTCTCACTGAGACCAGAGACAGCCCCAGCACACAGAACGAGACCCTGGGACAGCACTGGGCACCTCCCACTGCTCAGTAAGATCATCAAATCCCAAAATGGTTTGGTTTCAAAGGGACCTTGATGTTCATCCAGTCCCACCCCACCATGGGCTGCTCCAAGCCTGGCCTGGAACACTCGATCCAAGAGATTTGGTGCAAATTACATCCTTCTCATCTCAGGAAATGCTGTGGTCAACAGAACCCCCAACTTTCCCCCTTGGATGCTGCCTGGGAATCCACCTCTGTCTCCAGGTAAAGCCACACCCTCCTGACCCTCTGCCTCCCTGGCAGGTGGACCTGGGGGGAAGGGACCCTGTACCTGCAGTGCACCACGATGGGACCGGCGTCTGGGGGGTTGCAGGTCTTCACCCGTCTCAGGAAGGCCAGGAAGGGCGTGGGGTACTCGGGCACGCCGTGGTCGGGCCACGCCGTGAACTGGAACTGCCGCACCTCGCGCTTCTCGCTGGAGCCGTTCTGCAGATGGGAGCAGCGGCAGTCAGGGGGGCACAGCACCCCAAAGCCGCCGTGCACAGCACCCCAAAGCCGCCGTGCACAGCACCCCAAAGCCGCCGTGCACAGCACCCCAAAGCCGCCGTGCACAGCACCCCAGAGCCGCCGTGCACAGCACCCCAAAGCAGCCGTGCACAGCACCCCAGAGCTGCCGTGCTGAGGGTGCAGAGAGCCACAGCCCAACCCCAGGGACACACAGGAGCAGGGGCAGCTCACCTTGTGCAGCGAGAACGTTCGCACGCAGAACGTGGCCAGCTCGATGGTGTCCAGCAGCGTCACCTGGATCATGCCGTAGGTGTCTGTGCCTCGGCCTGGCCAGTACTGGTCACACTTTATCTGCAAGACAGGAGGGACGGCTCAGGGCTGGGACAAAGCCTTCACTGGGCGGGAAGCTCATTCCCAAAGTGTCCTGTTCCAGGTGAAGCTGGGCAGGGGCAAAGGCAAGGGGAGGTGCAAGGAATGTCTTTGCAGAGCACCAGGACAGGGACAGACCCAGCAGAAAAAGCTCCAACTGGCTGAACTGTGGCTTTGACACCACATCAATCCCACAAACAGGCTGGAATCCTAAAGATTAGAGGGAGTGTACTGGGGCTTGTTAAACAAGAGAACGGAATGTGGAACTTGCCACATGATTAGCTCCAAGACAGACATGCAGTGGGATCCAGCAGCCTCTTCTCCCGGAGTTGCCAAGGAGGCTGCAGTTTTCCAGGGTGAATGGTTTGTTTTTTTAAAAGCAATGAATCACTGAACTTTCTGGGTGCTGGCAGAGCAGGCAGAAATCCCCCACTGGCTGCACATCAAAGGGATTTGCTGCTCCCCCAACTCTCCCCTCCAATCCCCCTGGATTATGACTAACCAGTCATCCCTCTCATGCATCTCACCCGTGATTTCTCCTCCAGCTTAGTCATCATGACAATGGTGGCTGAGCGCTGCTCCCACACCATCCTCCAGAAGTCCCCGAAGGTCTCTGGCAGAGGCCCCTGCGTGGCAATGTAGGCGTTCTGCTTCCGATAACCATCGATGTAGTTGGCGTTGATGTAATCGCTGCCCACAATTCCTGTGTCAAATCAGCAAAAATCAGGGAATTGCACAGCTGGAAGCATGAGGAGATTTTTGCAGGGATGCTCTTAGAGAGAATTCCCCTGCAGAAACACCAGAGCCTCTGGGGCTTGGTGGGTCAGAACCACACAGGCTCTTGGCAGGTTATTCCCAGCTCGAGCTCCTGCATTGCAGGGAGAAAGTTACTCCTTGCAAAAGATATTTAACAGACCGAACATCAAGCCTTGAAACCGTGGTGCTTTTGCTCTTGTGCTTAACAGGAGCACAGTCCTGGCCCAGGGCTCGTGCTGCATCAGTGTCCAAGAGGACAGAGCTGAGTCCTTGTCCCAGCCCCGGCAGTGAATGCACCTGGTCAGTGGCTGTGGTCCACAGCCTAATCCCAGGCATTGAGCTACAGCTGGACAGAGGGAGGAATAAAACCAGGCTTGATTTAGCCAATGAAGGCTTTGAAATTACAGGCTTTGACTCGCTGTAAATTGCCCGCTGTCATTTTTAGGAGGGTTTTTTTTCCTGCTCGCATGAGTTACAGGCTATCGAGCTCCAGCTGCTCGCCCGGGTCCCTGCTCGAGGGTTTGGGATGAGCAGAAGGCTCTCCCAGAGTGAAGAGGTTGATTGGGACATGGCAGGCGAAAGCTGCTCTGCAGTTGAAATGGCCCTGGCACGCGGTGCTGCCCAGGTTGAGCTCCAGAGCCGGCGCCTGGCACGAGCAGCGCTCCGGGGCGGTTTGGCTGCTCCCGAGCACAGCCTGGCAAGGCTGGCAGGATCTGCAGACCCGTGATTAACTCGGTGCAGAGCCCTTCGCTCCTGTCTCCGGGGGAGCAGCACAGTAGGGAATTGGGCTGCAGCGATCGGCGCTGCTGCTGCTGGCGAGGGCGAGCCCAGAGCTGCCTGCCCATCCTCAAGGGCACTCGGGAACGTCAGCTGCTGCAGAAATAGCTTTTGATCAAATTTCTGGAGGGTTCCCTACCCCTGCCCCCTCCCAGCCTGAAATTTCAGGAGGGAGAGAAGGTGGCTGTAACGGCAGGAGCGTGATCAAGGCTGAGCTTCCAGAATTAATCTTCTCTGCAGCCCCCTGGGGTCCACTCTGTCATTTGAAATGGTGGCCATGAGCTCCTGCAATGTTTCGCTGTGTGACAGGCCCAGCTCCAGAGAAGCCACAGAATTAAAGTCACTACTTCTTCCTGACCAAGCAGCCAGTGACAATCTGCAGCCTTGACAAATCCAGATTTAAAACAAAGAGAAAGCAACGAAACGAATTCCTCCAGCTCCTTTCATCTTCCAGCCCTGAGCATAAAACAGAGCCCGGTAGGAAGGAGCACACCAGCCAAGACATGTCAGAACCTCTCAGATGCTTGAAAATTTAACCTTGGCGCATTGGCCTCGCACCGCTGGACCCTCCCGGAGCCCTGGGCAGAGCTGGGAGTGCTGCCTGCATCCAGCCCCAGAGCCAAGACCAGCCCAAGTGTCCTTCACTCCCGGTTTGTGCTCTTCTCCTTTCCACTGAATGACAAAGCAACTTTTTTAAGCCTCTGCTTTCCTTGGCTCATAAAATATTAATCTCAGAATTAAACCAAGACAGAACTCAGTCAGCTTCACAAGGAGAAACATTTAAAGCCCTCTAATAGCAGACCAGAGCAATCCAGATTTGTGCAGTTTTTTGGCAAATCATTGCGCTCGGCTGCTGCCTCGGCTCTGCCCCTTCCCCGCGCCCCTTGGAGCTACCGCGGCACAGGGAGATTATTTTAGCAATCCCCTGGTCTCAAAGGCTCCCGAATTAACCTCTCCATTCAGCAGGCAGTTACCAGGACATCCCATATCCTCTCCGCTCTGATGATCAGCTCTTGGCAATGCAAGCCTGGCCTGGAACGCTTTATCCACCCGGCACAGCCACATCCCGAGCCTGTGAAACTCCAACATTATCTCGGCAGCAGCAACCCAAGCAGGTGCCCTGTTCAACTCCATCTCAAGCCCCTCTTATCCTGGCGTGCTCTGTCAAGAGCCACGAGTTGTGAAATTTAATGTAAATTTTCTGACTGCACCATCGCTCACATAAGCAGCTCAGGAAACAATTTATGACCCGCCAGGCTCGCACTAACCCCTTCTTATCCTGAGCCTTTTCGGGGCCAGGGCTCCAGCAGGAGCTGCGTTTCGAGTGATCTTTGTGGCTGTAGAGCTCAGCAGGCACAGCTCTGCTGCTGCTGCTCTCACATTGGTACCCTCAGCCTGTGCTTGCCTCCCATTCCTCCCCGTGCAGCCCCGCTCCGATTCCCAGCCTCCCCATTCCTGCTCCCTCCGAAGCTCTGTGTGCTCTGAATTCCTCCTGCTCGTCAGAGATGCATCAACCTGGCGTCTCCAAGCAAAGGGAGGGCAGCTCCTTGATAAACCAGCCCTTGAGATGAGGGATTGCAGCTCCAGGGGAATATGTCAGTCACCACAACTTAACAAATGCTTGGTTTACAGAGGTATCTCCTGCCTGCCGAACTCCCAGGGAGATGGTAAGGGCAGAATATAAATAGAGACGAGACAGGAGTGTGTGTGCCGCGTTCCCTGCAGGAACTCCACCCCAGCACAGCCCTCGTACCTTCGATGGGCAGCAGGATGACCCGCGAGTGGTCGTAGGCGATGACGTTGGCATAGCGGTTCTTGGGCTTGTTCACCTCGAGGTTGGAGTGCTCCCACGTGAACTGCTGGCCAGGGTCGATGGACTGGGAAAGGAAATGGGGGAGTCAGTGAGGAGAAAAGGGCAAATCCAGCTCAGAACACCTTGCTCCATGCGGCTCTGGAGGTCTCGCTGGAGCCCAGCTGTGCTGTGGGAAAGCCCCAGCCCAGTGCAACAGCTGATGTCCCACCTCCCCTGGCCCCAGGGGGAATATCTGAGCTAATTCCCCCTCTGGAGTGATGCAACCCAGGGGCAAAAGCAGCAGTGCAGTTCCAGGCTGCAGCAGAGGCCTCGGATCACACTCGTGCCCAAGCTGCCGACATCGATAAATGCTGGGAACAGGGAAAGAACAGGAACGAGCACGTCAGGGTGGATTTAGGGAATGATCAAGAGCCCAAATCTGTGCATGGCTAAACTACACCACAATCAAGAGGGAAGAAAGGTATCAGTGTCTTGGTGAGTGCTGGGGAAGAAGGTATTTAAGTCAGGATAAGGTTTATGACCGTGTGTGCTGCCCCTGGATCCCTGGACGTGTCCAAGGCCAGCGTGGATGGAGCTTGGAGCAGCCTGGGACAGTGGAAGGTGCCCCTGCCCCTGGACAATGAATGAGAGGGGCTTTAAGGTCCCTTCGAAATCAAACCATTCTGTGATTCTAGGACTCAAAACTATTCATGTGCAGCAGGAAGGGACTGGGCTGCTCTGGGTGGAGCAGGGACAGCATTCCTTGGCACCACGAGGACTCAGCAGCGAAGGTTCCCCAGTGCAAATGGGGACAAAGCCCACGGGAGCCTGGCAGGGACAGACTCTGCCCAGCAGGGCCAGGAGAGCATCCCCAGCACAAAGCAGGGGTAAGGACCTCGGCCCTGGGACACTCAATCAACATGGATTTTTCCTAGAAGGGATGAAGGAATAAACAATGAAATGCACTGGAGAGAAAAATCCCCTCTGTCTGCCCTAGTGATTTATGCCAGGTTTGGTGGTCGGTTTTTTTTTTCCTCTCTAAAGTCCAGCTGTTCCAGATATGGAAATTAGGTTAATTACGTTTACCTCTAAATCCTCAGCCAGAGAATTAAATAAAACAAGGGTTTAATTCCTTCATCATTTCGCAGAGCCCTTGGGGTTTGCCTCAATTGGAGGCTTGGCAGGAATGTGCCGAGCTGCGTTTCCTGTGGCTTGCTCTCCCTTCGTGCCACCCTTTGGGGACAAGGTCCCAGGTCCCCAATCCACCCCTGTGAGCTGCCCTGGCCTGGCCCCGCTGCCCTCCCTGCCTGTGCCACCCTGAGCGGCACAAATCCACCCACGGAACATCCTCCCGCACTCTGGCTGCAGAGAATTCCTAACTAATGGGTATTTATACTATTGTAATGTGTCTGTTTGCTCTCCATCCCTCTAATCATGCCTCGCCTTCACTTCATTAGCGATGTTTGTTCAGCTCTGGCTCTCCCGCTGGAGGAGGCAGGGCTGGCGCCGAGCCAGGGCACTCGGGATATGGCATTATGCAAATTTAGCCTCTGGATTCTGGCTGGAGCACATCACCAGGCTGCTGCTGCTGCCCCCGTGCCCAGCGTGGCAGGAGAGACCCCGGCGGAGCAAAATGTGCCTTCCCCAGGGTGCGACCCCTGCTCGGGTGCGGAGCCGCCGGCACGGAGCTGCTCCAGTGATATCTGCAAGTCAGGGCAGGGAGAAAGCATCCCTCTGTTTGGAAAATATCCCCTCTCTCCCTGCCTGCAAACAAACCTAGGCAGTCTAGACTCGTTATTAGGCTAAAAATATCAGGGCGTTTGATGCCTTTCAACAACAAAACCAACAGTGGAGAGACGCTTTGTACAAGGGCATGGAGTGATAGGACAAGGGGCTTTGTTTAAACTGGAAGAGATTTTAGATTAAATATTAGGAAGAAATTCCTCCCTGTGAGGGGGTGAGGCCCTGGCACAGGTGCCCAGAGCAGCTGTGGCTGCCCCTGGATCCCTGGCAGTGTCCCAGGCCAGGCTGGACAGGGCTTGGAGTGAGCTGGGATAGCGGGAGGTGTCCCTGCCATGGCAGGGGTGGCACTGGATGGATTTTAAAGTCCTTCCAGCCCAGCCCAGTCTGGGATCAGGTAACCAAACATTGCCAAGATAGGGAAAATGTGCACAAACCCCTCAGGCACAGCAAGGAAGTAAAATGATCCTGTGTTCCCATCTTTAGCTCCGTGGCTGCCGATGGCATCAGCGTGGAGCACTCCCTGCTCGTCTCAGCCTCAGCTGTACAAACTGAGCTGTCACAGTCCCTGGCTCGGTCCCCTCCGTGCCCAGGACAGGTCCCCACCCCATCCAGAGTCACCTTCAGAGCGGTGTCCCCTTCTCCACGGGAGCTCAGCTCCTGCCACCAGACAGGAGCAGCTCAGGGACCAACCTCTCTCTTATTATGAACTGGACCTGAACCCAGCAAAGTGCTCAGCAAGTACTTAATTTCCAACACATAAATCACTTCTAAATTTCAGCTAACCAGATCCTTAAAACAAAGCTGTTTATTTGGATGAAGGCCTGTCTGAATTCCCTAATTCCTGGCTCTGCAAACCCATGCACAGCAATCACTCTTGCTCATACCTCATACTCTTGGGATAATTTCAGGTTATCATTAGCTTTGAGATGCTCGGTGTGTTCAGCCAGCTCGGAAACGGGGATGGGTGGGTGGCTGAGCATACCTAAAAGACAAGACAGCAGGAAAAGAATCTCGTTTAATAATAACTAAAATTCACAACCGTTGCGCATTTTATAAGAGAGGAGAAACGAGAAAAGAAAATAAATTACAATGTAAGATCTGCAATGAAAGTAGGGAGGTTAGAAGAGAAGAATTCAGGGCTCGAAATTGTGTCCTTGGAAGTAAAAAATAAAAATCAAGGAAATAAAAAAAAATAACAATAAAATGAGAGTGTTCCCATGATGGCCCCATTTTCAATGTGGAAATCAGAGCAAAACAAAAAGGAAAATCCGAAGAGCAGATGCGTGTTTAGCGATTCCAAAGTGGACTTGGAATGAGCAAACGCTGCCAGAGGAACCTACGCAGCAAATGGCACAGCACCCGCCGGGATCAGGAACCAACTCCAACAGAAAAGGAGGGGAGGGCAGGATCCAGCCAACCATGATGATGTGGGGCAGCAGATGGGAATATGCAGATGGGGGGAAGCAGGGGAGGCTTTCCAGGAACTGGACTTGATGGTCTTTAAGGTCTTTTCCAACCTCGAGGGTTCTCTGGGCTCTCCTTTGCTCAGCATGGGCTCTGAAGGTCTCATTCTGCTCATGGACACCGAGCTCTGACCTGCACCATCCCCAGAGAGCAGCCAGGCCTGGAAACGCCCGGCTGGCTCCTGCTCCCTCCCGTGCTGGTGGATGATGCTCCCCAGCACAGCCCTCCCTCCCCTGCGGCTCAGGCTGTACCTGCCCAGGCTCTGTTGTCACCTTTGGGAGGGACAGGCAGCAGGTTCTGCTCACTCAGGGGCCTCGGAGCAATTTGCTGCAGGGTCTGACACCCTGAGCTGGCTCAGCTGCTGCCCCGCAGTGCCCCCAGCACCTCACTGTGCTGGTGCTGAGCTGCCAGGACACTCACTGGAGCTGTACTGGGATGTCCCTCTGGGTCAGACTGGTCAGACTGGGGCACATCTCAGCCACCGCTGGGCGAGCAGCCACGGCTGGCTCCGTTCTCAGTTCCCACTTTGGGGTGTGCACATCCTGCTCCAAAAGGGGCAGCTGGAGCTCTGCGAAGGGCAGGGACCCTTCCCCTCCTACAGCCCCTCAAGGCTACGCTACAAACCCGGGTGGAAAAGCGCTCCGTGCTTTGCTCATCTGCATCGGATCATGTTTTTCCAAAGGCTTCCCATGCTGTCTGCCAGCCTCTGCGGAGGCCTGGAGAGCAGCATTCCGAGAAGCCCTGGGCAGTGCCCCAATGAGAAGGACAGGAGTGGAGAAGAGATGGAAGCCAGGGAGAATTTCGAGCCCCGTGGGTGTTGGTGGGTGACAAAGCAGCAGCGTGGCAGCAGCATGGTCAGATACTCCGAAAACTCAGCACAGAGATGGCAAAGCAAGCATGACATCCTCAGTTTTACAGTGATTTGGGAGAGGTGCTGCTTCCCCAGGCCTGGGCACGGGACGAGTCTGCCATACCTGGACAGGCTTCTCCTAAGCTCACCACACTTCTATTTTCAGCAGAAGGAAATCTGGCTGAAAATAGAAGAAGAGGAGAAATAAGATCTAATAAGACCCAGGACCTTGCTATGAAATGAGGCAGGAGTGGCACTGCCTTGGCTCAGCTGAGCAGCTGCTCTTTTCTTTAATTCAGGAACTCATTTTGGGCTACAAGGGGCTGAGTTCAGCCAGGAAAATACCCACAGCTCCCCTGTTAGAACGAAGGGGCTGGGGGGAGGTGGCAGCGGACTGGGACAATTGTGACATATTCCATACCACAGACCAATATTTGGATTAAACTATTCGGGGAAATATCCCAGCCCTCGCATCTCCGAGCACAAGCAACATCTGTGACTCTTCACATTCGTCAGCTGAAACCTCACTTCTGCTTCCCTGCCCAGCATTAAAAAAATCCAATCCAAGCCACCCAGCAAGACTGGGATCTTGGCTCCTAATGGGATGAAATCTTTTCGAGCCAGTCTCATCTAACATTCCAATCACTTGAATCTCTCTAATCTTATCACAAAAGACTTGATTCTCTGTGCACCAGCCAAGTCACCAGAAACGTCACCCTAACATCTGCTCCGTGGGCCAGAGCCCATTTATCCTGCGAGATCACCGTGGCTGGGGACACTCTGTGACACCCAGGGGTGGCCTCTGGTCCTTGTGGCCCTGGAACAGCTCGGGGCCAAGGACAGTGCCACGGATGGGCACAGATTTGCCCTGTCTGACACGAAAGGCGCCGGCGTGGCTCTGTCCAGGGAGGCCTTGGCAGCTGCAGCTTCTCCTCCCCTGCGTCACAAACACCGAAGCACAGCCCCCCAGAGACACAGGGCACGAGCACGGGGGACACCGAGGACACTGAGCCAAGCAGCAGCCACGGAACACCTTCCGCAGGGGGGAAAGGCAGCCCTGGATCTCCTGGGATAGCCGGGGATGGCTGGACCCCGAGCTGCCCCAAGGCTCAGAGGGGATACTGTAAAACTGAAAGCTTCAGACAAACAGATGGCACAGGAGAGGGACGAGATGGGCAAACACTGCAGGAGGACGGAGAGTTGGGCAGAAAATCAAAAAATAGTAACAGGAAAGGAACAAGAATCGGAAAGGAAAAGTGACAGAAGAGGAAAATAATAATGGGGGGAGAAATGAAACCAACAGGAACAAAAACACACAGGAACTAACTTTCCAAGTCAAACTCAGGGTCACTGAGAGGGCTGCTCAGACCAGAATCTGCAGAAAACAGTAAAAAATAAATAAATAAAAGATACACTTTTGTAAAAATTTCATGCTAATAAAAAAAAAAACAAAAACCAACATAAATCTAAAGAGGAGAAGAAAGATATTTTTTGTGCTGATCAGGACAGGATATCTAAGACGTGCTATGCTTTCCCCTCTCTGAGCTGCACGTTCCCATTCCCATGTCCCTCCTCTGTTCCACCTGCCTGGAGGAAGGCCCACAGGCCCCTTCTGAAGCACAATATATTGAATTTAAATGCCTTTAACTCAGAAAGCAGCTGTGGAGTCCTCCCCTGCAAACTGCACCACAACCTCTCCATCATCGCCAACACACCCCAAGCTCATTTTTCCATCCATTTCCATTTCCACCCAATGTTTCCAAAATTCTGTGGGAGGCACGTGATCAACTCCTCAAATCCTTTAAAACCTTTTCCTGCTTCACCAATGATAGAGCAGAGTCACACTAGGTAGGTCAGATAAACCCGGAAAGGAAATAGCAGCATCTTCCTAAAGGCAGACCAGACACAGCCCGTGCCTTTTGGGATCTGCAGAGCCTCAGTGCAGGTTTTGATGTCTCAGCCACGTTTTACAAGCTCAGAGACAAAATTCAGAGGTACAGCATGACCAAAGGCTGAGTCCCTCCTCCATCGATTCCATTACCTGATGGAAGCACCCTCAGCTGACTCTGCTGTCCCGTGGGACAGAGAAATTCCCACTCAGGGAAACACATGAACCAGCAATTCCAGCTGCTTCTTGGCACCGAGACCAAGCTGGAGGACCACAACCTTTTATTTTTATCTCAGCACAGTCCTTTCATCTGGGGAAGTGCAGCTCCTCCTCTTGGGTCTCCCACCTCCCCCGGAGCACACAGCACCGCTCCCAAAGGAAGCCCCAGACAAGGGCAACGTGCTGCTGAGCTGGGAGCACCCAAAGATCTCAAACAGCCTCAGACTGCTGCAAGAGCAGCACGAAGAGCTGATTTCGGGACCCACCTGGGCTGACCTGCAGTGACCTGCTGCCATCACTCAGCTGAGCATCGTGGATGCACTATTCTAAAAGTTTTTCTCTTCTTTCTCATGGGGAATAGAAATAAGCTGAATTCTTGTGCTTTTCTAATCTTTGTTTTGGTACTGGATGCTGTAAGACTCCAGCCAATCCCCTCAGGGGGTGGAAAACTGTCGACCAATAATTGTTAGACTACTAATGCATATATAAGAAGAAAACTGTAAATAAATTTTGCTCTTTTGCCATCTTGCTGCTGTTGTCTGCCTGATTTACCTATGAGCTTTCGTAATGTCCCAGCAACAGAGCATCATTCCCAAGCCTGGGCTGATCCCCACGGGTGGTTCCTAACTCCTTTTGGTAAAAGCTCAGCTCAGCACTGCCTTCGTGCTCCCTGCAAATCCCTGCCCTGCAGGTCCCTGTGCCACCCTCACCCTCAGGAAACAACGCTAAGGACAGGACTGGGATGGGAAGGGCAAACAGGAGCTACAGAACATTACTAACGAGCACAAAACAGCAAAAAAAAATACAAACAAACAAATTGAAAACAACAGCCAGCCCCCAAAACGCACAATAAATTCCAACTCCTCAAGCACCAGGAACTTGGAGGCAGAGGCGTGGACAGGCATGGGGTCAGCGCGGCCTCGTGCCCGTCGGTGAGGACGCGCCCGGCGTGGCAGTGGTGGCTCGCAGAGGTGCCATGCAGGCAGCTGGGACATGCATGGACATGGGGACACATGTGTGCGGCAGAGAGGGTGCACGGAGCCCTGCCCGGAGCTCAGCTGGCACAGGCTGGCCCAGCCCTGGCAGTGCCCACGGCCAGGCTGGACAAAGCCTGGAGCAGCCTGGGACAGTGGAGGGTGACCTGCCCCCGGCACGGGGTGGAGCTGGATGAGATTAGAGCCCCTCCGCTCCCAAACCAGCCTGGGATTCCGTGACAGCATGTGCACCGAGCGAGGAGATGCTGCCCCACCTGCCCCAAGCCATCGCTCCTTCTCCCTGCCCAGCCCACGGGGCAGGCCTGGCTCCCAGCAGGAGCGGCTTGGCACCAGAGAGCAGCAGCTCCAGGCGTGGCTGGATCAGCCTGCCGTGCTCCATCCCCGCCAGGAGCTCCCAGCAGGGGCTCAGGGCAGCTCTGGTGTGTTTGGCGCAGCCATGGCGCTTGCAGCTCAGCCCAGAAAGCACCAATTTATCTGGAAATCCAGGAAAACCCTTCTTCCTGCCTCGCCAGCGCTGGGCACAGCCTGTGCAAGGTCCTGGGGATGCCAGCAAAGTGTCTCTCGGCATTCCCGCTTGGCACAGACAGGGCTGGGCTCCCTTGGCAGTGCCCAGGGCTGGCCCCAGCTCTCCAGGCAGTGCCTCCGGGCAGGCAGAAGGGCTCAGAAGGGCTCAGGGAGGGGCAGGTGCTCCACTCCTGCCCTCCCAGGGGGAAAGGCTGGTCAGCAGCCGGTTACCTGGGGTCTGGAAGTTGATTCGCCTCATTTCCACAGGGTCCTTGGGGTGGTGAGGGGCAATTTCAGCGTTGTTCAGGAGGCACTTGGTCCGCGGCTCTGAATCTTTCCGTTTGCTTCACGATGAACCCAAAAAGAAACAAAAGACCAGAAAGAAAAAGAAGTTTAGCTTCTGGGCCTTGTGGTCTCAGCTATTTCTCAGCCTGAACTCATGTTCAGGCATGAGCAAAGCTCCCACCGAAAATCAAAGGTGCAGCCAAGGGGATAAGCACATAAAACACACCAGAAAAGGGATGAGGTTTGGAGGTTTGGAAGGTTTGTCAGTGCTGTGTTTGAGGGGCTGACAGTGGCCCAGCAGCCGCTCAGCTTTCAGACAAGGCTGGAAGTTCTCCCCTGCTCACAGCAGCAGCACAGGCTGGCAGCCAGGAGCAGCTGAGGTGCTGTGAGCTCACACCTCAGCCTCCTCTGAACTCTGCAGAGCAAAAATCCTCCAACTCTGGCCAAGCCATTTCCAGCCTGGAAGAACCGGAGCCAGCGGAATCATTTGGAAAAGTACAGAATCTCCTGGCTGTGACCTTGCACGTCAAGCTCTGATATTGGTGTTGGCTTGCTCAGGAGCTCTCGGAGCTGCCCTGCTGCAGACAGAGGAGTCAGAGCAGCAGTTTTCAATCTTTTTTGAACTGCAGAACCCTAAAAGCCTGGGTTCAACAAACAGTGCAGGCACATCCTCTCCCAGCACAGCTGTGCCTGCTGAGCTCCTCCTCTCCTCCTTGCCAGGAGCCCGAGCCTGCTCCAACCTGCCAGCTGAGCTGCACATGGAAGTGCTTCCCAATCTATTTTCCTCCAAATGGGCTCGCTTAGCTGAGGCAGTTGAAAAAGTCTTTGCTGACCTGGCTCGTTCTCCTTGAAAAGCATTTAGAAGCAAAGCCCAGTGCTGATCTAAAGATGTGATAACCTCTGGCAAGGGAACAGCAATGAGCTGCTGGGAGCTGAACTTCCCCAGAGAGCACAGGACACAGACCCCAAGGCTTGGAAAGGTGGTCCCAGCCCTTCCAGCGAGGGGAGCTCCTCACCTCTCCTGCTCAGGGCACACAGAAGCCTCCAGCAATTTGCCTGCAGCAGCAACGGCAATTACTTAGCAGAGAGGAGGTTATTGAGGACATTTTTAGCTGTCTCTTGATGTCATTAATAGCCAGAAGAAGTGGCGTGAGCCCTGCCAGCGCTGCATGGGGCAGCATTTTGGAATGACACCACTTTGCAGTTTGGGAGCAGTTTATTTTTGCCGCAGTTCTGAAACTGCTGTTAATAGTTCATGGACTGAGCCCATCAGTTACTTCCAGTGAAAGCTCTTCCAGTCTTGGAAATGGCTGGAAAAAGTCTTATTTCTGCAGTCATAAACAGACTCTGTCAGGAGCCCATGGCTGACGGGGCAAGAAGAGCTTCTGCAGCAGGGCAAGGACAGCTGAGCGGTGAGAGATGTGCTTCCAGCTCGCCCGTGGCTCGGGACAGCCCGCACGGAGCAGCCAGACACGGAGAGAACCCACTCTCACCTCTGCCTGCCACACAAATGAGTGTTTCTCTGCTCCATTAACCCAACGCTTTATGAGCCATTTACTGTCACTGCTGCTCAGGCTGAGAAAGGGCCGTTTTATTTAGGGGAGAAGCAGGAGAAAGCAGGGCTTGCTTGGCTTTTCCTGCCCCAATTCAAACCCAGTTCCAGGCTAGTCTGACACGGCGTTTCTGTGAGGACAGATCTGCAGGTAGGAACTGCACCAACGAAGCCCCAACACCACACAGCAAACTCTGTTGAACACACAGCAAGCAAGAACCTGAATAAACGGCAAATCTGGTGCTCTTACCTGTCCGGTTTGCTGTCCAGGAAAGCAGTAAGTGGAGAGAAGACAAGACAAATGTTCAGGTTAGAAAGGACTTGCAGAGGGAAGGGGAAGCATTTGCTCAGCTCTAACCCTGGTGGGACCAGCAAGGATCACCCAGTTCAAGGACACCAGCGAGGACCCCGAGCCCCTGCCCAGAGCAGGTGACAGGCTGGGACGCAGGGGACACACCTACGGGCTCAGGGGAACAGAACTGGGCAGGTCAGAGATGGAGCAGGGCTCTGAGAGCTCCCTCCACCCTGGGGACGAGCTGTCCCAGCTAAGGACACCTCTGTGCTGGCCACTGCCACCACTTTGCTCTGCTCAGCTCCTGTGTCCCCTCCTGTCCCCTCCTCTTGCCCTGCGTGTGCTCAGGGGACCCCCAGCTCCCATCACACGCCATGAGCTGCTCAGAAAGCCAAGGCGGACACTTCAGGAGTTTTCCCTTCTCTATCCCAACTCACGCCCTGCTCCTGTCTCCCACCTCCAGCAGAAAACCAATCTGAGAGCCGTGGGGGTCTCTGCTGTGCCACAGCTCAGAGGAGCCCTCCCTGCGCCCCTCAGTGCCCACGGAGCACGGAAAGGGAGCAGTGGGGGTCTCTGCTGTCCCAGAGCTCAGAGGAGCCCTCCCTGCACCCCTCAGTGCCCATGGAGCACAGAAAGGGAGCAGTGGGGGTCTCTGCTGTGCCAGGGCCCAGAGGAGCCCTCCCTGCAGTGCCCACGGAGCACGGGAAGGGAGCCTGAGGCTGAGAGCAGCAGTGCTGGAGTCCTGACACACTCACTGCACACACAGCCCACGGAGTGTTTGTGGACAGGCACAGCTTTCCTGAGAGTGCCACGGGGCACAGTCTGGAGCAGCAAGTCCCTGCCACCCACTGTTAACCCCTCCCGTGCCGCGCAGACTCTCCCCTTCCAGCATTTGTGCCTCAGGGCTCCTCTCTCCGGGTCCCCAAGGAAGGATTTGCTCTCAGCTGACCAGGACAGGACCAAGGAGGAAATTCCCTCTAGGGAACCTTGGGGACACTCAGAGCCATCTCAGGCGTGGGCAGCGAGCAGCTCTTACTTTTTGTAGAGCAGGATGGCGATGACGATGCAGATGATGAAGACCACGGCCAGGACGGGCCCGATGACCCAGATGAGCCCCTCCTCGCCATCGATGATGGGCTGCGGGTCGGGGTTGTCCAGCTGGATGGGGTCGGAGAAAGGGCTGGCAGCATAGGTCTGGAAGAGAGGGAACACAGCGGAACACACTCAGAGATGGCACGGGGACTGAGAGTGGGCAAGAACACGATATTCCACAGGAGGAACTGCTGGGGAGGACGTGAGCTCTCTGCAGGGAAAATGTTGAGGGATTCTTAATAGTCAGGGCACTGAGACGTGCACAATCCAGCCTTAACTTAGCTGAGCAAAATAAGCAAGAAGGTAAATATGTCCTTGAAATGCAGCTGTGGGGAGGTAGCTGCCAAGTGTGGACAATTCCAGGAATGTAAACAACGGAGTGTGTGAACAGCAGGTTGTAGAACCTTAGCAGGGCAGAGCAGCAGCAGCAGCGTCTGTACGACAGCTCACCATCACTCCAAGTGATTTGCTTAGATGTGTAAACAAGGAGCTAGTAACCAATGCATTGCTTGCATGTAGAGAAGTAGAAAATGTATATAAGTAGCCTTCTGATCTGTAATAAACAGCTTCACCTGATCATATTGGTCTGCGTGTGATGACCCGAGCCTCTGCTACAGGAAAATGCTCTGTTCAGCCTGGAGAAAATGCCCTTGTCCCTGAATATCCACCTGATGGTATCTCCAATGCCCCAGTGAGACAGAGCCCTGAGAGACTGCACTCCTGGGAAGCTGTAGGCTGCCCTGTGCCCGTGGCTCGCCCCATCTCACAGCCAGGAAGGTGATTTAGAGATCCAACTGCCCCCTGAGCCCTCACCACCACCACAAACACACAAACACTTTTCCAAGCTCACATGTAACCATCTGGATTTTGACAGTCAGATGGGATTATAGAGCAAGAGGGAAGGGATTAAAACAAGGAATTAATGCTTGGTCTGGTGACTGAAAAAAAAAAAATCCTGAAAAATACATATAAAGTAGTAAAACACATTGTAAGTCCTCTGCTGCCTCTGCACCGAGCTGGTTTCTTGAGGAGGATCAAAGGCACATTGAAACCCTTCAAAGTCCTGACTAAGGGGCATTGCCTGTCCCATTCCAGGGAGGATGAATTCCCATCTCACACAGGAACTCCAGGAACCGAACAGCACAGAGAACTGGCGTGGCCTGCTTTGGGAGAGCAGCCAGGGACAGGACAAGAACAGGGCTCTGGGCCCTTGAGCTCCATCAGCTCTGAGCAGCCTGGAATGCTGCTCCACACTCGGATCCAGGCCACTGCGAGCGAGTCTGCAGCACCTTGTTCTAAAGCAGAAATTACCACAAGCTGCAGTAATCCGATTGAGAAACCCATTCAGGAGCGTGTCAGCCTAATCCTTTAATATCAAGTACACAACTAAATATTTATTGGGGGAAAAAAACCTCTGAAAACCCTTAATTTCCAATCACTCCCTGCTACAATTCCATAGGGGGATTTAAAAACAACAAAGTATTAGGCTGTTTCCCATTGTGTGTGAGGGAGGAGGCAGGTAAATATTAAAATAGTTGTTTTCATAAAGCCGAGCACAGCCCCAGTGAAAACAGCAGAGATGCTGAATTAGTAAAGAGCACTCGTAGTCTGCCATAACAAAATGCTCCCCTCTGCGCTTGGAGGGGAATTGAGCAATGCCCAGAGCGTGACGTGCTCTCGGAGCAGGATGTCTGGGGTCACTGCTCTGAGGAATTAAAGAACAGCCTTTAAAGGAAATCACTCTTCAAAAAGGGGTCTGACCCAGGGCTCTCTGAACTGTAGCGCAGTCCTGAGGGGACAGTTCTGTGTTCCCCCATCCTGGAACCACAAATGCACACTTTCTGTCCACAAAGCCTGGGAGAATCACAGCTGCTCGTGTCCCTGGTGCTCGGGAGAGCTGAACGCGGGCACGAGCACGAGCCCCAAGGTGCCAGGAGGGGATGGGGCACATCCGGACCATACCCAGGGGTCGAGAGGGCTGGGGGAGCAGGAGGGGCTGGGGCACACTCTGCTCCATACCCAGGGGTCAGAGAGGGCTGGGGCACACCTGGATCATACCCAGGGGTCAGACAGAAGCGGGGGAGCAGGGCTGGGGCACATCTGGGCCATACCCAGGGGTGAGAGAGGGCCGGGGAGCAGGGCTGGGGCACACCTGGTCCATACCGAAGGGTCAGAGAGGGCTGGGGCACACCTGGACCATACCCAAGGGTCAGAGAGGGCCGGGGGGGCAGGCAGTACTTACAGCCTCGGGCTCCTGCAGCACCGCCAGGATGAAGATCACATATTTCTGCCCCGGCTCCAGGGCTCTGTTCTCGAAGTTGTCGTAGTGCTTCATGTCCCCCAGGATGAAGTGCGAGGGCAGGGAGCGGAAGCGGGCGGCGATGTAGGGCTTGGGGAAGTCCAGCTGCCGCGAGTGCCGCAGGCTGCGCCGCCGGAGCCTGGCGATGTCCTGGACGAGCTGGAGGAAGCAGAGGAACCCCCTGAGCCCCAGAAGGGAGCAGCAAGGAGAGCCAAACTGGCCCTCAGCCACTCCCTGGCTGCTCTGAACGTGCAGCACAGCACCCCAAATCCCCTCCCAGCCCTCGGGTCACCATCCCATCCCAGCTGTTTGCTCTCCCCCGAGCTGAGCCCAGCTTCCCCCACGCTCACCTCCTCCAGGTCCATCTCCTCGGGGCTGCCCAGGGGGTTGAGGAACTGTCCTCCGCGGGACTTCCTCAGAGGCACCACCACGATGTAGAAAGCTCTAAATGTTGGGAACGATCAGAAGACACAGAGGGAATCAGCCACAGAAGGGACTGATGTGAGTTTGCCCAAACTGCCCCACTGCCTCAGGCCCTCATTTTTCATTTAGCACAGCTGATACTCCCTGAATGAGCTGGATTCAGTGGCAGTCCCATGACATCTCCGTATGTGCTCCCTTCACACCTCCTCAGCTTTCCCTGTCAGCTGTGGAAGTGCCTCCAAAATGCAGGGAGCACCCCCTGGCTCTGCCCCTGGGGGTTTGTGGTGGTCTCCAAACCATGAGCTGAGCACCCCTCAGCTGCAGCTCAGCAGGAACTTACTGGACAGGCACAGAGCTCTTCACATCAGGCAGAATCACCACCACGTTGCCGTCGGCGTCAGGCTTGTGGGTCACCTCGGGCTTCTTGGAGAGCATGTCAGCAGCGGTCCAGGCGGCCACGTTCTGCTGCAGCCCGCCCATGCTGTTGCCCTGGTTCATCAGCACGAAGTTGTAGAAGGTGCGGGGCCGCAGGTGCGTGATGAGTTTCTTGGTGGTTCGTCCGTCCACGTCGACGTGCAGCCCATTGTACTGGATCTGCGGAGAGGAGGAGAAGTTGTTCCCTGAGGAAGGCTCACACTGCTCCAGCTTCCCTCCTGCCCATCCCTTTGGTGAGCAGGAGCAGTGAGCCCTGCGGAGATGGGCAAACACGGGAGAACGCCCACATTGCACTTGCCTTGTACGGGGTAGGAGAGTTGTAATTCTCAGGGAACTCCCAGCTCAGGAGGACAGATGTCTTTGTCACCATCCTCACCTTGAAGTTTTTGGGTAAAACTGCAGAGAAAAAAGTGAGGAGGAAGGGGAGAAAGGAGAAGAAAAGGCAGCAGAGGGAAGGAAGAGCAGGAAAGAGAAGGAAGAGAATGTCAGGTGCTGGAAGAGGGGCCTGCCAGGCTGCGGCTGCAGGAACGGAAGGGACTGCTCCCTCTTCCACACTGTGCTTGAGTTTTGCCAAGGTCCATCTCCCAGTGCTCCCTGTCCCCACGCCTAACCCCAGGAGGGCACGTGGCTCTGCCCTCACGCTCTGCGCCTGGGTGGCTGCTGCAGGAACGAGGTGCTGCCTGGCTGAGCATGCTCAGGTGAGGAAAAACCCATCCCAGTTCACGGCTTGAGGGTTTGTTTTTTTAAAATTTTTGCTCTTTTCTTTTGGCTGCTTGCAAAAAGCTGAAGAAAATGCTCTTCCCACCTGTACAGCGACTGGCCCCCCCCAGGCGCCAGCGGCAGAACGTGTCCGGACTTAACTTAGAAGAAATTGGTAAAAGGAACTTACCTGGCACAAGGCAGAGAGGAGCGGAGGGACTGAGTGTGACACCAGAGTGCTTTCATTTACTCACGAGCCTGGCTGAGCCCGGCCTGACCTCTCCAGCTCTCTTGCCTCCCGGCACCAGCCCCGGACACAAGGGGAGAGAGGAAGGAGAAACCGGTGAGTCCTACCTTGGTCCAGCTGGAACGTCCGATACTGGACGGTCGGGCTGTAGGGCCCGGGGCCTTTACTGGTGTGAGCACGGATTTTAACATCATAGGCGGTGTTGGGTTTGAGGCCGTTGAGGGTGTACGAGTTCTCTGGGGAGGGGGGCAGGTCTTTTTCCAGCAGGTTCCCGGGAGAACCGGCTTCCCGGTAGGCCACGGTGTACTTCACGATGGCTCCGTTCCTCTCAGCCAGCACGGGGGGCAGCCAGCCGAACTGCACCGACATGGACGTGACGTTGCTCGCCTCGAGGATTTGGGGGTAACCCTTGGGGATGTCTTCGGGGGTGGTGAGTTCCTGCACAGCTTCCTCCCCGAAGCCAGCCCGGCTTTTCACGGCCAGCTTGAACACGTACGTGGCGCCCTTGTGGATGCTGGGGGCGACGTACTTATCCTCCAGCGCCGAGAACTCCAGGGTGGCCAGAGGGTCGACGTCCTTGCGGCCGAACTGCAGCCGGTAGCCCAACACCTGGCCCTCCGCGTCCAGCGGGGGCTCCCATTTCACCAGGAGAGTGTTCTCCTCCATCTGGTGCACGGACAGGATGGGCTTTCCTGGGACTGGGAGAGAAGAGAGACACTTCAGCCGAGGCTGGGGCAGGAGAGGAGCTGCCGAGGCTCTGCAGCTGCAGTGACAGCTTCCTCAGGGCAGCGGCAACGCTCCTGCTCGGCTCCATGAAACCCAAACTGCTGCCACCCTGCACAGGGGGACGGCCCTAAAGGGTTTGGGAAACGAGGAGCACTGCCAACGTGCCAGCTGTGAGGTGCTGACATTCTTACATTAATTTTCTTCCCTTTGTTCAGGATGGAAAGATGCGCACAGCTCCTCTCCCTATCCCTGGAGCACTCACCCTTGCACCCCTGGGAAGAAAAAACTCAGGAGTCCTGACTCCCAGCCTCCCAATTGCAGGGAAAAACAACCCTGGAGCCCCCAAACTCCCAATCTCTCCTCCTCTCTCCATTACACAGCCCAGCTCGTGGAACAGATTGGGCCCGGCTGGGAAGCCCAGAGCAGCTGAGGGTGAAGCAGTGAGGATGGAAGAGGTCTGGGCAGCCGCAGGTCCCGGGCAGCAGGCACAGGGCCAGCTCACACGGCTGGCACGCAGCTCATCGCCCGCTCGGGCACAGCAGGAGGCACAGACAGAGGAACCAGAGCCCAAAATCCGCGAGAGGCAGTGGGCAGGGAGAGCTGCTGCTCACTCCACGCTGCTCCTCTCCTCTGGAGAAGGAACACAGCAGAGCTGGAGTGTTTTCAGTGAGCTCCTCCGCGTTTGGGGGTTCTGGGGAGCTCAGCAGTGCTGTGTCTCTGCCTAATGAGCCCTGGCACTGCCTGACTGCCAAGCAAGCTCACAGCCACAGTTAAATGACACGTGCAGGCCCAGAGATTCCCGACGCCGCAGAAAACAGAGCATTAATTCCAGCAGCTCATGCGTCGTTGACGTTCAGCTCCGCTATTAGAGATCTAATTTCCTCCTCCCCGCCTTGGTATTTCTCCTGGTCGGTCAGGAGGAGAGAAAATGGAGCTGAGTGAGATCCCAGAGTGCTCCCAGCACGAGTCTGACAGAGGGAGGAGGGAGCAGGGGAGGCTCTGCCTGTGCCAGGGGTTCCGAAAGGCTCAGAATTCCCTCTGCCCGCTGCCTCCACTGACCCCTCAGCAGGGGTGAGGAGCTGTTGGGGAAGACGAAATAGGAAAGCTTTATAAATATTGTTACCTGGCAAAAGATGCTGAGAATATGGAAACCATAGGTGAGATTGAAATGAAGATAAGCTTTGAGAGCCCAAACCCCAGTCACTGAACAGCTGGGAAACAATGGTGTGGCCACTGAAGGGAATCCCCTTTGGATTAAACAATCCCCTCTGCTTGCAGACAGCTCCAAGGGTCAGAGAAGACCCTGCCAACTTGGCAGAGGGTGCAAAAAGCAGTTTTTAGAGTTTAAAATACAAGGCCGCATGGTAATGCAATGACTCTCATAGGCTGTGTGTAAATGTTGTAGGATTTGTAGCTTGTTCTAGATTGGTTAGTGAAAATTAGAATATTCAGCACAGAAGATGATTTATTGTATTGTAAATGGCAACCACAGGATTCTATTCTATTCTGTTCTGTTCTATTCTATTCTATTATATTTCTATTCTATTTCTATTCTATTCTATTCTATTCTATTCTATTCTATATTCTGTATTCTTCTTCTTTCTTCCCTCTCTCACCTCTCTGCCCTGCTCTGAGCTGTGTCTGGCAGCTCCCAGCAGCTCCCCTACACCCACACCTTTCACAATAAACCTCATGCTCTGAGACCAAACTCCAGAGATCTCTCGTCTCTGTCCCGACCGTCTGAAACAAAACCGAACCAAACACCATAGACGACAATCCTACAGATACCAATCCTACAAGGGGCTGTCTCTGAAACAAATGCTGTGTTCCTTCCAAAGTGCCAAAGGACGCAGGGACGGCGCTGGGAGAGCCAGCCTCCTCCCCTGGGAATGCCTGAGGAGCACATTAAAGAGAAAAACAGTGCCATTACCTTTATGTTTCGGTTTTTATCACAAATGTTACCATAATCAGCTGAGCTTGAAAGTATTACATCTGCACAACAAATATTGTTTGGAATAAAGGTGAGAAGAAAGCGAAGATAGGGGGAAGTGTTTTATTTTGCAATTGGATTGGACAGTAAAGGAGAAAATTAGATCTATTACTGTATTTAAATTCAGCCCCCAGCCCTGAATGATAAAGAAAGAAATCTCTCCTCTCAGAAGGCGTATTGACTCGACACTGCAAAGAAGGTAAGAATGTTACAGAGCCATTTGAAAGATTTTTTTTTAAAAATAGCTATTTCAAGTCGGGAGAAATTGAGTTTTGGGTAAGAGCTGCTGTGCTGGAGAAAACATCCCTCTGTGACTGATCACCTGCACTGCAAATCCTAATGGGGAGAGATGAGGGAGGGTGACAAGGGAGAGTGACGAGGGAGCCAGGCAGAGAGAAAGGCTCCGGGAGAGGAAAACAGAAAGGGTGGAGAGCCTCGGGAAGAAGGAAAGGAGACAACCATGGAGTCAGTGAGAACTGGAGGGGAAGGAGAAGAGGGTGAGCGGAAGGAAAGGCTTTGGTTGGTATTTGCAGGCAGAGCCCTGTCCCAGAAATGTGGGCCAGGAAAGGTCAGAGTTTCTCCCTCCACCAGCCCTGAACCCTGCGGATGTACACCCAGACACGGCACCAGAAGAGAGGAGCAGGCAGGACGAGCCACCACTGTGTGCCTGCTGCCCTTCATGTCTTTGCAAGTCAGCACCAGGACAGCAGAGCTCTCCTGTCCCCAGGGCACCTGCGTGGGCCACCTTCAAAGCCACACAGACTCTGCAGTCAGATCAGGCAGACTCACTCTCCTTTTGATACACTGAATTTACAGCACAAGAGATCACAAGTGGTGAATTCATCCTCTGTTGTGTTTCTGAGTGTGCCTGGGCTTCCTGCAGCACTGGGCAGAAAATTGTGACATTTGGCGAGGGCTGCGTGTGAGGAATGAAAGGGTTTCTGCCCAACTAAATCTAATTTTGCCTTTGGGGGAGCCTGGCTCTTGCTGCAAGCGTGACCATCAAGAAGGGAGTGGGATGGAAGAAGGTGAGTCTGGAGAAAGAGGTTCTCGGATTTAGGCAAGGGCTGAGGAAAAGGCTCTCACCTGCACCCTTGGTGGTGACCACTTTGGGTTTGCTGCGAGCACCATCGCCCTTCATGGTGTAGGCGGCCACGGTGATGGAGTAGGCAGTCTCGGGCTGGAGCCCAGCAATGATCATTTCCTGTTTGCGACACGCCAAAGGAAACCGAGTCAATATTCAGGCATACCCCCAAGGGCAGATCTCTCCTTGCTGCAGGAGGCTCAGCCCTTTCCAGCATGCAGAACACCGAATCTGAGCGCACAGACACTGCGGGGCCACAGCTCCGGTGGGGAGCGGCAGGAGGGCAGAGCAGAGCCTCACTCCCCCCGAGGCACTGGCAGCTCTGCAAACACAGCCTGGCTCTGCCCTGTGCAAAGAATCCTCCTCCAGATCTGCCTCTCACACGTTCCCTGTCTTCACACAAACCACTTCAGCATCCAAATGCTGTCGCTCCCTTCAAAGCTTTCCTCTCCACCGTTTGGCCTCAGAGGAGGCTCAGAGGTTTCAGGGAGATTACATTTTTTTTCCACCATTACCCCTCTCTTCTCTCCTCTGAGATATTTTTAATGCCTTCATAATATTAAAGGGATTGCTTGAATGCAAAGTGCAAGACGACACATTCCGCTCACGCTAAAGCTCCCTGCTAAATCCCACCCCCTCCTTCCCCATCCTCTATCAGCCTCCCCACACCTGGCTCCCAGGAGCTTTTGTTGGAACGCTGGCCTCAAGAACAGCCCTTCCCCAGGAGGGATCCAGCCTTTCAAAGGGCTGTGCTGGAAAAGGGACACCCGTGCTAAATCAAACAGGATGACAGCACATGCGGCAGGGTTTTCCCCAAGGCCCCGCAAAGGAGGGAGATGGGAATGCTGTGCATGTTTTATGGCTTTCCTCTCTCCTCGCCCCTTTGTGCTTTCAATATTAAATCTCAGGGCAGCACTTGGGAAGAATTTGTTAGTCCTGAAAATAACGATTTCCCCAACGGTGAGCTGGGGGTGGAACAGCAGAACTCGGGAACAGTGGGATTTTGATCAGTGACTTTGGAGGCTGTCAGCTGCAGGCACAGGCCTGGTTCTGGAAGCAAAGAAACTGTTCTGCTCTCACACCTGCCACCGACTTTCATTAAGATTTTGGGCAAGCAGCTTTGCCTTCCACGAGACTCATTCTGCATCCCTAAAAGGGAGGCCCCTCACCTGTGCAGGGCACTCGGCAATCCCCAGGAGACACAAACACAACGATTTTAGTCGTGTGCTATCTCAGGACCTTGTCATTCCCAGGAGAAAATGCTTTCTCCTCCTGCTTTGTAGCTGTAGGACTTTGGAGAACATTTATCATTTTAGCAGAAATAGCAAATGCCAAACAGCCGAGATGATTTTAAGGTACTTCAAAGGTAAAAGCACCAATAATGATTCAGTGCTTTGCATCAATGAGTTTCTAAGCTTCGTGGCCCTTTGAGGGTACAAAGCATTTGTTCATGCCCTGATAGCTCAGGACTCACAGATTCTGAACTCCCAACGCTTCCCAGCCTATCTTTTCCAGACACAAAGGTGTTGCAGAGCAGCCCATCTGAGCACCCTGCTCTGCTCGAAGGTGTCCCTGGTCTTTAAGGTCCCTTCCAATCCAAACTGTTTCAGGATTTTCAGTGTTTGAGGCAGTCCCAAGTTCAATATTCCATCTGCTTCCCCACGGAGGAGGAGCAGACCCATCTTTCCTGCAGAGCCAATGGGAAAACCCTGAGGGATTGCTGCGTGCTGACGAACAACACGATCACAGAGGGTCACAGAGCAGTGACAGGGAGGGGACAGTGCATGGGAACACCAAAACCAGGCTCTAAAACAGGCACACTGGCACGGCAAAAAAAAAACCAAAAAGGAAAAGGAAAATATCACACCACAACAGGAAGTGGGAGAAGGGAAGAGGCAGAACCAGCATGGGAGGATTTTTATGTTTTTACTTACGTATTCGGCAGTGTCATCTGTTTCCCACTGGGCAGAGAACAAGAGAGGTTTGGCACGTGAGAATACAAGAGGGGAAAGAAGGGAAAGACAGAGACACAGCATGAGGAAGGAGTCCCTGAGCAAGCAGCCACACAAGGTCAGAAGTTACCAGGCAAGCATGAGGGAAGAAGTAGAGTGGGAGAAATTAGTCGATTCCACTGTGGCCTTTGCCTGAATTCAAAGACCTCCCAGGCACAGGAGGATGTGTGGGTATTTATCGTATTTATCAGTGCTGGGATAGCAGTTCATACTCTTCCACAGTAACTCTGTCTGGGAGCACAGGGAACTGCAGGGAAACCTCCACACCCTGCCCCAGGCTCTCAGGGACCTTCTCAGGGTCACCTGCGGGACGAGCTGGGGCAGCTGAGCCCCCCCCCCGCCAGCCCCGCGGGGCAGGTGAGTCCTTACCTGGGCGTCGGCCAGCATGATGTCCTTGATGTGGGGCAGCCCCCGCGCCTCGCCGTTCTCCATGCGCACGTAGTGCACCTGGTAGCCGCGGATCTGGCCGTGCTGGCGGCTCTGCAGCGGCGAGCGCCAGAACACCTGGATGGCCGTCGAGTTCAGCACCTCCACCTCCACCTTCCGCGGCGGAGCGCTGGGCACTGCGGGGAGGCACGGGCTCAGGGGAACGGGGGACACACTGGGGACAAACTTCCTGCTTTTTAAAAATTCTTTCTATTTGGCATAGATGAAGAACACCTAGAAATTTGGGATTTCCGTATGTTATTTCCCTGACCTAATGTCATCTGAGGTCCTACCCTCACCGTGAGGGTTCTCCTCTCCCTTCATGCACACATTCATGCTTTTCCCTGGTTTTATTTTACTGTAGAAATACCAGGAAAATTCAAGTCTCTGAACTGTTGCCACTCAATGTTTTTGAAACTTTTAACAGATTTCCTCCTTTCTACTACTGACAAAAACTCCGACTTAAGGAGGAGGTAGTAACAAGGAATGTGTGGGAAGAATTCTTTAATATTTTAAAACATGTTCTCTCAGGCACAGGGTGGGACTCTTGGGGCTGTCCCATGCAGGACCAGGAGTTGGACTTGGCCGATCCTTGTGGGTCCCTTCCAACTCAGGATATATTATGATTCCATTAAACCAATTTCTGGCAGCAAAGGTTTCCTCTGATTTCAGAGCCGTGGCTGATCCTGGCTCAGCGAGAGCACCTTTTCAGGGAAGTGGAGCAGTCAAGGCTCAGAGGTATTAAAAAAGCCCCAGATATTCAGGAAATGCCCTAAAGCAGGGCAGGAGAACCCCACAGAGCCCGGAGCTCAGAGGGCTCAGGGTGGTGGCACTGCAGGATGCCACACTCAGACCTTGGGTCACTCCAGCCCTGGCCTCGCTGTGCCCCCCGGCACACCAAACCCCTCCAGGGACACGAACCCCCAGCAGACCCCCGGAAAAGCTCGCTCACCATCTTCATCCGTGCGGACGATGACCGGCGAGCTCTCCGGGCCCGGCCCCACCTCCGTGTGAGCCACCACGGTGACGCGGTACTCGGTCCACTTCTCCAGGGACTCCAGCAGGATCTGACTGGTGGTTGGGGGGATATCATTCACCTCCTTTAGCTCCGTGTCCTCCGAGTCCAGCGCTCGATAGTGGACGCTGTAGCCGGCCAGGACGCCGTTCTGGCTCTCGGCCGGAGGCGGCCGCCAACTTACCAGAATGGCGGTGGAGCGGGTGCTGACACATTTTACATCTTGAGGGGGGGCAGACGGTTCTACGAGGGGGGAAAATTCAGGAAGGGAGAAGGGAAAGAAGGAAGAGGGGGAGGGGGAAAAAAAACAAAAGATGGGAAAGATAAAAGAAAAAAAAAAGGAAAATGATAACAAAAAAATCTAAAATAAAACGTACAAAAGTTTGGTTTAGGAAGATAAAATTAAAAGAGAAGAGAGCTTTTTGTTGTTGTCTTTTTTTTTTTTTTTAAACCTCCTTCATTTAAAAAAAAAAAAAGCCAACAGAAATTAAATGGGGCATCAAAACTGAAATGGTGTAAAAGCAAAAGACTAAACCAGCAAGCGGGCCAGCCAAGAGGGGTCCTGCTGCTTCCACTAAGCTGGCACAAACTAAGCACCCAGCTGCACCCTATAAAAGCCCTTTCCTTTGGCTCCCTGTTTTACAGCAGCCTGGCAAATCCTGCTCTGCCTGGGAAAGCACTTCTTTCCAACCTCAGTCTCTGCGATCTTGAATTTCTTTGAAGCGATCTGTGAAAATTAAGTAAGAAAAGCAAATCTTTTGCCAGGAGGCTTAAGTTTAAGAGTCTGTACCTCCAGATGGAAGTGATTAGTTGTCCCCAGACTGGAGGAGGCCAAATCCCACAGTGGGAATGCCCAGGACACTGCCAAGCAATGGTGTTTAAAGAGGAGGTTTTCGAGAAAACACTCGCAGGAGGGAGGCAGTGGCGTTGGGGAGGTATTCAGGTGTCCAGGGGATTTTCTCTCTAATTCCCCCTGCACTCAGCGCCTGAAGCACCCCAGGCTGTTTCTGAACTCCCAACAGTTCCTGAACTTGGGAGGGGTGGCCCTGCCCAGCACCTTCTCAGGGTGGCAGCAGATGCCTGGCCAAGGGCGAGCAGGGGCTGGGGAAGGCTTTCAGCTCTCCTAAAGCTCCTCTGTTCCATGCCCTGCCCTGGGCAGGGACAGCTCCCACCAGGCCAGGGGCTCCATCCTCACCCCGAACACTCCCAGGGATCAGATCACACTTCTGCCACTCACTAACAACAACTGATCAGCCCAGGGAAGCAGAGTGTGCACATTTTCAAGGCAAATCTACAAATCCCATCTTACCCAACTGCAATAAAGAGCTTTTAACTCTGCAGACGGGGCAGGAAATGGGGTGAACCCATGAGCCCCCCAAGCATCACCTGCAAGAAGCAGCAGATCAGTGCTGGTCACTACTCCTCATTCCTCTCACGCTTTTTAATCAACAAAAAGCTCCTTTACTGAGGAACGATTGTTTCCAAAGCCCTTGTTCCCATCCCTGAGTCAAACCCAGATGTTTCAGCCCAGTTTGCCTTGGGGACTGTGCTAAATGCAGCCTCACTGAGCCCAGCTGGCACCGGAGTGAGGGCCACACCTTGCAGGAGCCTCCCGAAATTTTCAGAAAGGGCAACGATAATCCTCCCATGCTGTCCGAGCACCCTGCCCAGGAGGACATTTTGGGTGCTTTCCCTCTATTTTTATGCTCTCCTGCTGTCTCTAACCTGGCAGAACGACCCCAGCGCTCCCAGGGAGGAGCCTGACGAGCCCAGGCCATGGCTGGCCACGCAAAACAACACAGAACATGTCAAATGAACCAAACCAAAAGGAACAAACTGGAAAAATAAAATGTAAATCAAGCCAATAATCTGAAACAAAAAAACATCAGAAAGGAAATCATAATAATAAAATAATACTGATATAAAAAGTGACTCCTTCCAGAACATTCCCAGTCTGTTTACCTACCTTCCACGCTTCAACTGCTAACTTATAAGACTTTCTTACAAGAGAACAAGAGGAACTGAGCTACGAGGCCAGACCAAGCTCCTGGTGGGTTTCTGCATATGACTGGCTTTTAAAATGCCACTCTGCCCATGATGAGTCCCCCGGGTCCTCCCCCAGCAGCAGAACCCCAGCTACTGCAGAAATGGCAATTTTGGACCCCAATCTGTTCTCCTCTGCTGAACTGTCAGCATGAAGAGCAGGGCAGCACATGGCCAGTGACAGATCCCTTCCCCCTGGCTCTCTCCATCTGCTGTGACGGATGCAGCAGCGCCCCAGGACAGAGGTGCGCTCTCATCCCACGGCCCAGAACCAGCTCAAGGATGGTTTAAGTATGGAGGGAAAGCCTCAGCCCTCTCCCACTGCTGCCATTGATGCCGGTCATTTTTGTCTTTTTATACCCTTTTTATACATTTTACACCCTTCCCTTCTTTTTTTTGTCCCCATCAGGGGACATATGAAAATCCACCTGCCCTGCTTAGTTCCAGCCAAAGCCACCAGAGCCGAGAAACCCACTGCAGAGAGGGTCTGACCTGACCTACCCTTCATCCTGCACCTCTTTCTGAAAGCCCCGGGAAGCAGAGCTCAGCTCCAGCGGGCACTGGGGACACTGTCTGCGCTGCCACGCTCGCTCACTCACCCTCTACGCTCCAGCACAGGGACCTACCCAGAGGCCCTGGCGTGAGGCCTCCTTTTGGGATGGTTTTGCACTTTCTCTGCTCAGAAAGGTGGGGTGGGGAGTGGGTGACGGGGGACAAGGGCCAGGTGCCACCCGGGCCCCTCCCCGTCACCCCTGGACTGCAGCACGGAGGAGAACAGCCAGAGGTGCTGGCTGGCCACGCTGGAGACGCCTCTGGGGAGCTCATGGCACTGCTTCCTTCACAATCCAGCCCAACCTGTGTGACCCTGGGGACGCTGGGGACAGCGCCGGGGCTGCGGCAGGAGTGCCACGAGCCCCACGTGGCACTGCGAGTTCAGCTCTGCGCCAGCCCTTCCCTGGGCGGGAGGCACGGCCAGCAGAGCACGGCCTTTGCGTGCTGCCTGTCCCCAGCAGCATTTCGGGACCCCTCCCCACCCTCCCAGGGCATCCTGAGGGTCTGCAGAGCCACAGGGTGGACTGTATTTGTGAATCTGCTTGAGACCAGCCAGTACTCACCTGAGCTGCACCTTTTACATGCTTTAAAGTTGACTGTCCAAGCCACAAGAATGACCCTTACTGACCTTGCACAACACCATGATTTTTAACCCTTTAGGTACCACAGACTTTGGGTGTTTCATTCAGTTCATGTGCTGTGAGGAGGGGCACGGGAAGGGGAGCAGAGCTAACGTGGGGGGAACGTCCTTCGCCAGGCAGGAGCAGAGGGGGAGAAAGCCCCGGGGCTCCTCTGCACCTGCAGCCTCCCAGCGCCCGCCCTGCCTCCCCTGCCTGCTGAGCACGCTTTGCACTCCGGAATTTCCGAGTGGGAGAGTCGCCAGGGAGCCTGGGAAGGTCACGGTTAACCAGAAAGGGCAAACCAGCTTCTCCCACCCACGAGAGGCTGCCGGCTATACGAGCTACGTCTCTGGTACTTGAAGAGTTAAAACCCAGCTACTTCAAGAAGAAAAAGATACTTTACCTTTAGTTTAATGGATTTTACTTGGGTTATGATGCTCGGGAGGAGCCACCCTGGCAGGGAGGTGCAGGGAGGGGATGCCACATGCGGGTGGGTGCCGGGAGGGGACAGAGGAGCGGTGAGGGACCGGGGACGAGGCTCTGCCATCCCAGGGACAATGCCCCCGTGGTGTGACATCGCCCAGCGAGGGACGGGAGAGCAGGGAGCTGTGGGGTGCAGGGCATGCAGGCAGGCAAGCAGAGAGCAGAAGAGAGAAGAGAGAGAAGGCATGGAGCGGGCCAAGGAGGAGCTGAACGGAAAAGGAGCTGCGGAGGGAAGACACAAAAGCCTGTCCCGAGCCAGAAGGTCTGTGAGCCGAAGGATGTCACCCGGACCAGGGAGAATTGACTCGTTCCTCCAACAGCCAGCCAGGAAAAAATGTTTCACCGTGTTACAGGACACTGACAGCTCCCAGCTGATGTTCTTAAGAGCGTTAAATTAATGAGACTCTCCCTATGAAAGCTGAGCTACAGAGAGAGAAACCCGGCCGTGTTCTGGGCAGGTGCCAAGTTAGAGAAAGCCCCAAAGCCTTCCCTTTTCCCAGATCCCCTTCTCCTCACCCTTTGGGGACAGATTTTCACTAAGCCCTACTGCCACCAGCTCTCACAGCCCTCTTCCAGCTTGTTTCATTGAACCAGAAAGCACAAATCCCAGACCCTCCTTTCCTCCCCTCCCCACAGACCTCAAGGAGAGAAACCCCTTGGAAAACAGAAGCAGAGTGTAAGTTTAACACTTATTTTTCAGGTCCTTTCAGTTCGTTCCCCCCCCGCCCCCCAGAGATGTTCCCTCTGGCAGTACCACCCTGGGATCAGAACCAGCAGATGTGCAGCAGAGTCAGGAAAGGATTTTCCTACGAAACGTAGAGAGAGTATGGAGAAAAAGAAAAGAAGGGAAAAAGGGGGAGAAACATTTGAAGGAAAGGAAAAAACCAAAAATCTGTGAATGGAGTGGAGGCCTGAGAAAGCCCCAGTAAGGAGTTCTGTCTGTGCAGAGAGAGACTCTCCTTTCTTCCCACTCCTCAGGGGACAGAAAGAGAAGGAGACGGGGAAAGTGAGAGAGAGCAGGATGTGACAATTAAAAAGCCCAGCCGAGAGCCTGCTGCTCCCCCTCGTTAGGGACTCTGAGGGGTGGGAGCAGGGCTCTCCCTCCTCACACTGGTGACCAGAGCCACTTCTGAGTTAGTTCTGCTCCCGGCTACTCCAAACTGCAGCGGAGTGATTTAGTAGAGATGAGAGGAGACAGAAAACACAAAGAACAGCTGCCACAGCCACTCATGCAGTGAAAAAACACCTCATTTAAAAGCAAAGATCTGTGAAAAGCCCAGGTTGAAATATTGCCATCCAGGGTTATTGACCCCAGGGCAACAGCGAAGGGAGACAATCCATTAAACTAAAACCAGCACGTTTTGGTTGCGTACGCTCCATCCTGGTATCATCAATATCCCCTCCCAGCCTCCACAGGACTCCTCTCTCCTCTGGGCTCTGCCGGAGCCCAAACGGGACCATTCCCAGTGCTCCACGCCTTCCTCCCCCCTTGGCTATGGAGGTGCTCATGGCAAAGAGCACAGGGACTGCCTCCCCAAAGGCTGGGACAGGTTGGGCTTGTGAACAATCACCTTCCCGCCTCCTCTCCCGCCCGGCTCCCTCATCTCCATGGCTTGTGCCCCTCCTGGCAGCTGCTGGCTCTGTGCTCCGGGCTGTGAGTGCCATCCCCTGAGCATGCTCAGCACCACGGCCACCGTGGCCACCAACGAGCCCTCGCTGCTCCCACCCCACGAGGACCTGGCCCCCAGCACCCCAACCCCCAGCTCCGCTCCTGGCTCACAGCTCAGCCACCTGCACCGGCGAGGGGCGAGGGGAGCACGTCCCAAAGTGTCCCCGGATTGAATGCCAACCCCCAGCTCCGCTCCTGGCTCACAACTCAACCACCTGCACTGGCGAGGGGAGAGGGGCGCAGGTCCCAAAGTGTCCCCCTGTCCCCAGAGTGAATGCCAACCCCCAGCCCCACTCCTGGCTCACAGCTCAACCACCTGCACCGGCAAGGAGCGAAGGTCCCAAAGTGTCCCAAAGTATCCCCCCTGTCCCCGGAGCGAACACCAACCCCAGCTCCGTAGCCCTGCGCCCACCATCTCTGGCTCCCTGCCTCGGTCCCTCAGAGAAGGGTGGGAAAAGGAGAGACACCTACTAGACTGCAAGGTGCGCTCTCGGACCTCCGGGGTGAAGGCCCCCAGCCCAAAGGCCGAGCGGGCGGCCAGCCGGAAGACATACTCAGTGTTGGGCTTCAGGCCTTCCACCGTGAACGAGGTCGTTGGCTCGAAGTTCTTCAGCACCTGCGATGGGCGAGCGGGGAAGGAAAAAAATAAAGCCAAACAAAAAGCAGCAGAGGTGAGCCCTGCCCGGAGACACCTGCCCTGCTCCCCTCGCTCTGCCAGCCAGGGGATGGCAGGGCTGGGGAGCTCCTCAGCCCAACCCTGCTCCGCTCTGGCCTCACCTCCTTGCTGTGGTCTCCTTCCCTATAGAGGAGCTCGTACTTCACTATGATCTCCTGCCGTGGGGAGCTCCACGACAGCACAATGCTTGTCTCGGTCTTGGCTTCTGCTCGGAAGTTCATCGGCTGCCCAGGAACTGGCACGGAGAGGAGGCAAGATGAGAAACAGGAGAAACCACATTAACTTGGCTAATTAGAAGGCTCTTGCCCTGTTTTCTTCAAAGCCTGTGTGGGAAGAGCACGTCAGCAGCAAAATGCCACACTGCAGCGTGGGCAGGTCCTGCCTCTAGAGCTGAGGAGTTACATCCTACTGCAGGACTCCAGCGTGTCCAGAGCTGCTGGAGATGGAAGAATCCCAGGGGATCATATGCCTCTTCCTCTGCAGTGCAGAATACAGCCCAGCCCTTGGGCAATCTATTCCCAGAATTACAAGATTCTGGGAGCAGCAGCCCATTGAGGACACAGTTTCCTCCCATTCCCCACGCCAAAACCCTGCTGGGTGCCAGCCCATGATCAAACACCTTGTGTTTGCAGCTCAACACATCTGCTGTGACAACTGGGGCCTTGCTTTGCTCCCACTGCAGAAAAAGGCAAAATAAGGCTCATTCCCCACTCATCTCTGACAAAGCAGCTTCTGGGTCCTTTAGAGAGAGTTAAAGTGTCACCACTGCCTGGGCAGCTTTACATCTGTTAAAGACATTTAGAATCATGGAATGGTTTGGGTTGGAAGAGGCATTAAAACTCATCCAGTTCTGTGGGCAGGGACACCTCCCACTGTGCCAGGTTGCTCCAAGCCCTGTCCAACCTGGCCTTGGCCACTGCCAGGGGTGGAGCAGCCACAGCTGCTCTGGGCAGTCTGCACCAGGGCCTCCTTACCCTCTGAGTGAAGAATTCCTTCCCAACACCGAATCTAAATCTCTGAATCTAACCAACACCTTTCCCTCCCATGGCCCAGGTCAGCGACACGGGTGCTCACCTCCCTGCTGTGTCTTAACCTGGATGGGGTCGGACAGGGGCCCGTCCCCCACGGAGGTGAAGGCCAGCACGCGCACAGTGTAGGTCTCGTCCTCGAGCAGGCTGCCCACGGTGGTCAGCAGGCTGTCATCCACGTTGTGCTTCTGCCAGTTGCTGACGGGCTGGTCAGGCTCCATGGTGTAGTAGACGCGGTAGCCGCGGATCTGCCCGTTGGGCTCCACCGGCTCTTCCCACTGGATGATCATGGTGGTGCTGCTCAGCATCCGGCCCTGCACGTTGCGGGGGGCGCTGGCCGGGGCTTGTTCCCCAGTGCGGGTGACCACGGACTCGCTGGGAGGCCCCTGCCCGATGCTGTTGACTGCGGAGACCCAGATCTCGTACTCGGAGTTGGGGCTGAGCCCCCCGATGCTGTAGCGCGTGGTGGTGATGTCCTCCTTGATCTGGTAGGGTCCATCCTGGCTCTTAGACTTGTACTCAATGACATAGTAGGACACGGGGTCTGGATTTCCAGAGTCCCAGGTGATGGTGATGCTCGTTGCTGTTGTCTCTGTCACCACTGGCGTCCCAGGAGCCTTGGGAAGTGCTGAGGATCAGGAAGAAGAGGCATTAAAAAAACCAAACCACAGCTGCTGAAATGGTGCCTAATTGGGCTGGTGAGGGCTGCAGGAGCCGGAGGCACAGCACCAATCCCGGCAGCTCAGGAAAGTGCTGCTGGAGTATTATGAGCCTAGTTATCCACTCTATTATCCTCCTTAAAGTGCTCCATCAAAAGCGAAGTGTTCAGCTAAACATCTGGAGCCGTCAGCGCAGGCTGCAGCTGCACACTGGGCTCGGGCAGGGAGGGACAGCAGCTCACAGGAGCTCCTTCCCAGCAGTGCTCCAAGCTCCCAGATGGCTCCGGGCTGGGAACGGCACAGGGAGGGCTCTGCTCTCCAGAACAATCCCCCTAAATGCTGGGGTGCTTCCTCTCAAGCCACAAACTGTGTTAATGCCCTCTCCCCTCTCCCTCGGTCGGAGTCCCCCCGGAGCCTGCTGGGGACTGCACACTGCCCAACACTCACTGCACCTGAGATGTCCTGAACTTTACCTCTCAGGCTTTACTTGCTGTCTTTACTATACCTTCAGACCCTTTTCAACCTTCCTTTTCCACCTCACCTTATCTTGGAATCCCAGAATGGTCTGGGTTGGAAGGGACCTTACAGCCCATCCAGGGCCACCCCTGCCATGGGCAGGAACACCTCCCACTGCCCCAGGTTGCCCCAAGCCCTGTCCAGCCTGGCCTTGAAGCCAAACTTCTCTAGACCTGATCACAGTAAAGCTCAAACTTCTCCTTCCACCTCCTGCCCAGGAGAGCTGCAGGTGCTCATGCACAGAACGGAGCAGGGAACAGGAGCTAAACAGAACTACAGAAGGCAGAAGGGACCAGCAGGGCGAGATCCCCATCTGAGGAGAGCTGGAAAAAGAGGCAAACTACCTGACACAGCAGCTTTTTAGACTGAGAGGGTGAGACAGGGAAAAAGGGGAGGGAAGGAGGGAGGGAGGGAGGGAGGAAGGAAGGGAGGAAGGAAGGAAGGGAGGAAGGAAGGAGGGAAGGGAGGAAGGAAGGAAGGCAGGAAGGAAGGAAGGAAGGAAATATGCCTGAAGATAAAGAGGACCTGAGTCCAGCCCCAGCATCCTTCTGCCAGCACGAGAGGCTCACTCCCTGTGCAGAAGCTCAGGACGAGTGCCATGCCAAGATTCTCTAGTCCCTACTCATTTCTCCTGTCAGACCCTCCTCAGACAGATCACTGACACAACAGGATTGTTTTCCTTATCCCTCCCCTTCTCCAAAGTGTTTCTGCTCCACTCCCCCATCCACCCATCCTTTCCCACCCGTCTCTCCCAATCCCTCGTGGGCAACACCAGCGCTCGGAGCAGACTCCAGCTCACACAGAGCTCTACACTCACCCAACCTCAGGGGTTCCTGCTCGCATTTAATACTCCCCTGCTGAGGACAGAATAGATTGAAGATGGCACCCGTGCTCCTCTTGGGGATCACTAGCTGGAAGCCAGGGTTATTCCCCATCTTGCTGAGGCAACAAGGGCCACTAAGATGCTGGAACTAAGCTCTGCTGCAAGGGTTCACATGCCAGAGACCCTCAGGGCCTTGGCTGGATCTCCAGCCTTGGAACAGGATGGCATGCAGGCTCCAAGCCATCCAAGGCCCCTTGTGCAGTGCCCAGCCAGCCTTACACGTCAGGACAGACACAGCATGCAGGGATCTGAGCCTCAGTTTCCTCCATAACCACCAGCACAGGTGTCCTAAAGCCAGGCAAGGTCTCAAGCCACCAGATCCCCTCCACTGTGGGTTTCCCTGCGGGTGGGATCCCCGAGGACACATGCACAGATCCCAGCAGGGGCACTTGTGGTGCACAGGTCCGTCCTGCTGCTCGTGCTCACAGACCTCCGCAGGTACACGTGGGGAAGGACAGGACTGACACACCTGCAGCAGCGACCCACGAGCCAGCCCTGCTGTCCCTGGCCATGCACACCACCTATCATACGTGTGCAGGAGCACCTGGACATGCAGAACTGTGTCTCTGGCCATGCAGAACTGTCCCTGGCCATGCACACACACATATCATACGTGTGCAGGAGCATCTGGACATGCAGAACTGTGTCCCTGGCCATGCACACACACCCCACACTCATGACAAGCACCTGGACATGCAGAACTGTCCCTGGCCATGCAGAACTGTCCCTGGCCATGCAGAACTGTGTCCCTGGCCATGCACACACACCCCACACTCGTGCAGGAGCACCTGCACATGCAGAACTGTGTCCCTGCGCAGCTCAGACAGTGCCAGGCTCTCCCGTGCAGACACACAGTGACACAGGCACAGACCGTGGGACATTCCCACTCCAGTGACACGTCCCACAGGCGCTCCCATGCACAGGCAGGGCATGTGCCCAGCTGCGCCCTGCACTCATGCCCGGACACTCAGCTCCGGCCGTGCCCCCCAGCCCCGGCACGTGCCCAGTCCCACACGTGCAGCCAGGACCCTGCTCCCCTCCCTTACATTTCACCGTGATCTGCGCCACAGCTTCTATGACTCCCAGGCTGGACATGGCCACGCAGGTGTAGTTGGCGGAGTCCTTGACGTCCGTGAGCTCCAGGACGTTCCTGCCCACGGGCATGTCATCCTCGGGCGTCAGGTCCTCTGCTCCCTGCATCCACTTCACGTAGGGCATGGGAGAGCCCACGGCCACGCAGGTGATGTTGACGTTGCCCCCGGGCATGATTTCATGGCTGACAGGGAGGATGGAGAAGCGAGGGGCCACACGGCGAACTGTGGACGAGACGCACAGAGGTAACAAAAAAACAAAACGGAAAACCAAAGCAAAACAAACGAACGAACAAAAAAAAAAAAAAAAAAAAAAAAAAAAAAAAAAAAAAAAAAAAAAAAAAAAAAAAAAAAAAAAAAAAAAAAAAAAAAAAAAAAAAAAAAAAAAAAAAAAAAAAAAAAAAAAAAAAAAAAAAAAAAAAAAAAAAAAAAAAAAAAAAAAAAAAAAAAAAAAAAAAAAAAAAAAAAAAAAAAAAAAAAAAAAAAAAAAAAAAAAAAAAAAAAAAAAAAAAAAAAAAAAAAAAAAAAAAAAAAAAAAAAAAAAAAAAAAAAAAAAAAAAAAAAAAAAAAAAAAAAAAAAAAAAAAAAAAAAAAAAAAAAAAAAAAAAAAAAAAAAAAAAAAAAAAAAAAAAAAAAAAAAAAAAAAAAAAAAAAAAAAAAAAAAAAAAAAAAAAAAAAAAAAAAAAAAAAAAAAAAAAAAAAAAAAAAAAAAAAAAAAAAAAAAAAAAAAAAAAAAAAAAAAAAAAAAAAAAAAAAAAAAAAAAAAAAAAAAAAAAAAAAAAAAAAAAAAAAAAAAAAAACCAAAAAAAAAAGGAAAGAAAAAGAAAGGAGAAAAAGAAAAAAGAGTAAAAGATAATTTAAATATAGATGGGGTTTGTCATCGTGTATTTTCTTCCTTCATTAAAAACAAAACAAAAAACCAAAGAAATGAAAAAATCAAAAACCAAAAACCAAAAAAATTAAACTCCAAATAAATTTGTACTTCACAAACAATATATAGAATATAGACATAAAAGCGATATTTCATAGCAACAGGGTTCCATTGATCAAGATTAGACCCATCACAGCACAGATAAATACACAAAAATTTATTAGCAATTTCTCATCTTTACTGGCAAGAGCTGGCATGGCGAGCGCCCAAACTTCTCCACGGCCGCTGGGGCCCCCAGCTCCCCACTCCACGCCCCGGGACCCTGCTCCTCCCTTTCCCAGTGGGCTCTGGCTCCCCACGGGAACAGCCCCTCCACCGCCATGGCCCCGCGTGTTCCAGGTGCCCCTCTGCAGAGGGACCCTCTCCCACCCAGGGCTGCTGCAGGGGTGGGCTCGGGGGCCGGGAGAAGGTTGGCATGGAGATGGAAACTTCTCAGTGTTTTGCCTTGTTGGACCCAGAGAATTCAACAAAGAGAGAAGTATCGCATCCCCACATTGCAGACGCTCCACTCGAGAAGCAAAAGGCAAAAGGATAAATGAGGGAGGAGAGGGAGTCCCCGGAGCGGGACAGAATTTAGTTGGTGTCTGCGTGTGAGAAGCATCCAGGGGAACGCAGCCCCCCTGGAGCGAGAGAGAGTGTGGAAAAGATGAGAAACTCTAATGAAATTTTTGTGGTTTTTGGGTATAGAAACCCTAACGAAGCCTCTTTAAGATCTGACACGGTTCCATCGATAGATGCAGCTCTCAGAGTCACAAACATCATGCAAAATAGGTAAAAAAGAGAGAGAGAGAAAGACAGAAAGAGAGAGGAAAATGCAGAGAAATATAATTTCTGGGCGGCAGCAAATGCCCACATGGATACTGATAGAAAGTGAGCGACAGAGGAAGGAAGGAAGACCAGGAGAAGGAGAACAAGAGGGGAAGGGAGAAAGAAGAGAGAGAGAGAGAGAGAGAGAGAGAGAGAGAGAAAGAGGGAGGGGAGGGGGAAACCCACTTTAATGCTGCATACTTTTTCTAGCTGATGTGACTCAATGTGGTGGCTCACATTGTCACATCTCAGCCCTGGCGGAATAATAAATAGAATAGAATTAATAAGAAAAACAAGGTAATGAAACTTTTAACGTTGAGAAAACAGTGACATGTTCTGTGCATCTCCTTAGCAGAGAGGTGGATGCAGCTTCCAGACCTTACACAGGAAGAACATGGACGCAGAGGGGAGGCTGTGCTTTCCTTGGCTCCATTTTCTGAGCTCCCTGGGCTGGCTGGAGGGACGGTGGGTGCCCTTCCTTAAGGGGAAAGCAGGAGAATGGACAAAGGAGAAGGTGTGTGGATCAGAGAGGCCCTAGGGAGAAGGCTGAGGGCAGGATCTCATCCCAAAAACGAAGTCAAAAGGACAGGGACCCGGGGAAATGCAGGAACAGCAGCAGCTGAGGGCAGCAGCAGCGCAGGATTCCTCCAGCCCCAGGGACAGCCATGCAGGAACTGCCTCAGGCAGGGTGGGCCAGGGGGGTCTGGGGTGCTCGGGGGCTGAGAACCACCCCCTCCTACTACAGGGAACCTCTGCACAAGCTCCCCAAAACTCAGAGTGGTGCCTCATGCCACAGCAAAGCGAAGGACTGAGCTGAGCCTGCCACTGCCCCCCAGTGCCTTCAGGTGTCTCCTGAACTGATGTCCTGGGGCTCGCTAGCACTTCTCCTCCAGCTTTAGGGACCTTCTCCAAGGGGAGGGGGCTGCCAGGAGAGGCAGAGGCTGTTTGCCATTTGGTGCAGCTTTGGCAAACAAAAGCCAACTCCAGCTGTCCTGCAAGGTGACAAGGGCACTGTCACAGCAAGGGCTGCTCTCCCCCCGGGCTGTCAGAGCCCTTTCTGCAGGAGCCAGCAGCCAGGAGCCAGCACGGGCAGGGAGGGAAGGAGGAGAAGACTCCTGAATTTGCAGCATTAGGAGCTCAGAGGTGGCAAAGGGAATTCCTGCATGCACGGACTGGCAGAGAGAACAGGGGGAGAGCCCTCGGCTGGGAAAGGGACTGGGATGTGCAGTGAGGGGCTGCGAACTCACCTGGCCACTGACCCTAGAAGAGGATTTTCTACCTGCAGAAAGGTGTGGGGGTACCAGCGTGGGCGTTTGCTCCACCTCAGGCACCAGCACTGGCTCAGGACCAGGCAGGCTGCTCCTTCCTCCCTCCACCACTGCGGAGAGAATTCAGCGCTGCCGGCGAGGGAACATCCCTGTCCCTACTCCATCCTTCTCCCCACTGAGGTGCCACACTTCAGAAAATGGAGCCAGGCGGAAACCACACCCGTCACAGTCTGAGACAAGATGGAGAGAACTCGGAGAGAAACAAGTGGGGTCAACATGCAGACAGATCTGGGGTGGGGATGGCTCTTCTGAGGGGGGCTGGCATGTAACCTTCCGGAGAGGGGAGGCAAGGTGGGAAAGGTGAGGAGGAATGGGGAGACAAATCCGGACAAGATCCGGTCAGCAAACAGCATCAACAGCAACAAACAACGGCAGGTGGGATGCAAACACTGAGTTGTCATGGGAACAGAACAAGACAATTAATCCAAACCGAAGCTAATCGCAAAGAAATGAAACCCAACTGAAAGAGAAAGGGGAAAAAAAAAAACAAAGAAAAGAAAAGAAAAAGAAAGAACAAACCAGTGGGTAATAACTGAAAAGCATCATCTGATGTAGGGCAGAGTGCTGAGAATCGGAGTCTGAAGGGAACCGACTGTTCCTGGCTGTGGTTCTGGGCAGGGAAGGAGAAATCCACTCACAAAACACAAGCTCAGGGCACGTTCCCAAAAAGCTGCAGAGCAACTCTCCCCTCCTCCTGACAGCTCCTGGGGTGCAGCTCAGCCCCAGGGGCACAGGGGTCCTCACTCGGGGCTGCTTTGATGGCATTTGTCACCCTGCAAGGGAAGCAGCAGCACCTCGGGGTGCCAGCCCCCAGCACCGCCCGTTCCACACGGGGAGAATTTGGATCAGGATGGGAGCCCTAGGAACAGGCAGCAGCATCGGTGCATCCTGGTTTAAAAAAAGCTACACACTCCTGTGTGCACAGATCCACCAACATCCACACACCGAGCCAGGATGGGAGAGAACTCCAATTAATGCCGGAGACCTCAGAGAGTCCCCTGGATCCAGCCTGAGATGGCTCAGGGCTGCGACACCTGCAACAGGTACAGGGTTCATCTCTGCCCGCCCAGAGCCCCCAGGCTGCTGTTTATTTTAATGGCCACAGCACTCGGATTTGGCTGGAGACAGGGAATTTGTAAAGCTGAGAATCTCTGGGTCAGCCTTCAGGTCAAGGCCCAGGGGAGGAGAGCCATGGTGGGAAGGAGATTCCCACCACGAATTCCTGGAGATGGAATCGAGAGCAATTTCAGCTCAGGGTCCAGCTGGGTGCCACACACAGCAGCTGAAGGAGGGGAATTTTACAGGTAAAAAAATTGGGTTCAGAGATTCCTTCCATTTTGCTATCCCACACTTTCAGAGGATCGGGAAGAACAGAACTGCCCTCTCTGGAAAGGAAACACTGGGACGGGGCAGCCAGGGCTCTGCTTTACAGACACTCATCCAATAACATTTTCCCAGTTTCTGGTACGAGAAGGACCTTCCCTGGGTTCCAGGGCTGCTTGGTTTCCAGGACAGCTTTGCCAGACCCCGCATGCGTACACGACGTGCATGCTCCATGTGCAGCAGCTCCCGACGGACACACACAAGCAGGCACACACAAACAGACATTGTCCATGGCCAAAAAACTCCCAGGAGCTTTTTTTTTCAAACAAGGATACAGCTTGTTACGGATAGAACCAGATTCCAGGACTGGAGCTGGATGTTTGGGATGCAAGTTGAATTATTTCAATGCAGAGAAGCCATTTCGGAGGCACAGGAGAATTTCTGAAGTGCAGTTAGTTATGAGTCTGTTTAATTGCTGGCTAAGCATTTCACACTGCAAATCTGCACCCCACATTGTGCTCTTTTTTAGAAACAGAACAGATCCATAACTTTTCACACCCTTGGGAAGCCAATTGGTTTTGTTGCTGCTCACGGAGGCAGAGGTTAACCCAGTTTGTGTTCTGTGAGTGGCATTTTTGGCTTTTTTGGTCCCAATCAGCACGGCTCAGGTTCCCCACCACCACCACCACCACTCGGGGTCCACAAGGTGAGAGGTGTTTTTGCGAGATTTACAGACCTGATTGGAAGAGGCACTGGGAGATCCAGGGTTGACTTTTGCAACACCAAAATCCATCCTTAAAAAGAGCTCCCATGGTGCTGCTAATGAGAGAAACCTGAGGACCTCAGTCAGTTCGTGCTGAGGAAAGCCACCAGCTGCTCTTTTAAAGCTCCTTCCAGACTCCCTCAGAGAGAAAAAATGTTGGAGGAGGAGCAGGGTGGGGAAAGGAGAACGTCCTGGACAAGAACCTGTCACTTCAAACCCCGATTCACATTAAACCAACTCAAAGAGAAATGCATCTTATACCTTAAAGAAGAAATTAATTGAAAAAGGAAACAAAAGAAAGTGAAGTGACTGGTTGAAAGCACCAAACAAAACCAAATGGTATTAAACATTTTGACACTCAGCAAGCTGCTGCTCCAAATGAGGTGAGAAGGCGGACATTATTGGCCATTTTGGGGAGACAGGAGTCATTCCGTCTTGCTCCAAAATGAGGAGGGGTAGGGGAAAGGGTGCCAAAATAATGTGCAGCCTCTACATTATTAGTGAAGCTTAGATTACACCTGTCCTCCCCTCCCAAAAGTGGTGTGGCCCTGCCCCTGCGTGTCCGTGCAGCCGCCTCTGCCTCCTCCCTCTCCCAATTCAGGCTCATTCCGCTGGGGCGAGATGTTCTCGGGGTTTGGATTTCCGACCTCCGCCCCTCCACAGGACGAGAAACTTCCCTCCTCCTGCCCATCTCCCTCCTCATTGCCTTCACGGTAAATAAAAATAAGTAAGCAAATAGGTAGATAAATAAAGAATGAGACCAAGGCTTGGATTTGGTCTGGAGGAAATCCATTACCTTCCCAATAATTGATACTTTTCACTTAAAAAAACCCACATTAGCTGAGCGACAGGCTGGCTGAACATCTCTGATCTTTTGTAATTATTATTTTTTTTCCTGTTGTTTTTCACAGGATTGAACAGAAAATCATCAGAATCCAATTGTTTTTCAAGCAGCTCTGTAATTTTAAACACAGACTTGACTGTTTTAGTTTTTGTTGTTTTAATTTGACAAGGTGTAATCTAATTTTTTCCCCTAAAACAAAGAGAACAGCGATGCAAAAGGTGTAAGAGACACAGGCAGGCAGAGATTTCGAGATCAGTACAGCACAGTGTTCCTGCAAAGTGCCCTCTATAGAGAGATAGTCATGTATATACATAGATATATACACAGTTTTGATTTTTTTTTGGTTGGTTTTTTTTTGGGGGGGGTGGCTTTTTGTACCCATTTCCATTTCCTGATACCCTTGAGAAATCCTTCTGCAGAAACACAGTGAAGTTTTTGTTTGCTTTGTTCGGTTTAGAACTAGAATTTCAGAGCTGAGGACACCCCAAACATGGACAGGGCGCTCCCCCACCCACCGAAGTGCTAAAATAACCCTTAAAAATCATCCCAGAACTCTCCATCCCTCAATTTTAGCACCTGGACACTGGGCACTGCAGAAGCAGCTGTACAGCCCAGTGGTGGTTCTGCCTCCCTCCTTCTCCATTAAAGAATTTATCAATCTAGTCTAAAAAAGGTATTAAAATTCCTGCAGTTTAAAATACCAATGACTGTTTTGACCTTGTGGCATTTTGCTAAATCTCTAGTGCAAGTGGAATTATTTCCTTCAACCTCTAAATGGGATTGAAAGGGAAAAGCTCAGCAATGGTTCCACCTGGAACCAACCAGCAGCTCTGGTCTGATGGTCAAATTACTCACGAGCCAAACTTAACCCAGGCTACAGGCTAAATTATTGCTTAAATTAGTCACATTTTAATCTATTTTGAAGCTTTATTTCCTGAGGTGCTCAGCACACTACCCCTGCCTTTTCTGTGGGTTTTATTTTAATTGATTTCCACTAGTTCCGCTCTTATGTGTTTTGCCCTGGCCTGGTTTCATCTCTGGTCTCTCAAGGAGCCGAGGTTTTCCCGAGAGCCCTGGGGATTGCTGGGGATGCTCTCAGCAGGACCTGGGGCGGCTGAGCTCGTGGTGACCGTGAGAGCAGCACAGGCAGGGCAGAGCAGGCTCTGAACCCTGCCGAGCCATCCACAGCTCCCTGCGCTGGGGAAGAGCAGAGCCACGAGGAGCTCGGGCACAGAGCAGAAAGGATTATCCCTGCGGCATCCCAAGCGCTGCCTTTTGTGCCCACAGACAGGGCCCTGCTGTGCCAAAAGGGAAAACTCTTAACTCGGGGAAATTCAACCACAACAACCTGTGCTGGAGGAGCAGTGCTGCACACTCGGGGCACGCCGGAGCGCATCCTTCCTTCTCGGTGTGCCACCGAGGGGCACAGAGACACGGGCACAGGGGCACAGGGCTCCAGCCCCAGCCAGCAGATGGATTTTGGGGTCAAACCAGAGCCATCACGGGCAGGCACCTGCAGCTTCCCAAATTAAGAGAGCTGCAAAGTGCTCCTTTCCCAGGGGGCAAACCAACTGTGGCCACGGGTCATGGGCGAGGGGACACAGGATACAGACCCTGGGGTGAGGGGACAGAGCCCCTGGGTGACGGGACACAAGCCCTGGGTGAGGGGACACAGGACACAGGTCCTGGGTGAGGTGACATGTGCCTCGCTGGGGTAACAGCTGAGCCCCTCCCTGATCACAGACAAAAACACCCCCAGGTACCACAGAGAGCTTCGGGCTGGAAGGGACCTTAAAGGTCACCCAGTGCCACCCCTGCCATGGGCAGGGACACCTCCCAGTGCCCCAGGGAGCTCAGAGACCATAACTTCAGCAAACCACACAAGCTCTTCTAGCCAGGGATCAAGTCTCTATTTCCTCACCCAGTGTCATTCCAGCCTATCATGATTACATCCCAATTAGCTTTAGTTTATTGTTGTTCAGATCATTATTATTATTATTATTATTAATATTTTCATTGGCTCTTAAGGAAGAATTTAATCTTCAAGCCTTCTCAGATCACAAGAGATTCTTAGCAGCAGCAGTGCAGTTTGGCCACGTTGGAAATACTTTATAAAAGAGAAAACAAACAAATAAAAAATAATGGTGTATAAATCCCTTTTTAATTGCACCTAAATCCTGAAACTCAAACTCCTAGTCATGAAGGAAAATCCTGCAATTAGGAGTGATTAACACCTTTTAGTCCTAGGCAGGAGGGAGGTGGGATTGGAAAACCTCGTTTCAAATGCTATTCCTTTTCTCTTGGATTTTTTTTTTTTTTGGTTTGTTTGGGTTTTGTTTTTGTTTTGTTTTCCTTGAAAAAGAGCCTTGGGACTGGGGGATGTTTTGTGGCTCTCGTTGGCATCCAAGTCAGAAGAGCCACAGCTGGTCTCTTCCCAAAGAATTATCAACAGCGCAGCATTTGGGAGTGGTACCCTGGTACCTCCGGGGAGGGGAGAGACTCGGAGGGGAGGGGAGAATACCAGCACTGAGGGTCCGAGCACTGAAATCTCAGCATTTTAAGAAAAAGAGAAGGACAGACAGAGAGAAAGAGAGAGATAGAGAAAGAGAGAGACAGATACTGTGTCAATACTGCACTGGATTTCTCAAAAATCACACAGCTTTAATACCTGTGCCCTAGGAAAGCCACTCCTTGGGTAGATCGAGAGGTGAGGACTGACGGGCAGGGGGAAAGGCATACCAGGGGAAGGGCTGGCATTCAGCTCTGCACAGGGGAAGCACCAAGCACCACGGGGACACTGACACACCGCACAGCCCTGTGCGCCCGGCATGCGCCCCACCCGCGCGGGGTGCGCCCATGGGAGGCAACAGGAGCTTCTGGGGCAAACAGGGAGATGAGAAGAGGGAAAAGAGGCATTTTCAGCTCAATGTCACAGGCCAGATTGCTGCTGGCTGGCTGCAGTAGCTGCAGCTGCCAGATGTGCCCCAGCAGCCCATTGCAGTGCCTGCACAGCTGCACGCCTTCCCACGCTCCGCGAGGAACGGGGCTCTACCTCTGCTGTGCCTGGCGGGGTTTCGAGGCGCCGGCACCAGGCAAAAATGGATAAATCACAGGGCAGGGAGCAGGAAAAGGGGAGAGGCAGCGCCTGGAGGCACTGCCCGGCTGCCCTTCCCTGCCAGCGCTCCCAGGACGAGGTGGCATCTCCTCCAAGGGACAGATTCTGCCAGGCTCTGCCTGGAGCTGGGGCAGGAGCTCTCCAGGAGAGAACGCCGTGGGATTTGGGATCAGCAGGAACCTGTCAGTGCCATCCTGGGCTGACAGCCCTGCTCCTGGTGTCACTGGAGGGAACTGGGCAGTGCCAGGAGTGAGCTCCCTCAGCTGGGGAAGCCCTCGGGAGCAGGGCCAGGGCTTTTCTCTGTGTGCAGGCGGTGGAACAAGAGCCACACCTCAAGAAATAAATCAGCAATGTCGTGACCCGGGGTCTGCTCGAACTCTTGGAATGACCCCCTGGGTTCTCACCATCTTTTCCACTTCCCAGATCCCTCCCTCCCCCCAAAACAAAGGCTTGTCCCAAATAGCAGGGCTTCCATGGACAGGCGTTAGAGCTGTGTGACTCCTTTCCTCCTGGAGGGATTGAGGAGTTCAGTTACCACCGGGTGGGCAGGAACACTGGCTTCTCACAATGCGTTTGGAATAAACTACAGCACAGCATAACCAATCAAAACAGAAACAGGAACTCAAGAGAAAGCAAAAAACCCAACAGAACCAAAAAAATTTGGAAAGTAAGAGTAAAACCACTTCAAAGAAACCAGAACTGTATAACGAAAAGAAACGATACATATTTATATATCGAAAAAATAATTCATAATTAATTTAAAAAGTGGCATGCAAAGAAGATTGTTACATTCTCCTATCATGCATCAGGCCCAATGTCCAAACGGCAAGGTAACCATGACGACAAAAAAGTGCAAGAACTCAGCAACATTACCAAAGGATGCATAGAGAGGCCCACAATGCAACTCAACTCATCTCCGCGAGACCCGGGAACGCGCGGGTCTCGCTCATCTTAAAGATTTCTTGCTTTTTCTCTTGTCATTTTTTAAATTTTTTTTTCATTTTTTTTTTCTCTTACGAATGTAAAAATGTGGGTAAAGAAAGTAAAAAAGAAAAAAACCACACCAACCTTCTCGTAGCTCTGAGGGATGTTAAGGGGGTTTGATGCGGAACACAATGACATGAGGAGAAGAGAAAAATAGGGGAAACACAGAGAGAGTAAAAAAAGGCCTTCTCAAGGCTGTCAGCTGCAAATTGATTGATTTTTTTTTTTCTCTTAACCAAAATAAAAAGAAAGGAAAAAAATGAAGATAGTAACGACCCTCTTTCCTGCCTTCCTAACGCTCCCCCTCCCATCCCTTTGAGCCCAACCGAGCTCCGCACGAGGCCGGGCCGGGAGCAATCCTAGCTCAGAGCCAGACCCACAGAGGTGCTGGCCCCAGGAAGGATTCTCCCTCCAGGAAGGATTCTCCCTCCCTCGAGTCCTTCTGCTCCTGGAGAAGGGGCGCGGAGCCCAGGCTGGGTCCCTCTCGCCACGCTCCCCCCAGCCCCACACCCAGCCCTGCTCACTCTGACTCCACCATGGGACTGAATAAGGAAAAAAGAAATAATTAGAAGAAGGAAAAGAAAAGCAAAACCAAACCAAACCATTTCCTTGCAATGTTCAAACTTACAACTCCTATCCCAGGTGGTCTATAGCGACAAGCATGTTATGGGAGAAACAAGTCAATTGGAAACACAAGAGTGTTCGAGACTCTTTCAAAACAAAAAACGGGAAGGAAAATGTGCATGAACTCTCCCTCCCACCAAAGCAAAACCATTCCAGAACTTTGTTACCTTTCCACGATATTAACACACAAGAAACAAGGAATTAAACAGCATGAAAAACACCCAAACCACAGGCTGAGCTGGCACACGCTGTTTTCTGCACTCTCTCGGCAGGTTAGTGCTGCTTGGCAGGCAGGCCCAGGTACACACGAGCTAACTGGGGCAGGAAGAGGGCTAGCACCTGGAGCCCTCCCATCCAGGTGTGGAGACAACACCGTGTTACAACCTTTGTCTCCTGGGCAGTTTCCGAGTGGCCAGAGAAGTCCAGGAAATTTATAAACAGAACGATAATGAAAAATCCCCACATTTTTCCTGTTTCTTTTCAATTTTTTTTTTTTTAAAGAACCCAAACCATTCCAGCTAAGCTGTCTGCAATGGATTCAGCCCTGAATTAGTACCAGATCCAGATTTACGTTCCCAAAAGCAGAATTTCGGGGCCCAGGCGACAGGGCGAATTTCAAACGCAATTTTCCAGCTGGCCACAAAAGGCTATTTAAAAATTTAGCTTGGAAACATTAAATTATTAAAAGCCTTCTCTCCATGTGCATGTGATTTAGTGAGCGTGAGACACGAGAGAGAGAGAAAGAGAGAGAGAAAGGAGTGCACACAGGAGCATGGCTCTGCATTGGACTGCAGATTAACGTGAGTGTAGGTGGGAGGCGCTTCCTCTGTTGATGGGATGGAAATGGGAACAGTTTGCTGGGATGTAACTTTTCTTTTTTCCTCCCAATGGTATTTTTCTTTTTTTTCTTTTTTTTTAAAGCGAGAAGGACCAGCCCTGCTCTCTCATTACCAAAAGGGTTTTTGCTGCGGAAAGATCTTAAACCAAAGCTACACATAAAACATTACAGAAAAGTTAAAATAAGAGAAAGCAGAGAGGCTGTCAGGCTGCGGGGTGGGGGAACATCGAGGGGGCATCAAGCAGAAGCCAATCCCCCTGTCATCTGTTCCCTGCTGCAGGGGGAAGGGCTCTGCCATCGAGGCGGGGATGGCTGTGGGTGTCCCCAGCTCTGTGCCCAGCTCTGTGCCCAGGGAACCAGGCACACATTACTGCTGGCAAAGGCAGAGCCAGCTGGGACTGAGGGGAGCAAGGACAATGCACCCTCCTGCTGCAGTCTGGGGGGCTCAGTCTGGTGGGGTCCTCCCCCCCTCTCACACCCACGGCAGCAGAACTGAAACCATCCCAGAGAGCAGGGATCCGTGGGGACAAAGGGACATTCTGCTCTCTGCAGCCAAAGGCATTCGCTCCCTGGGGCTCTGCAGGCTGACCCTGGCAGATTTTGGGGGACACTCTCTTGGGTCACACTTGACTTGGCCGTGGGGGACCCAGCCTTGCCCTGCTGCCCCACAAGGCTGGCGGGGCAGAGCCGAGGGGTTAGGGGGGCACTGAGGGGTTTGGGGTGCCCCAAGATCCCCTGAGCTCTGCCCGGAATGGGCAGGGCAGCCCGGGAGCAGGTGAGTGCAGCAAGCCGAGGGGTGTGGGGTGCCCCGAGGGGTTTGGGGTGCCCCGAGGGGTTTGGGGTGCCCCGAGATCCCCCGAGCTCTGCCCGGGCACAGGGTGAGTGCAGTGAGCCGAGGGGTTTGGGGTGCCCCGAGGGGTTTGGAGGGCACCGAGATCCCCCTGAGCTCTGCCCGGGCACAGGTGAGTGCCATGAGCCGAGGTGCTCCCTACCTCTCACGTAAAGGTTAGCGGGGGACGAGTAGCGCACCCCGGCGCTGTTGCTGGCCACGCACTCGTACTTGCCCTGGTCCGTCTCCTCGCTGCTCTCGATCTGCAGCCCACCTGTGAGGGGAGAAGAGACGGCAGCACAGACACCATCATCACACTCTGCTGGCTTTGGGACAGGGTGAGACCCCCAGAGTTTGGCTGTTTCCTCCCCCTGGGCTCACAGGAACACTCTGAGGACAGCAGCTCCCGGCCGAGCTCAGGGCTGTGGCTGCACACTGACCCAACACAAGGAGAAAATCTAATCCCCCCTCTGTAGCGAGTGCTGCTCTTTGTCCTGAACTCATCAGCAAAAGCACCAAGTTTTGTGGCTTCTGCAATGCAGGCGTTCTGCACCAGAACTCCCGAAATCAGCCTCAATAATCCATATTACTGTGATCCCCAGAAATCCATCAGCAGGCAGTTGACTTTCCCTTGCTCAATTTTGAAGCAGTGACCATAAAAGTGAAAGGCTTTGTCACCCACTGCCTGGGGAATTTCTATCACTGCTGCCTTTGTTTTGTGCCCAATACCTACTCCTCAGGAAGCCTACGGGAGATAAGAGCCTGTGTGAAAAGCACCTTACTGATAGTAAATATTCCCCAGGGAAAACCCTGTAAATACTGCACTGGAACTTCAAAATTGCCTGCATGGTTTACATCATCTGGGCCAAAAGGATTAAGGTTTTTCTTAAACTTGTATATTATTGCAGGCTACAAGAATATACCCAGAGCCCAAACTAAAGATTCCTGTCAGCAAATATGCAGAGAGATGCAGCATGGAACTACATGGAAGAAAATTGCCTCGTTTACCTCAGAAGGCTCCATCCCTGCAAAACTCCAGTTAAAATACATACTACATAAATAATTCAACAGGCTCTCAAATGTTTTATGCATTAGGAGTACATGATTATACTACAGATATGGACAGAGCTCACATGTGGTAAGACTCTTAACTCCCATCTCTGGAAAAAAAAACCCCACCTAAATATGAAAACCAAACAATTCCAGCTCAGTGTGATAGTATTGATAAAATCTTAAGTGAGAGGAGTGCAAATGAGATCATTGTTGGTTGCAGATAGAGCCTTTTCAGGAAGGAAAAAGCAGGGTGCTCAGAGAGGAGGACACCGAGCTCACGTTCCTCGGCGTGTGCATGATGGTGCCGTGGGGGGACGTGGGGCTGGGAGAGGGTTCGGGGCAGGGATGGGGTGTGAGTGCAACTCCCCACAGCATTCCCAGTGCCTGGGAGCTCCCAAAGGCAGAACAGAGAGAATTAAATCCCCCAAAACCCCACCCAAGCCAGTAAACCAAACAAAATCCATTCCAAAAGAATCCGTGGGTATTTCAGCACAACAGGAGTTAAAACCCAAACTGGCTGACGCTTCCCACTGAGCACCCAGCTGAGCACATTTCATATGGAATTACAGCTCCAGCTCTGCTGCTGGAGAACTCCACTTGGATGGAAAGCTGGCCCGTGAGTTTTCCCAGGAATTTCTGTTAATTTGGACAAATCTGTGGGTTGTTTCCTTTGGTTCCAGGTACATTTTCTATGCAGCTCACGAGCATCACTGGTGTGAGAGTGCCCAGGGGAGGTGAAGCCCCACTCCAGAGTGGGAAGGGAACCTTGGACTGCATGGGCAGCGTTCCCAGGGGATCAGAGACTCTCCTCTACCCTGCCCAGTGCAGCTCTGCTGGTCAGGGCAATGGCAGAAGTGAGGCTGAAAGAGGGTGAGGAGCGTTCAGCACTTGTCGGGAGCCAACAGAGATGATGTGTGAAAACGTAAATCTCACCTACAGCACCTCCTGCTGCGTTTACCAGCAGAGAATTATGGAATTTTAAATGTGCCAGTAGAGATAAAAACCAAAGCAGGGTCTTCCAAGTGGTGCACACCCAACTCCTCCTGCCTTTCAATGACAGCTCGAGGTCAACTTTTGACTCCATTAGAGAGACAGCGCAGAAGTTACTTACCGTGGATCTTTCCCAGAGAAACCTAAGGGTAAGAGAGTGGGGAGGAAGTGGAAAGAGGCTCTGGAGCCAAACAAATGAGTACGCTGAGATGGGAAGTGCTGAGGATCTGCCTGAGGAAAGGACTGGAAAACTCTCATCACCATCAGCAGCTCGGGAGCACTTTGCACCAATCAAGAGAAGGCCCTAAGTATTTACCAAGCTCTGATAGCATTTAATGCTCGAGATAAACTTCAGTCCTTCATAGTCCTGGAGAGATTAGCTCTTAAAACTCTGCCATAAATCTGAGGCAGCACAGCCGGAGACGTTATTAGAATAACAGTATCAGTATTACCAAGTGCACCCAGCAAACAAAAAAGGACATTATAACCATAGATAAAATAAAGACAGGTATAAAAAAGAAATATCCAGAGGTGAAGCAAGACAAGAAAACATAACAACAACACGAATCTGTATTGAGCACAGGGCAATGAAACAGGATCTGAGTGGAGAGAAGTGTTTGGAGAGTGGGTGAGTGAGTGAGCTGGGATGTCTTACCTCGGATCGGTGTACCTTCTGCAAAGAAAACAAAGAAAATGAGTGAAAAGACTGCAAAACCCCAAACACCTGCACTGCCTGTGGGAAAAGGACCTGAGTCAAGGAAGACAGTTCCTAGTAGGAAACCTCCTGCTCTGTCTGACATTAAGGGACACTGAAGAAGGCTCGGGGCACTCAGGGTGGGGTGCCTTTTAAGCAGCCCAATCCAGCTGGCTGTTTGCAGAGCCGCCGTGGCTCTTGGCTTCTAAAGTCTCACGATTGGCTCCATTTCGTTGTAGGAATGTAAAGCAGCCCTTCAGGCCCTCGGCTAACATCTCTGTTTGCTACTCACTGAACACAGCAGACCCTGCGTTTACCCTCAGCACTGCTGGGGACAGCGGCTGGCGTCAGGGCTGAGCGAGCCGGGCAGGCAGAGGGACACACGGCTGGGGGACACCACACCAAGCTGCAGCTTTGATCCCACCCTGGCCAGCAAATCCTCAGCTCCGAACTTTAGATACTGGCAGACAGATGTGGGAGGAATTCAGTGTGTGTCTTGCTCAGCACCTCTGGCCATCCTTCAGGGCTCTGCACAGGGACTGGAGGCAGGTCAGGGCACTGAAGAGGGGCCAGGAACCTCCTGCATGGCTCTGGAGTGCCCTAAAGCCAGCCAGGAGGGGCTGCTCGGAGAGAACAGCACTGGCCTGCTGCCTGCTGCCTGCCTCTCCCTCTAAGGACTATTTCCTTCCAAGCCCTCGTGCTGTCTCTCGGTGCCCAGGGCTCCCTGGGGACAGGGAGTGACACTCCGGGCAAAACCCCTGTCCCCCTCTGAGCTCCTGAGGGTGCAAACAAACCATCTTCCTTTGAAAACACGGCAGGTCCTTTTGCTCACAGCGGCATTCAAAACTTATCAGAGAAGGGGGTTCAGCTGGTGGGTTTTTACCCCAATCCTGAGAACAGGGCAGAGTCCGCAGCGCCAAGAATTGCCTCTCCCTAGGGAGAGATGCACCAACTCCTCTGCAATGGTGACGCTGCTGCCACTCTGCAGCACTCCCAGCCAGGGCCAGAGAGCACATCAAATGACAAATATCAGCCTCTCACCCTCTCCTCTCCCCTGGTGAGGAACAGCACAGTTAGCATCCTGCTTTACACACAGGGAAACTGAGGCAGAGGTGAAGCAACTTGCCCAAGGTCATGGAGGGAGGTCTGTGGCAGAGGCAAGAACAGGAGTCAAAACCTCCTCCATGCCAATCATCTGCCTCAATCACCAAAAAACCCCTTCCCTCCTCATCCTTCAGCCCTGCTCCTCCTGCTGCTGCGGCTCAGTCCTCCATTCTCAGGATAGAAGGTAAAAATACAGAGATACTAATTAGAGTTCCCCTCTATTTTTCAGAGGAGCTAAGGGAAGAGAGGCATTATAGTGTTAGGGATTAGACTCTAGTTAGACTCAGCTTCTAGTCACAAGGTTAGGTTATTAGCTAGAGAGAAGTTAGCATCTAGTTAGGGTTAGGAACTCGCTAAGGTTAATGAAGCAGGTTGTTAGCTCTCAGGACAAAGGTTGGAGAGACAGCGCTTGGAAGAGGTGGGGGAGCATGGACTTGGGCAGACCCCCACCCAGGAGGTGGCAGGAAGGTTTAAAAAGCAAGAGAGAGAGAGAGAAAGCAGCAAAAGGTTATAGATCAATTCAGTGGAAATAAAAACAGCCTCTGATACATCCTTCTGTCTCAAAACTGGAGTGAAAATCTGCCATCTGTGGCACCAATATGGAACAGGGCTAATGGGAAGAGGGTAGAGGAGGGGAGGAGACCCCAACGTCAACCACAGCTCAAAAAGCTTCTTTGGCCTCAGCTAAGCCTGGCCGTTTCCTTCCAAAGTTCACTCTAATTGACAGCAGAAACACGCTGGGAGTTAGAGCTGTGCGAGCCCAGACACAACAGCAGCGTTACCTTTTCGTGTCACTGCAGGTTTGTCACTCCCTGCTCGCTCTGAGCACCAGCAGTGCCCCTGGAAATGACTGTCACAGCTCTGGGGACAGACAGAGCCCTGGGAGCGCAGGCAGGGCCACCCTGGGCCAGCTCTGGCACACAGGGCAGGGGCAGGACAGCTTTAGGAAGGTGCCCCACACCAGAATTTGAGTCACGATGAGCTCGAGCAGCATTTTGGGTGGGGGCACGGACACAGATGGGAGATTTTCACTGTCGGAGTTTCACATCTAACCAGCTCCACGCTCAACACAGGGCAGCAGGAGGGTGCTGAAGAGCACATCCACTTCATCAGATATTCTGAGGAGCTCTGACAGGTCCTGGAGGGTTTGTAGGGGTTGTGGGAGTGGAGGGGAGGCACCTGGAGCCAATACCTGCCTCGCCTGGTGCCCTAAACAGGGCACGAGCACGTTCAGGGTGCAGGGCACAGTGAGGGCACAGCTCTGCAGGAGAACTAAAGGACGAGGAGCTCACCCTGGCTGCTGACTCCCAGAGTGAAATGCTGGTTTGGAGATGCTACGTGCAGCCTTTTCACAGAGCCTTCCACAGCCTCCCAGGATGTGCAGCTCTGCCTATTTAGGGCAAATTTTGAGGCTGTGTGAGCCCAGATGGCCAGCCCGGGGTTTAGCAGCAGAGGCAAAAGGCAGCTTAAAGGCCTCGCCGCTGGATTAGAAGGGCCAGGATGGTGCCAGGCAGAATTCCCTGCGCAGGTGTCCCCTGTGTCACCGAGGACGGGGTCTGCTCTCCCACCATCCCTTCCCCGGTCCCCACAGGCCGAGCTGCCTGCGGATTCTCTGAGCCTGGAGGAGAGGAGAGGACAGTCCCCGTCGCCATGGCAATGACAGAAAACACATCCCCACCTTCTGCCAGGCCACGTGCGAGGACATGTGTGTGCCGAGCTCCGTCCCCAGGGCTGGCCGCAGCTCTCTGCTCCGAACAAGCAGGCAATCACCAAGGGTCTCCTGCAATTCCGAACCGCCGGATCCTGCCTGACAGCTGCAATCCCGACAGCTCCGGGAGCAAAAGGGGACTTGGCACAGGCAGGGCTGTGACGTGAGCTCTGCAGACAGATTCCTGTGTCCCATCCCATCCCAAGGGACGCGGAGGAGCCGCGGGGCTGAGGGGCTCTGCCCTTCCTCAATCCCTTCCTGCGATTTACGGCTGCAATTTGGAAACGCTGCACCCCCAATTCTGCCTCCTCGAAATGCCAATAACCCTGTTAGATGTGAAACTCCAAGACCTCCTGCAGGTGTGAACACAATTATCACAGTTCCAGGGTACAAGCTATTGTGTAATTGGGGAATTCCAGGACAACTGTTGCTAAGATACCAAAAAAAAAAAATCTATCCGATGTTAGGAGGTTCATATTTAGCTGTTATCTTTTTATACAGATAAATTAATTAGAATTATTATTACTATTCTTTTTTTTTTGTAGCCTGCAATACCCCTGCAGAAATTAATTTAGAGGGCAGAACATCCCTACTGAAAGAGTTAGTAGAAGAAATGCAGAGCATGCCTCTCAAGAAGCTGTTACAAAGGAATTAGTTTAAAGGGCAAGGGTTACAAATCTGCACATTAGCAGGTTTGGGGTTTTTTGGTTTGATTTTTAGTATTTTTTTAATTGAGCAAACTTACCAAAGGTCTCTGAATGTTAAATAAAAAGTGAAAAAAAAAGAAAAGAAAAGCTTGTTATAGCCAGTTATTTAGAAAACGGAAAACACACACAAGACACAAAAGGTTTTAGTGTTTCTGTGCTCAGGAAGGTGGCTGAAAGCTGCTTCCCGTGTCCCCCCTAGATGGCAGCTGAGCAGAGGACACTGGCTTTGTCTCCTGCTTCAAAGGTCCCAAGATAAACAGAAATATCCATTTTCCAAGGCCACTTAAACTCTTGTCCAGCCTGGGTCTCTAAGGCTGAGCTGTTCATGATGCCTAAGGGAAGAAAGGAGCCCAGACAGAGCTTCTTCCCATTCTCCTCTGACTGAAAACTCAGCTTTGCACTCAGCCCAAACCCCTAAGCATTAGAAGATTTCCAACTGCTTGGGAATTGTATCTGGCGATGGAAAGGGGAAGCAGAAACCCCTGACAGAGTAAAACCACTCTGGTCAGTGATGATCACCCGTGTCTCCATCAGAGTGAGGACCCACAGTCCACACGAGCTCCTGCAGTGATGGCAATACAGTGGCCCTGGTCTCGGAGGCTGTTTATACTGCAGCCAAACATTCAGAGCTAACACAAACGAGAACCAAATCTGGACCCGGAACCAACCTTGCAGAGCTCCGTGTCTGACATTTCACTTGCTCCTTTTAATGAGCTGATTTACGCCTTTGCCACTAATTCAAATATTGATAAAAATCCAGTTCTGAACACCGCCTGTCCTCCAGCAGCACTGCTGTTATCCCGATGATTCCATCTCCAGGGTGGAATGTGGGTGTCTGTCCTGTCCTGCTGCTCCCTCAGCCTGGCCCAGGCTCCATCAGACTCCACACAGGTCAGAATCAGAGCTGACAGTCACTAAATCCTGGAATGCTTGGGGTTGCAAGGGATCTTAAATCCCATCCAGTGCCACCCCTGCCATGGCAGGGACACCTCCCACTGTCCCAGGCTGCTCCAAGCCCTGTCCAGCCTGGCCTTGGACACTGCCAGGGATCCAGGGGCAGCCACAGCTCTCTGGGCACCTGTGCCAGGGCCTCACCACCCTCACAGGAAAAATTTCTTTCTAAATCTTCCTAAACCTGCTAGCACAAAGTGCAGGTGTGATTTAGGTCCAGAGCTGCTCCTCCCTGTCCCCAGAGGGTCTGTCAAACATCCTCCAAGTGGGCATCACCAGGGACCCCAAGGACCTTGGTCCCACTGCTGACCTGGGGGTGAAAGGCACTTGAGACCCTCAGCAGTGTCCTGGAGCATCCCCAGTGCCCTGGCGTGTGCTAGTGCCACCCTTCTGGCAGCAAAGTCTGTTTTCTGTCAAGATAAATATATTAAACTGTGACTCCAGCAGCTCCAAGAGGCTCCCTCACACCCATGCTCATATCTGCCCTGGCCTCACCTCCCTTCCAGACCCCAGAGCTGACACAGAACAGATGACCCTAATGTCAATATTTTGTACCTTCACAGGCCTTCCTTCGCAGAACATGCAAGTTTTGGAAGGCCATGAAAGCAGATGAAATTGGAGATCTGGGAAGGTCTGACTGCCCAAGGATCTGCACTCCCTGACAGAGGCAACAGGTTTGTGTCCCCAAGACAGCAGCCATGCTCCAGGGTTTCACCAGTTTACTAATTTAAAGCAGCTGCAAATGAGATTAAATCTCAGCAGGTATCTTCTATTTATCAGAAGGGTCAAGGGTTCACTCTGAGGTTAATCAATTCACTGGAATAAAAATGCAGCACTCAGGTGGCTCCAAGGAAAACACCAGATCAAACCGAGCTAAAGAGTAAAGGCATTCTAGCAAGATGATGAATGTATTAAAAATAATCTGCCTGTGCATTACTCACACTTCAGATCATGGTCACAGAGCACGATATAATTCTAGTTTACCTCTCATTATTTATGCTGAGTGATTTTTTTTATTTGCATTTGCCTCAGCTATTATGATAAAACAGGGAGGTCAATCTCATCTGCGTTCGTGGGATTCAACAAGCCATTCTAATTCAACAAAGCAGTTTAAGGATCTGCTTGTGACTTTGCTTCGCTGAACGAGGAGGCATTTGGCAGGTGTGTAAAAGCCACATTAAACTGGAGCTGTGCTGGAGCTTTTCCACTGGTGGCCCACAGAACTAAAAATCTCTGTGTAGAACCTTTGTGAAACCGAGCCAGAGAAAAACCAGGTGTTCCCATGCCATGCTGTCCAGACCCAGCAGGACACAGCTGGAACCGATTTCTCCAGGGCCAGCAGAACTCTGGCAGGAGCAGTTGGTTATCACTTGACTGGAGAACTTGTGGAAGGTCTAATATGAACAAAGCAACTCCGAAACTTCTGATTTCCCTTTGCCTACAACAATGACTTAACGACAAAAAATTCTTAAGAATGAACCATGGACAATTTCCCTAGGCTGGGTCAAAGCAGTCAGCCCAAGCACTTTGTGAAAAGGATTATTTCTTGGGTTAGTTTTTGTCAAAAGGTAGAACTTGCAAAACTTGTTTAATTTTTGCAGCTATCAATGAAGTGTTTTATCAGTAGTACTCAAAAATAAATCCACCTATGCCCTCCTTGCACACACTCTCACACAGAGAACTGGCAGATTTAACAAGTACAAAAACAGCTCCTGAAACGTGAATATTAGGAGATGCCACATTGCCACACACAAAAAACAGCAAACAGAAAACAAACAAGAGAGACAGATGGACAAGCAGATGGGGAAAGATGGAAAACCGACAAGAGCCACGGAGCTGGGGTACATCTGTTGGTGGAGATGGACTCCATGGGCAGAGGCACCGAGGGTCACTCCGGAACATTCCCCAGTGCTGTCCAGCGATGGCTGCAGGGATGTTGTGCTGGAGACATCCTGCAAGAGCTGCTCCTCATCGCCAGCTTTGGGAAACTCTGCTTACACCAAGTATGGCAGCAGGAGGCTGCCTGAGCCACGGATCCTGCACCAGGTGTGTGTGGCCAAAGAAGCTGTGTCTGCCAGAGCGGCTCTTCCTTCCTTTCCCAGTTCCTGCTCCGAGGAGCAAACCCTCAGCCCCATCCACGCCCCAGTTTCCCCACGATCAGGGACCTGGCTGTCTGCAGGGGCACAGCCTCCCTGCTGTCACCCCTTCACGTCAGCTGGGCAGCAGAGAGGACCAGGGGGGCTCGAAGTGGAAAATACTCCAACCGCTTCATATGTAAAAGCCCAAAAAAATGAAACGCCCCACTCCACAGCAGCATCTCTCAGCCTCTCCTGTGCGCCAGGACCCTCTGAGCAGTGTCCTCACGTCTCTGTTTGCTCTCAACTCCTGCAGTCTCCCCCCCAGACCTTACCTGATCTCAGCTGTTTTATCCTCCCGTTGCTGGCGCTGGGGTCGACAGGAAGGAAGTCTTTGAACCAGGTGATCTCGGGGTCGGGGTTGCCGCTGGCCGCGCACAGCATCGTGGCCGTGCGCGTGCGCTCCACCACCTTCAGCTGGGGCCCCATGTCGATGTTGGGGAAGCCGGGGGGTAACTGGTCCTCTGCGGGTGGAGAACGAAGGGAAAGGGTTAAACAGGTGCCAGGGGCAGCGGAACAGCCCCAGCAAAGCACCAGGCAGACACTGCCCTGTGCAGTGCAAGCTCAAACCCTGAATCGTCCAAGGTGGAAAACACCATCAGAATACCCCACAATTCACCAGCCTGTCCATTTTGTGTGGCTGTTCCAATGTCCCACAAGATTCTACATTTAAATGCAATCATTTAAAACCCTTTGGGGCACAGCAGAACAGAATCACAGAATCCTTTCCCCCAGGCTGAGCCCCTTTCCCACCTCCCTGTCCTGTTCCTCGCAGGATTTATGTTCGAGGCACCATGTCAGAGTTTCTCCAGGTGCTGCACAGCTCTGCCAGGTCAGGGACTGGCACTGACTGTAGAGCAGAAGCTGTGCAAAGCTCCTGCACTGCAGAGAAAACCCCGAGCAGTCACAGTTAAAAGGAAAGGTTCACCTTCCCCCTCCAAACCTCACAGTACACAACAAACTGCACAAGAGAAATAATGAAATGTGGAAAAGGCTGTCAAAAGACACTGTGGGACCGGGAGAGAAAGGAGAGGAAAATCTCATCCAGCTGCAGTGACCAGAGGGGACACACACAGCAACAATACGCCAAGTGCTGTCAGCCAGGGTGTGAGCTTTAGATTTATTAATTCCGAGTGCTGCTGCCCTCCAAGAACAGGGATGTGGCACCAGCACCCAGCAGAGAGGCTCGGAGAGGAGTTCTGCTCCTCTGTGCTGCCTCTGCCTTCACTAATGAGGGTGAGCAGGGCGATCCCAGCACTGCTGACTGATTTGGGATAACTCCCACAAAACCCCAGCGCTTCCCCCACGATATCTGACACAGCCCCTCGCTCCTGCCAGGATGGAGGAGAGCTGTCTCCTGCTGGCTGCCACAGCTCAGGAATGTGCCATTTTCCCCCCAGAAAGTGAGTGTTTGGGGGAGGGCAGCTGGGCAGGAGGATGCCAGCAGCAGGGAGAGATCTGGGAGGGATCCTCTGTCATCTCCAATGAGCCATGGCAGGGAATCACAGCCTCAGGAGTCTGTGGCATTGAATCCAGCCCAAAAACAGGTGAGTGAACAGAAGGGAAATAATGCAGAGAATTAGAAAAAGGTGGGATTCTTAAAAAATGAACATCCATCACAATCAGCCCCCCACGGACACTGATGGGAGCTCTCTCCGTGGCACTGAGATGGGCTTGGAAGCCCTGGCCTTGGCTGGAGCCATCCTGCCAACTGCAAACACCCCCAGAGCTCGATTCCTGAGGCTGCCACGCAATGGAGAAGGAGGAATGAAGCCAAATGCACACGGCAGAATCCAGAGCCAGAGGGGGCAAGAGAGAAACCCAGAGACCTTGCTACGGCAGGTGCCTTTTCATACAATCCAGAATGGTTTGGGTTGGAAGGGACCTTAAAACCCATCCAGTGCCACCCCTGCCCTGGCAGGGACACCTCCCACTGTCCCAGGCTGCTCCAAGCCCTGTCCAGCCTGGCCTGGGACACTGCCAGGGATCCAGGGGCAGCCACAGCTGCTCTGGGCACCTGTGCCAGGGCCTCACACCCTCACAGGGAGGAATTTCTTCCTTGTATCTAATCTAACCCTGCACTCTTTCAGTTTAAAGCCATTTTTTAGTTTAAAGCCATTTTAGTGCATCTGAAGCATCTCTAACCCAGAATTTTGTATCCTAAATTGGAGATGTTCACACCCATCCTTAACCAGGGACTGCCCCAGCCCTCTGAGCCCCCCAGGCTGTGCTGGGGCACTGCAGAACCCCCAAACCATGTGCTCCTGCAGCCCCCCAGCCCTCAGCAGCGATCTCAGGCCAGCGCAGGGGCTCTGGGAGTTGCTGTGCCTGTGCACAGCTCTCAGCCAGGCTTTCATGGTCCTCCCTCCCCTCCTCTCCTCTCTCTCCCCAGCCGTGGGAGCGGAGAGGAGCCCGAGCCGCATTGGCTGCAGATGACATCACTATTGATCCCTGCTTTTATCTGCTCCCTGGTGATGCTGCTCCACCTGCCTGCAGCCCCAGCCCCTTCCTCCAGGAGCCAATTCAGGCACAGCGGGAATAACCCCGAGCCCGGCGGGGTGCGTGTGTGCACATGTGTGTGTGTGTGTGTGCTGGGGGAGGCCAGGTACAACTATTATTACCGAGTGTTTCTAATTAAACAAAAATGTTAATCTTGCAGCACAATGTGCAGAATTCCTCTGAGTTTAATTAAAACAACTGCGACTAGAGGCGTGATCAGATTTGAGGATCAGATCAGCGGAGGAAGCATCTCTGAACATCACAGGCTGCTCCGATTCAAGAGCTCAGATTTCCTTCCTGTCAGGGAGGCGAAGCTGCCTCCATCCCCTAACAACTGGATTCCCTGTAATAATAATGCAATTACAACCTCATTGCAATCCCCACAAGACATGCACACGCGTGCCCTGCCACCCTCCCCACCAGTCCCCAAACACCCCCAGACCTGCTCCCGAATAAATAACGAATGGTTCGGGCTGTGAATTCTATTTCTGAAAGCAGCTCCGGCAACTGCAGGAACAAAAGAAGCAGCCACAAGCTGGAGATGCTTCAAGGGCACATCTGGGCAGCTGCTGCTGCTGCTCTGCGCTGGCTCACGCAGGCAAAGCCTTTCCTGAGGTGCAGCTGCCGAAGGAAGGGAGCGTCCCTTGCTCATGCCTGCCTTAGACACAGCTCTGCACAGCCCCCCGAGCTGGGGAATCACCTCAAGGCCTCCCCGAGCTGAGGAGGGTGAGAAAGAACAGGGATGGAGAGAGGCAGGGCAAGGGAGAGGAGCGCTTCAGCCCTCATTTATAATAAATCCCACCCGGGATGTGCCTGGCCCCAGCCCAGGCTGCCACACCCAGCGAGGGTCCCCAGCCCAGCCAGGGGACAGGGCTGCTGTCCCCCTGTCACTCTGCAAGGTGGCAGCTCTGGCTTTAGCTAATTAGCTGTGCTGCAAATGAGGATGATTAAGGAAGATAAAGCGGGTGTTGCTGCTGCTCTTTTTCCCGCAGGGCGTGCACAGTTGTTTAATAATTTAGAGGAGGAGGAGGGTGTGAGCGTGTGCAGACGTGCCATGGATTCGGTGCAGAAAGCCACGAGGATGCTCTGAAGGGAAGGGGAGGAGGGATGTTTCACTCTCCTCTGGAGATGTGGATGCTGCCTGGTCTGCACAGCCTGCCCTCATTCAGGGTGGAAAAGGCAGGAGCACAGAGATGGAGCAGCTCGAGCAACACAAGTTTTAATCAGGATCAGAATCAAAATCCAGACTCTTGAACCCATCCCTGCTCCTTTCATTATGTTTATGAACCCTCGAGCTGCCCTCTCCCCAGGCATCCTGGCACCGTGTGCCTTGTGAAATTACCTCAACAAGTTGTTTCCACCCATGCGTCTGTACCTGTGCCTCAGCTCTGTTATTGCCCAGCCAAAGACAATTCAGAGCAGGGAGGAGTCTCAGAAATGTGCTCTGTCTGACTCCATTTCTTTGGAGCTGAAAGCTTTACTATGCAAACAGTAACAGCATAACAGAGCTATTAAGATTTTGGGCTTACAGGTGATAAATTTGTGCTGGACCCCAAAGCAGTGCAGGCAATATCTGTGCTCCCTCCTAACGTGTCCCTACATAGCCTCCTTCCACAGGCATCTCAGTTAAAACTACTTTGATGTTATTCAGAAGCTACAGAATTAATCTGCTGTCAATGTCACCCAATTTTCAGGTCACTACAAGAAAAGCAAAACAAGTGAAGTTTGAAGAAAGACTGCCAGGAATTTTCCAAATGGCGAGTTAACATTTCAGAGGGGGCAGCTTCCCTTTCCCACATGCTCCCATGGGACTCTGCTCACTGCTGAGCATCCAGAGCTGCTTCTTGTTTACCTTTTGTGATTTGAAGCCAACAGTTATAAAAAACCCAAGAAAACAGCAGGGATCTTGCTAGAACTTTACACATGCCCACACCAGATGTGCTCTTGGAGCGGGAAATGTGTGAGGGAAATTTCAGGCTGGAATTGTTAAAGAAATGTATGAATACTTCAAGAAAGGAAACCAAGAGGGAATCACTAGAAGCTGTGAAAGTCTGTCCATAGCAGCCCCAGCCACACTCCAGGAGGAGTCCCACAGGCCTGACATGTCCTTGTCCCCAGAGCTCTGGGGTGCAGCAGTGCTCAGGAACTGCCAGCGCTGCCCTGGACACGGCGAGGGCTGCTCAGGGCACAGCAAATTCTGTTCCCTCACACTGAACTGCACTAATCGCTGGTTTTCATGGCAATGAGCTGCATTTGCTAACACTCACAAGAGTAACCTCCACAGAACTGAGCCAGTCTGGTCCCTGTCTGAAGGGCAGCCCGTGCCCCCAGCAGCTGAACAAGGTTCCCTGTCCCCGAGCCCACCCGGCTCTGACAGCACAGGACAAGCCTCACAGCACCAGAACCTCTCCAGGCTACTAAAGAAGTATAATCTACATACAGGAAGTAATAATCATCATCATAATATGGATAGAGATGGCAGAGATATAAATGCAGATACAGAGAGATACAGACAGAATCCCAGAATGGTTTGGGACAGAAGGGACCTTAAAGCCCATCCAGCGCCACCCCTGCCATGGCAGGGACACCTCCCACTGTCCCACCTGGCCCTGGACACTGACAGGGATAGGGAGTCCACAACCTCTGTGTGTATATCCATCCCACGAGATATACATTTAGATATAAACATCTTTCCTGGGAGTGGGGAGCTTAGAGAATCGACACCAAGTGGGAACTGGGGTGCCTGTGCCAAGCACCTTCCTTCCTGCCGAAGTTATAACAGAAAATAACAGCAGCTGGAGTGAAAAACAACTGGAAAACGCTTCCCAAATCCACTTTCTTTCCTGTTCTTTGAGCTCTGCAGGAGTCAGGTTTGCAGGCACTCTCTGGAGCCAGCTGTGGAAAGAACAGGCAGTCTCTGCAGCCCAACCAACCCTGGATCCCTGGAGAAGCAGAGCAGAAGGACAAACAAGGCAGCAGAGTGGTGAGAAGTGACTGTGTGAGTTGAACAGTGTCCATCACAGCTCTGCTGCTCAGCAGCTCCCCAAGGTTTCCTCCCCTGCAGTTTCCTGTTTTTAAGCGAAGGCATGTGGGTTTCTGTCAGGGTCTGATCCAGGAGCAATCACGTGCAGAAGCAAGAGGGGTTTATGCTCAATCCCTTCAGCAGCTGCAGCTGATAGGGAAGAATGCATTACTTTCTCTTCTGAAAAGAGGAAATATTTTCTGTGTTATTTTCTGCTATGGGACCGCACCGGTGCTGAGGAAATGCTGCAATGCTCGTGCACGAAGGCACACAGAGGTATGTGTGGGATCTCAGCACAGGCAACAGGCTGCAGCTCCCCCCGAGCCCCTCGTGCCATTTGCAGCAGCTGGGCCCAGGTTTGCACTCCCCAGAGGGTGCCAAGGTGACAGGTTCTGCCAATGACAGCTCCCATCCATCTCCAGGCTGTGGAGCAGCCTCCTCTCTCTGCTCTGCACCAGCTCTGCAAGCGAGTGCAGAGACACAGAGGAGGAGGAGGAGGCTGAGCAGGAGAGAAAAGACAAACAGGAGAGTGGGTGAGTGCAGAAGAGGGGAGGAACAGGAGAGGAAGAGATGCCAACATGCTCACTTTGTCATTGTACAGATCAGTGCATTTGGCTTGGTGCTTTTAACTTCCCCAGCACTCAAAACCGCAGATAAAGAGGAGACAAACTCTGCTGTGAGAGCTAAGGAGTGGTGAAGGATGGAGTAACTCCAGCTGAGTGGGGAAGGGGAGGATATGCTACAAAATCTGCTTCCTTGATGCTCCTCAGCATCACCTTGGCCCACCCTAAAGTTAATTCCTGCTCCCTCAAGTTCATTAATAGGCACTCTCAGTGGTCCAGGAGAGTCAGGAAGACCCCAAAGCAGGTGCCATCAGAGCAGGGGAGCTGTGAGAGCACAGCCACAGCCAGGATGTTCTGGTGGGATCAGCTAAGGGTGGAATTAGTCAGGCAGTGGGAAGATGCAGCCCCTGCACTGTCAGCTGTCTCTGGCTGATGTGGATGATGCTGATCCCAGAAGGAAGAGCTGCACAGAGACACATACAGAGAGCCCTGGTCCCTCAGGATGGGCCCTGAGCTCAGTTCGTTCCTGTTTCAGTCTCTGCACTCCCTGACACGAGGCTGTGGCCAGGTGGGGCCAGGCTCTGCCCCCAAGCAACCAGAGCCAGGAGCAGCAAACAGCCGCAGGCGGTGCCAGGGAGGGTCGGGCTGGGCACCAGGAGGAATTTCTGCACAGAAAGCGTTGTTAAGCACGGGCAGGGGGTGCCCGGGGAGGTGTGGAGTCCCCATCCCTGGAGGTGTCCAAGGAATGGCACTCAGTGCTCTGGGCTGGGGACAAGGTGGGCATTGGTCACTTGGTGACCCTGGAGGTCTTTCCAGCCTTGATGGCTCAGTGATAAATGACCCCACACCCCACAGCTCACTTTTGGTGGGCACTGCATTAAAACCATGACGGCAGCTGGAGGACAACCTTCCCCTGCACTGCTTGTAGCTAAATTCAAGGGCTTCAGGCTTTGAATATCACTGCAGGGGCCCTTCTCCCAAACTGTCACAGCTCCAGAGGAATTCTTGGGAATAAGTGTGAAGAATAAGGCTCCCACCCTCTGGGATAACCACAGTTAGACACACTCCTGTCACACTGCGCCGTTCCAAGCTCCTGACAGCTCCATCCCACCACGTTTCTCCAACAGAAGGTTAAATGCCATGCCAGGCACAGGAGCTGCACAGACATCTAAGTCACCTACACAAATCTGTCAGCCATGACTGGACCACGGGCCCCCACACTGCCAGGCAGCCAACATCCTGACAGCACAGAGCCCGCAGCAGGGACATTCCCAGCTCCCAAGGGAGCTCAGGGGCTTTGTGTTGTGCCCTTCATGTCTGGTGTTAATTCCCTGCTGCACGTTGGGGAGTCGGTTTTGCTCTGCACTAGGAAGGACGCGCTCGCTGCCTCTGCAAACAAAAGGATTTAAGCTGCTCTTGGAACTGCTGAAGGAAAAGCAAGTGGCCCATAGGCAGAGCTCCCCCTCGGCCCTGTGGGGCCACACACCGCCCGGAGCTCCTGAAATTGTTGTTAGTCATGTTCACTGAGGAGAGAAGGGCTTTTACTGCCAGTGCTGCTCAAACAGCCCTGGCTTCATCCACAGCCAAGCTGAGTTCCCCTCGGGAGCTCTCAGGCAGTAATCCACCACCCCACGGCCACCAGGATCACCTGCCCTGCCCTGAGGTTTGAACAGAGGACATCACTGATGGGTGTTCCAAACCCTGAAATGGGTCAGGCTTAGCACCCAGCCTTGCTCCGTGCCTCACACAGTGATTTTAGGGATCTCCGGGGTAATAACAGCAAACATCCAGAGGCATCCAGAGCAACAGCATATTGCTCCCTCCCCCAGAGCCAGTTCAGGGAGCATATTTCAAACAGATGACACGAGGGAGGCATCCATGCAAACATCCTCTGTAACAGGGACAAGTTGAAAAAAGAAACAGAACAAAATGGAGAAGGGAACTGTTTTCTTGGAGAGTGCACAGAGCAAAGGAGCTCTGGGAAGAGGGAAGAAGCCCCGAAAGGCACAAGAGGCATCCTGCACAAGGGAAAACATTTGCATTGCCACCACCAGTGTGAAAGTTCGTGCAGATCCATAATCATCTTAACCCCAGCCCATGAAGGGATCCCTCAACAAAGGCTTTTCCTGGAGCCACATCTCTGTGGGGAGCTCCTGGTGCTGCTCCTAAACCTGGGGAAGGAATTTTTGGAGGGGAGGAAGATCATAGGAGCCCTAGGGTAGCTCAGGGTGGAAGGAACCTCAGCACATCATCCACTCAGACCTCCCAAAGTGCTCCAGTTTGAGCTCTGTTCCTTACAGAGGTTTTGTGTCTCTCTGGGTAAAAACAGCAAACTGATCTGACAGGTCAGACCAAACGAAATCCAACCAAACCAAACCAAACCAACCAAACCAAACCAAACCCAATCAAACCCAACCCAACCCAACCCAACCCAACCAAACCAAACCAAACCAAACCAAACCAAACCAAACCCAACCAAACCAAACCAAACTCAACCAAACCCAACCCAACCCCAAACCCAACCCCAAACCCAACCAAACCAAACCCAACCAAACCCAACCCAACCCAGAAAGGCTCTGTGCCTTAGCCATGGATTTTTAAGACCCTTCCCACCCAGCTGAGGGGAGGGAAAAGCTGAAGGGCCCCTTCCCCTGTGACACTGGTCAGGTTCTTTACCTCGGAGGACGGTGAGCTTGGCGTGGACAGTGACCTCCCCATGAGGGTTCTGAGCAACACATTCATAAATGTTCTCATCGCGGGGAGTCCGGAGGGGCTGGATCCTCAAAACAGCACCTGCACTTTCATCAAACTCAATGGTCTGGGGGAGGGAGGCAAGGACACACACATTAATAGTCTCCTTGGGTCCCAAGCTGAAGCTTCATTCCTGCTTCCGAAGAGACCCCAGACACAGCACACACCCCCGGCAGACACCCCAGAACTGCCCCACAGCCCCACACGGAGCCAGCACGGTCAGCTCGGCTCTCCACTGACCGCACGGTGACAGAACTGCCACAGACAAACCCTGCCAGCGACCCCTGAGCCACCAAACCCACAGTGTGCATCTCCAAAGCTCTGAAAGAATGAGCCACAGTGATGGTTTGGGGTGGGTGCTCAGAGCACAACTGGGCTGAGGAGGATGAAACAGAGCAAAGGAAAACAAAATAAAAATGAACCCCCGCCTTGTTCCTCCATCTGCAGGGGCAGCTGACACCACAAAGCTCCTCTCAGCGCACAGCTGCCTGGCAGGGCTGAGTCCCACAGCAAATTCCACAGGATGACCTCCCAGTCCTTGTTCCTCTGCTCTCATTTCTATCTAAACAATGCCAATTGCTTGGGTCTGGTTGCCAACAACTGCAATGTTTACTCCAGACTGCCCCAGGATTAAAATGCTGAGCCATGGATGGGAATGAAAGGTACATTTACAGAGCTGCAGTACCACCAGTTTAGTTGGGGTTTCTTAGGAAAGGAGCAAGTTATATCCCAGGAAGCGGAAAAATCCCAACAAAGCAAAATGAAAAACTTCAATAATATAATTGAGCCAAGTTCTCTCTTGCTTTGGAACAAACCCAGCTGTTGACATGGCCAAGAGCTTGCATTTCACTCCTCCTGCTGTTAAACTCCTCCCCTTCCAAATTTCCCTTTATTATCAGGCCTGAGAACGGCCAAAGGGGAGCAGGGGCTGCTTTGTGTCAGTCTCTCCCTTCACACAGACACCAGATTTCAAGGACATCTCTTACCTCAAACCTCTGAGAGTTCACTTTCTTCCCTTTCTTGTTCCAGGTGACCCTTGGCTTTGGGTCTCCAGTGGCTTGGCACACGAAGGAGGCCACCCCTCCTGACACACCGATTTGGTCCACAGGCTTTTTAATGAACACAGGGGGACCTTTAAGGGAAAAAAGAAATATCATCGTTGGCAGACATGAAGACAAACTCTAATAAACATGGTTTGTAATTAATAGCAGTGTTGTTGCTGCTATTCTTAATGATCCCAGTCGAAATTAAACCTCTTGGCCTTTCTCAGAACAGCCTTTACCTCCACTTCTCATATGAAGTAGCTCCAGCAGAAAATGATTAAGGGCCTGATCCTACAAAGAGATTTCAATGTTGCAAAGCCTCTTTTACTCCTGAAAAGTGGACTTTTAAATTGTTTTGTACAGGGGAAATTGCCCTTGCAAAACCCATCTAATGAGCATCACCAAAAGCTGGTAGAGCTGAAAACACCACTTAGAAACAGTGAATTGCATTTCCCAGCTCCTCGGAGATGACCAAAATACCAAGGAATGGGGGAGATTTATAGGAAAATAGCCAAGGAAAAGGAGAAGGGGGGAGAAGGACCACGAAACAGAGGGAGCAGGACTTGGCACACAGAGATCTTGAGGACAATGGTGTGCAAGAGGCTGATGCCAGCGGCTTTAGGATGTGAAATCCCCTTGGCTGTGGCACCTCTGCTTGCACCTGCAAGTCCTTCCCGTGGCCCTCACGGCTGCATTTTCACAGACCAGGAGCGTTTGTGCAGAGCCCACGCTGCCCCCACCGCTGGGAATCCTCCTTGCACGCTCCAACCTGTTTTCCTTGCACAGTTTCCTCTCATCTAGTTAGTTCAAAATTTATTGAAACATTTAAATCACAAGGCCACAGCTGTGTTCAAATAAAATCACTCAGATCATAAAGTTGCCGTCTGTTTTCTTGAGGAAAGCAGAGCACGTGACTCCGAAATGTGCGTATTTATCTGTACATACTCAAGAGTCTATAAAATAAGATGCAAACAGCCTCCCACAGGGCTCGACAGGAGGGCAAACGGTGGCTGGGGAGAAGTCTCCAGGGTCTTTTAGGGGTCGAAAGACAAAAGGAAGCCTTCTCCCCTTCCCTGCCTGGCATGGCCAGCAGTGTATAAATAAAAGGCACTGAGCAAGCTCATGTGATGCAATCAAGCATTTGTTTCCATGCTGGAGGTAAATACAATTTGCTGGAGCTGTTTACGTCCCACCGAATGCTGTGTGTACAAAGCACCGCATTTATAAATATCCAAATCTATATTTAGAGGTCAGAGTCTTCTTTGCAATGTTACAGCTAAAGGTTATCAAGCAAGTCCCACTGGAGGAACTGGCACTGGGGGATCTGTCTTCTGTCTGAGAAAGGTAAAACCCAAACTTTCCTCCAGGCTAAAATATAAATGCTCACTGTGCCCCTGACTTCCTTCCTCCCTTCACCTCCGCTCGATACCTGAAGAGTTTGCAGAAGTCAATTCTGAAGGTACAGCTAAAAACATCCAGGGCTTTTAAGAACACTTTATTGATGCAAGTTCATTTCCTAAAATAAAAGCCCCTAATAAACCTTAATGTCACGTATACATTTAAATGGGTGCAGGCAGTATGATGAGAGCTCAGCCGAGGAGAAAAACAAGGTTCTATTTCTGTCCTGAAGAAAGGGACGGTGCTCCAAGAAACGGTGAGTTTGGAGCCATTGCTCAGCATCCCTTTTTGGGGTGCTGTGCTGCCTCAGTGTGTGGGGATGGGGTAGCTGATGGACAGGGCTTTTCTGAGCCCCTGAAATTCCCAATGCCTCCGAGGCACTCACCGTTAGTGAGAGACATGAGGAGCCAAGCAAAAACCCCTGCCACCAGCCTATTAATTTTACTACTTGGAAAATGGGTGAAAACCAGAGCTAAATTGTTGATTTTAAAATCGCCCGAGCCTCTGAGCTGCAGATTGGATTCCTCCCCCCTCGTGCTCTCCACCTCTGCACCCCCAATCAGCGCAGCACTTGTCAGCAGCCCACGCCGAGCAGCGCTCTCCCCCGGGAGGAGAGAGCCGCTGCCATCACAGGCAAGGTGCTGATGAGCCAAGGTGCTGCTGATCCAGAGCTGGAGCCAACCCCTCCATCGCTGCCGCGTGGGACTGGCACAGCTCTGCCGTGCCAGGGCCAGCTCCAAGGGGAACGCACGGATGGGGAGAGCTCAGCCCCAGCTCTGGGAGCCTCCAAAAGCAGGGACAAGGTGCCACGTGAAACACTGTCAGCCCACGCAGAGGGCCCGAGGTGTTTCCCCTCGGCTGCCAAGACTGCAGGACCATTCGAACAAATAAATAAAAATCAAAGAAACACATTTTCCAGACAACGTACTCACAATACAGGGGATTTTATATCACTTCACCAACCTTCCCTCATGGATAGCTGAGAACAAGTCAGGTTTGGAAAGGCTGAGTCTGACTTCCATCAGCCCAGTGGTCACAGAGATTTTTTTTTCCCCCTCTTTCTCTGCTTGCAAAGCAGCAAAATCTATTTTCTGTGCGGTATCAAAACAGCAACGGAAAAATCTGGAGCTTAAAAGAATTCTCGTAATACAAGAGGCTTCCTGCGGGGTCTGGGTCTCCCGAGGGAAGGTAGAAAGGACCGCACGGCTGCTGCGTACCTGTGATCCTCCTCTACAGCTTAATGGAAAGCCATCAAGCCAAACCCAAGCTCTCCCTCCTGCCCACCGCCCACGCACTTCCCAAAAGCAACGAGCGCCAGGCTGGAGAGCTGCCACGGACGGACGGACGGGAAGGGAAGGGAAAGGGACAGGGACGGACATTGCTGCTGCAGCCCGGGCTCTGCACTCCCACCGTGCCCCGGCTGCTGACCGCTCCTGCCCTGGCACCCTGAGCTCCCCTCCTGTCCCACACAGGGGTCACGTCCCTCTGGATTCACCTCCCAAACCACATGCTGGAGCACCACGGGCGGCCCCTGCTCCGATGGGACACGGCACATGTGCTGCTGGGATTTTGGGGCTCTAACACAGACTTTGGGGAGAGGCTGCGAGGTGAGAAGGGCGGGGGTCTCCTGCTCATCCCTGAGGCCATTCCTCACCAAAGACAAAGATATTGCTGCCTCCTCTCCTCCTTCCCTCTCGCATGTGACACCAAAGCAGGGAAAGTTCTTCAAGCACAGCCGTGTAAAGCCCACCCCAACATCTCCTGCTAAGGACGCACAGATGACACAAGAGGCTGAACAGCTTTGCAGCAGGAAAGCTGCAGAGATGTGGGACTGGGGAAGAGGAGGGGACACCTCAGCCTTTAAACCCAAATGTCCCTTGGGAAAGGCTGCCATGGCGAATAGGCAATGATGGACAAGCAGCCAGGGAGACAGGCTGGCCACCATATGCCTGTCTGAAACATCACAAGCCAAAGACAGAGAGTGGGACGGAGAACCCAGGGGTGGTTGGAGGGGTGGGAGAGAGGCAGGAGAACAAATGAGCCTCACGTATCTGAGCTGACAGCTGACGGGAGCAGGGGGAGAAGAAGAAAAAGTCAGATATGGACACGCTCACCTCCCTGTCCTGCCCTCCCCAGGCCTGGCCGGAGCAGGCTGGGCCATGGAGGGACCATGGGGCTGGGCAGGAATTGAGCCCCACGGCCACCACGGGGCAGGAGCAGAGCTTCCCACAGCACCCACAGAACTGCTGCTCCCCCCTGAGCTGCTCCCACGTGGATGGGGACATGTCCCCTGCCACTCACTCTCCACAGCCTGGCCCCACAGGTGCCAAGGGAAAGGCTGGCGGATGGTCCCTGAGCACATCACCGTGTATTTGTCCCAGTGTGTGACACTGTCTCTGTCCCCAGGCTCTCCCCGAGGGCTCCAGGTGTCCCTGCACCCTCCTGATGCCATTGCAGCTCTGTCCCCTCACCTGCAGCCCCACAGCAGGGACCTGGTGCCGATCCCAAATGACAAATTCACCTCTGTGCTCCACACCCGCGTCACCTCTGCCCCTGCTCCTGCCACCCCCGGAAAAGCACCACAATAATGGCTGCAAATAAAGACAAACCCACTCGTTCTCCCATCTGGCCTCAGCGCAGAGCAGCAGGAGCCTGCCTGAAAGGGCCCCTCGCCCACAGCGGCAGCAAACCACGGAGACAAAAGAAAGGCAGCCACAAAACACGTATTTCAGAAGGTTTTTTCCCATTTTCAGAGCCCCCGGTGCCCGCTCCATGGAAGCCCACGCGCCCGTCCCGCCGCCTCACACAAACTGCAGCTCCTCCCTCGCCGCTGAGCAAACCTCATTATCCACCCCAGGGAAGGAGCAGGCTCCCCAACGTCCCCTGAGCGCCACAGACACCGAAGCTGCAGCAAGGGCACAGCAGGAAGGCCATTTTCCTGCTGCTTGGCCGCTTTATGAGCTTCCCTGCACATGAGCACCGCCATCCTTCTGCTCATCGTTCTCATCCGACCTTCAGCAAACAACCCCGTGGTGCCGAGCCTGACGTTCCCCACGGCGCTGCCCACCAGGAGCGTGACCGTGCCACAGGAGAGGCACCGACAGCCTTTATCCTCGCTCAGAAACACTCAGCAGAAAGAAATTCACCTTTTTGTGCATACACAGACACACACAGATACGCACCTCCACCTTTGAGAACAAAGGCAAAAGATGAGACCATGAAGCCGCTAATGGGCAATGCTATTTTGCTTTTAGCTGCACACCCCGATGTGCTCCCCCAGGCCTCGGATCATTCCCATAATTGGGATGCAGATCCATGGCTCTGGATCATTCCCATAATTGGGATGCAGATCCCTGGCCCCGGATCATTCCCGTAATTGGGATGCAGATCCCTGGCTCCAGATCACTCCCATAATTGGGATGCAGATCCCTAGCCCCGGATCATTCCCATAATTGGGATGCAGATCCCTGGCCCCAGATCATTCCCGTAATTGGGATGCAGATCCCTGGCCCCAGATCATTCCCGTAATTGGGATGCAGATCCCTGGCTCCGGTGCCAGTCCGGCTGACCTTGGGCACTCGCCCTTGGCACACCTCCGGCGGCCGCGCGGCGCGGGGAGGTGACAGCGCTCATCCCTCACACCTGCCCGTCTGCCTCGGTCTAGACACCACACGCGGTGAGCCAGGGACGGGCTGGGAACAGAGCTGCTCAGCACTCGGCACCCCGGGTGGCTCTGAGCACAGCTGCAGCCTCGCAAGGCTGAGACGCAAACAAAATAACCACGAAAACATCACGAGAGAGAACTCAGGAGACCTTCCCCAACAGGTGCTTCTTGGGGAAAGAAGATGAAAAATGGAAGCTAGACAAAGGCTTTTGGAATTTCCCAACAACCAAGCCATGTCAGCTGGAATGAGACAACTCTCCCTGTTATTTCTCACCTCCTGCCAATTTCCAGAGCAACCAGGCAGGAATCTGATGGCCTTCCCATCGCCACGCACAGGATTAAAACCCCTCCTCTCCTCCTCCCTCTTCCCTTTGGTTTCTGGGCTGGAGCTTTCTGCTGGTCTAGCGAAACTCCATCTCCCTTTTCCACAAGTTCTGATGGGCTCCCAGTCAGAGAAGGAGCCCAAGGTGCTCCCCAGCCACAGCCCTGGGCAGCTGTGCCACCAACTCCTACCCAGGAATGTGGGACTGGGCTCCAGCCACGCGCCCAGGGTTTGTCTGCTGCTTTGGGAAGCAGATTTACACACAGGTTGTGTGTAAACGTACAGATTCACACACAGGTTGCGTGTAAACGTACAGATTTACACACAGGTTGTGTGTAAACATACAGATTTACACACAGGTTGCGTGTAAACGTACAGATTTACACACAGGTTGTGTGTAAACGTACAGATTCACACACAGGTTGTGTGTAAACGTACAGATTTACACACAGGTTGCGTGTAAACGTACAGATTTACACACAGGTTGTGTGTAAACGTACAGATTCACACACAGGTTGTGTGTAAACGTACAGATTCACACACAGGTTGTGTGTAAACGTACAGATTTACACACAGGTGCTGCTGTGCTCTGCCTGCAGGTGGAGATCCATGCCCTGGGCTGGAGGATGGGGACAGGAGGGACAGCCAGAGGAGCAGCTCTGCCACCCCAGGGCACAGGGAGATAAAATGGGGAGCAGAAGGGAGAAAGGATGGGAGAGTGAGCGGCAATGGGAAGAGATCAGCAGGGAAAACGGCACACGGTGGGATTCCTGAGGCTGACCTGTGCCGGAACTTGATCCTTGTGGGCCCCTTCCAAGTCAGGATATTCCACAGTTCTGTGCAAGAGAACTGGAGCAAGCTGGAGAGGAGGGAGGTGTTCAGAGCCAGAGCAAGGAAGTGAAGATTAGATGGAGGAGACAAACCACAGAGCAGATGAAAACAGGAGAGAGCAGCCAAATTTGAGACAGATGGAGAGTGGGGAGCAAGAATGCGCTGTTTGGAATGGGGCCGTATTCCGAAGCAGTGGCATTAGGCAGCGGGGGAGCTGCAGGGAGGGGTAGAGGCAAGGAAGACAGCTCCAGAATTTACATTTTTCTTCAGGACAAGTGAGAAAGCTGCAAGCCGGGAGAAGGACTGGGGAGGAGTCTCTATGGAGACAATCCACAAGATTGAGGACACCCCTCGGAGAGGTCCTGCAGAGACTCTGGTCCCCGTGAAATCCTGGGTTCTACTGACAGATTTTGCACTTTTTCTTTCTGAGGGCTGTTTCTCAGTGCTTCGCAAATAAAATTAAAATGAGGGTTTCTGACAGAATAAACAAACAGGGAGTGAATTATATTCCATTTCCTGTCAATAACTTCTCCCCAGCCCAGTTGTCTTATCATCATAAAAAGTCCATTAAGCAGTAATTGGGGAGGCAGGAGAAGGCAGGGCTGGTCCGGGGAACAGGAGCACACTCGCTCCCCAACTGGCCTTTTCTGGGAAGGCAGACAGGATAATTATAGGCTTCAGACGGAGACTTCCTCTCACTGTCAGCAGCTCTTGGCTCCCTTCAGGGAGACAGGACTGGCAAGGTTGGGCAAAGGAGGGTAAAAAAAGATTGAGGATATTTTTTTAGAAGTGAAATACTTCCACCTGGCTATTCCCCTGCTGCTGAGCCACCAAAGCCTTTTTCTGACTCGGAAAAGCTGGGCTGCCACAGGATGCAGCTTATTCTCCTGCAGACACAGGGAGAGGATCACCTCCTCTCCTTTCCTGCAAGGCCCCAGAGGAGGAAGGACAGCAGCGAAGGATGGCACCAGCACAGGAGTTAACACCCGCAGAAAATGGGTGAGGAAGATGAAGAATTTGGTTAATACACCTTTACCAGGGGTTGTTCAATAACTCCAACGCCTGTGCCAGCTCACAGCCTCCCCTCGGCCGGGGTGGGCAGCAGACCCTTCCCAGCACATGCCAAGCTGTTCCCACCATGAGGACTGTGACTCTGGGATGTGGCACATCCACACAGCCTCCAAGCTCCTGTTCGCTCGCTGGGATCCACACCCTTTGGGAGGGAGGCACACGCCTGCAGCACTGAGGTGGGAGGAGACCGAGGCTACTAAAAATCTGCTCCTAGTTCTGACATCCAAGGTGAGAAAAACCACGTTATCCTGCTTGCTGGAGGGGAGGCATAATCCTTCCTCCTGGTCTATTTAAACTGCTGGTTTTCAGGGCTGGGACCATTCCTTATCACATGGGAACAGCAGCTGGGATGAAGTCATCCCGTTCTGACAGGGCTCCTCCAGGCTACCGTCACACATCCCTGTGCATGGAAGGGATCCACCTCTCTCCACGGCGAAAAGGATGAGCCCCAGCTCCAGTGCCTGGCACCCTGACACAGCCCAGGAGAACGTTCTTCTGGCTGTGATTCACCCAAAGGGCACGAGTGGTGATACATGCACAGGGGAAGGGATGCAAACTGCCCCATGGCACGGGACAGGGAGAGGTGTGCCCATCCCATAAAGATCCTCCTCCCATGTCTCAGCTTCCCCCTCTCCCTTCCATTCCCCATCCCAGTGGTGAGCACAGCAGGTGCCCCACCTTCTGCTCTCTGCTCCCACCCCCTCCTGGCACTGACCAAGCCAAGGGCAAAGGAGCAGTTGGTGAGGATGGAGATGGACCTCTGACCAGGACTGTCCTTCACCTGCTGGCACTGCGAGGAGAGTTGCTCCTCGTGACGAGCACTGCTGTCCTGGAGGATGGCAGCCCTGGGAGCAGCTAGGAAGCTCAGCAAGCACAGGACCCTGGGGGTACACGAGTGCTCTCCATCAGCTGTAACAGCATCTCATTCCACATCTGTCCACAAGTCCCATAACGAGGCACAACAACCCAGAGGAGAGGCAGAGACTCAAGGAGCAGTCCTGGTGCCTTAATGAGGGCCCCCTGTCCATCACTGACAGCAATCCCAGGTTGTTTGCAGTCAGAAGCTCGAGGCAGGGAGCTCTTCCTGCCCTTGCCATATCACTAGACAGCTTCTGCTCCAGCCATGTCATCGATAGTGGCATCCCGAGCAGCCTGATTCACCACCCACCTAGAACAGACCCAGCTAAAAAGGGATTTGGCTCTTTGCTCAACTTCCACCGCTCTGCTTGAGTCACTAAAGAATCAGAGTCCACAGGGGATACCAGAACATGAAAAACCATTTCCTATGGGACAAGCCCGCAAGAAGCAAAAGCTTAATGAGCCCAGATCCAGCTCCCAGGGGGCAATGCCATCTCAATCCAGCCCAGCCGTGGTCCTGTGCCACTGCAAAGTGACAGCCAAGTCAGCAGCGAGGGGGACAACAAACTGTTGCGAGCTCGCGGTGCTCCCGAGGAGCGCAGAGCCCCAGGGATGCGATCAGGGAGATGAGCTCCATCCCGGGTCAGTGACACCACACTGGCTCTCACACCGCAAACACAGCCAGGTCCTGCTCACGCCCAGCCCAGCAGGGCTGCAGCGAGCCCACGAGAGGGGTGAGCCCAGCCGGGAGCTCACACGGGCACGGGGGATCTGCTGGGGATGAAAGGCACACCAGGCAAATAAAATATGTCTGATAAAGCTCTGCTCTCTCACTCTGTAAATAAAAGCTGTATTACTTCCACTTACTGCTTCTTCCCTTCAGGCAAGGGAAGGAGGCTCTTGGTCTACAGGAACAGGATAAGGTGTAATTCCTAGAGCACAGAATTTTGGGTGTTTTCAAAAGATTGTTACACCATTCCTATCTGACCTCTGCTAGGAGACTTCAGCCCACACTTGCCATGGAACAAAAGGAGATTCTGGATATAAAAGCTTGAAACACCAGAATATTATGAGCCTATACAGCTTATTGAAACTGTGATGTCGAGGGAGCTTGGAAACAAGAAACCAGGACCTAATAAAGCCATGACTAATGGATGAGCACAGCCTCTAACAGTGATGAACTTCGACTCCTACCGCACGAGTCATTACAATTTCTGTCTCCGAGCCACACTACTCATCATTCAGATTTGTAGTAGGAACATCAACGCAAAAGAATCAAAAAAGAGGAGAATTCAACAACAGTGCTGGGAACTGACAGCAGTGGGAATGTGATGTATTCAGCTTTGGGATAACTAGAGACTCAGTGAGGCAGAAACAGTGCAAGATGTGAATGAGAGAAATGGGAATTATGGAAAAGCAGCAGCAAGGACACCTTAAATTCTTCTATCAGAGGAAGGTGAGGTTTTTTGGGGTAGGACAGGTTCCTGCTCATGTTTGACACCTGTTGAGGGATGGCTTCTTACAGGAGGCTGTCCTTCAGACCCTCCAGGCACCAGGAAGAAGATCCCTCTCCCTTTCACCAGGAGAAGGCAATCCCTCAAGTGGCAGCTACTGGAATTAAAAATTAGCAGATCTTAGAAGAAAAGGGGCATATCATAGCATTCACAAAGAAAAAAATACACAAACGCCCTCAAACTGAAGCAGATCCTCCCCACACAGACAAAGGGAAACTGGAGCTGGAGTATCTTCCTGGCTCCCCAGATCACTGGAGCCAGTCTCAAGTGATCTTTAAGAGCTGAACTGAAAAAAGAAACCCCTACACCATCTTTTCAGAAATTCATTCAAACAAATCAAAGTCCGGGCTAAAGATTTGTAAGTGTCGGCACTCCTAGCAGCATGCTCAGACTAATTTATGAATAAATCCATGGATTCCAATGGAGGTGAGGGAGGATGAGGACATAGTCAAATTAATTTGACTTTATTAATTAAAAAAACCACCAAGTTTCATCACCCCACCACTCTTTGGAGGTTGTGTGAGAGTGGGGGGAGCTATGCTCATTAATTATGCAGAAAATGCAAAACTATCATCCTCTGAATGAGTTTAAAATAAGGAGAAACCCTTTCAGAATGGGGAGAAATTACTCCCCAAGGCAGCTGAAATTTCTCTTACAACTTCAAAGGACAATAAATTATTCAAATCACTCGCGCCACTCGCACGCTCTCTCACTCTCTCCCCTTCTCAATTTTATGCTCCTGAGTCAATTAAAGATTTGGAGGACTCAGAGAAACTTTGTAGAATGCTAAACCAGTTGCAGCTCCTTCTATTTATTTTTTTCCCCTCTTTAAAGCTTTGCTTTTCCTCTCAGCCTCAAAAGGAAACAGAAATGACTCTGTGCATTGCAGATGAAACGAGCGGCGCTGGTTTCCACCAGGCTCGCACGGAACGTTTCATGTCTGCAGCAACCAGGATGGGACACGCTCCGGGTTCTCCACACAGCGATTCTGCGAAAACAGGTCAGCCCAGAGTCCCTCCTGTCAACGCTTTAAATCATTCATCCCAATATCCCCTTTCGAAGCCGGAGCAGCAGACGTCCAAAATATATTTATACTGCTCTCTCCTGGCTCTCGGCGGCTCTGGGTGAGCTGCTATCGCTGCCACTCCGCACTGCTCTCGGCTGTCCCCTGGGCAGGGCTGGTGGCTCTGCCGAGCCCAGCATGACTCTTTGGGGTCTGCAGGAGGAGAACCTGAGTGGCTGAACCCAACCAAGGCTGGGGCTCGTTACCCCGAACAACAGCGCCAGAGAAGCCCTTGCTCAGAAAAGCAGATCTAGGCAAAAAAAGGAAGGCTGGAAAGGTGAAATCACAAACCTAAGAAAGCAAAGGAGGGCTGGGAAGGTGCAGCCACAAACCCAAGGAAGGAAAGCAGGGCTGGGAAGGTGCAGTCACAGAGTGAGGATGCTCCTGACGCCCTGGCCCGCAGCCATAGCCTGGGTACCTCCCTGCACATGGCAGATGGTGAAAAACGTGACTATTTTCATGAACTTTAACAATCCCCCAAAAATTAAAGGCAGCTGCAGTGCACAGAACATCACAGCTTTCTAAGGTGGGAACTGGGACCAATTATGCTGCAAGAGAACATCCTTGACTGGAGGGGAAGAGTGGCACAGAGTAAATAAAACTGTTCTTGGGAGATTGTGTCTCACAGGCCAACTCGAGCCCAGATTCCAACCCACGCATGGAGAAACGACATTCCTCTGGTCGGGCGTCCTTGAAAAACATTCTGCTTGCCTTCTAAGAATAATACTGGGCTTGCCAGGCCACAAAAAGGGTGGGAATGCCCTCACAGATTCCCTCCGGTGACCCAGGAGGTTCGTAGGGAGTTGGCCTTGGAAAGACACAAGCACAGAGCCCCTGCGAGAGATGGAAAGCTGATGGGAGCCAGGGCCTGGGAGAAACACGGAAAGGTCCCAACCTTCCTGCAGCAAGGGCAAGAACTGCTGGGGTCAAAAGCACAACCAAGGGGAAAAGTCATAAAGATAAGTCTTGGCTTCCTGGAAAAGCCCAACACGGAGGAACAGCCCCAGTTTTGGCAGCCAGGTACGGCAAAGACAGACATTTCCTCCATCCCAATCCTCTGCAGGTAACATTTTCACACAAGCCACTTGTTTACACAACAAACAGATGCTCTTTTCCCCTAACTTAACCATCTAATGAAGCTGAGCAGAAAGAAGCTCTGGTTGGGAAAAGATCCTTCACCAGGAGACACCCATGGCTGGGTCCCAAACACTGTGCTGCCACTGTCCCCAGGTGCTCCTCAGCAGAGATTAATCTAATGAGCGTTCGCAGTGTGGGGCACAGCTGAGACCTGGCAAGTGACAGCCCCCCTGCCCCCAAAGAAGCTCTTTCTACAGATGATTTATTTCCTCTCCAGGTCCTACAGAAGACACAAACTTTCCAATTTGAGTTATCTTAAAAAAAAAAAAAAAGAAAAAAGAAAAAGAGAAAGAAAAGAGATACATCACTTGATCCACTCAGGCAAGGTTTAATTTAATCAGGCACTTAAACAAGGTGACACAGAAGCTTAATTCAGTGTCCTTGAGTGAGACAAGAAGCAGCCCAGAACCCTCAGCAAGCGCAGCCCGGATTGCAGCTGGCAGACAGAGAGGCAGCAGAGGGAAGGGCAGTGCAGAGCAAGGACAGGGAGGTGTCCCCTGGCTGCAGAGGCAACTGGTGCAGGAGGAACGGGAGCAGCGAGGGGATCTGGGCAGGGAAATTGGGATCTGTGCCTCTCCAGCACTCAGCTGCTGCCTCTTCCTGCAGACCCCACTCCCTGAAGGGACAACAAGTCCAAGTGAAAACTCCACCACTGTGCAATCGACCACACAACCTCCTCTGTGATTCCACCCTAAATTCATGAATTCTGCTCCCCCTCCAGCCCACCCACCAAGGGGAGAAAGCCTTCTGCAGCATCACCCTGGCTCCTCAGCCCCCAGCAGGTTCCCTGTCGTTTTGGGGGTCCACAATTGGGGTCTATAACCCAAACTGTGGGAGAACTCATCCTCACCACACTTTGACACCTTCCCCCTCCTGGGGCAGCACTGCTTTGTTGGCCTGGATCCATCTCAAACACCTAAAACTGGAGCAGCTTCCCCCACCGAGGAGGTATTTCCTTCCCACTGATGTCGACTTAACACGTCCATCAAGCCCTGAGATGGAGCCTCCTTGATTTCCACTCCCATCTTATCTGACAACTCCTGTCTTGGCCAACAGCAGATCAAAGCCTGGACCTCCAGAGCTGCGAGCTGTGCAGCAGGGGCTAATCCTGTGGGGATGAGAGCATGGGAGGGACTGCTCAGGAGAGGAGCCACACACACCTGTAGGCGGCTGGGATCGGGAGCTCAGCCGCGCTGCCAACCGCCAGCTCCTGCATCTGTGGCACGAGCACACCTTCCATGGCACACAGCTTTATCCATGGCAGCAGCTCCCCCAAAATACAGCCCAAACAGGGCCCTGGAGGAGCTCCACTCCCATCCCATAACACATTTATCCACGGCACCAGCTCCCCGAAACACAGCCCGAACATGGCCCCAGAGGAGCTCCATTCCCATCCCATCCCACCTTTATCCATGGCACCAGCTGCCTGAAACACAGCCCAAACACAGCCCTAGATGAGCTCCATTCCCATTCCACCACACCTTTATCCACGGCACCAGCTCCCCCAAAATACAGCCTGAACATGGCCCTAGAGGAGTTCCACTACCATCCCACACACCTTTACCCACGGCACCAGCTCCCTGAAACACAGCCTGAACACGGCCCTAGATGAGCTCCACTCCCATCCCATAACACCTTTAATCCATGGCACTAGCTCCTCAAAACACAGCCCAAACATGGCCCTAGATGAGCTCCACTCCCATCCCACCACGTGTTCCATCATCTCTGTGAGTCCCACGTGGTGCAGACCTGGCTGCTGTCTCTGCCAGCCCCAGGGATGCTCACGGAGCACGAGAGTCCCCCCGCACATGCACCTCCCATGAATTACTGCGTTCTGCAAATTAATGATGGAGCAAGGGCAATTAAAAGGGAAGAAAGCCAGGGTAATGCATCATAAAAGGGGCTTTATTCTTTTATTTTGTCAATTGCAATTTAGATGTAATTATTTATGGTAATACTTCAGAGTGCGCTAGTAAGGGTTCTATACCGTGATTTATAAAAGGAAGGAAACCTAAGTAATAAGTAATGTTCCCTGCTCTTAAATCTTTGCAGGGGTGGAGAGAGCCACACACGAGCCTTCTGTATATGCAAAGTGCCAATTAGCAAAGTGCTATTGTAAAACACAAAGGTTTAATCAATGAGAAAAATCCACTTGAAAACAGCAAGCATGCTGATTCCAGTCAGAAAAATGGCCACATTTCCATACAGCAAATGGCTTTTTATCTGCAGCTGAGGAGCACTTGGAGCAGGCTCGTTGTTCCTTGGAGGGGCAGAGGAGGGCAGGGGGACCTGACCGCTGTCCTTGGCCAAAAGGAGCTGTGCTGTTCCTGCACAGCACGGGCAGAACAGACCCTGCCCAGCCCCACGAGGCTGTTCTGGGGACACACGAAATGAGATGTTTTAGGGTGCTCCCCAGAGAGGCTTTATGGCTCAGGCTGGGTGCACGAACAGCACACAGCAGGGCTTGGTGCTGTGCCCGGGTCCATCACCAATTTGGGAACTGTTCCTCTCCCCGGACTCATCTCCAGGCCTCATCTGTCTCTGCGCCTGCTTTCCTCGCAGCTCCAAGGGGCACATTTGGCTGTGCCGCTCCTGGGGAGGCCTCCCCTCACTCCCTGAGGGCCAATTCACGGTACTCACACAAACAGCAGCATCCTCAACAAAATGATAACACTCCCCATTTAACGACACCGCTGAAAATAATCATGGAATTAGCAATTTCCAGTTCCACGGCTGCCTTTGACCATAGAGAAGAAACAAAGAAAGTGTCCATATGTGACCAAAGGAAAAGGGAAGCAACAAGTCTGTGTCACACCTTTCAATTATTGTCCTCTTCAGTTTCCCAAGGAGGAACAGCAGGCAGAAAGTAGTGTGGTGCTTTGGGTTTTTAATTTAAACGGCAGTTTCCTTTAAATAGAATGCTCCTGCCACAGAAAGATTTAAATCACTGGCTGAGATCAATTAGCCTCGGAAACAAGGGAAGTATTTTAATGGTCCTTTGATTGCAGAGGCCACAGCTCCTCCTGAGCTGCTCTGGGAGAGGAGACAAGCCCCAGCTCTCAGCTCTGCTGTGCTGGATCTGCTCGCTGTGCAGCTGGGAGGGTGGCACCCTCCAAAAGCCGAAATCCCACGGGTTCCCCACCCCTAGCGTGGGCTCCCCATCGAGGAGGGGCACCGGCACCGCGTGCCCGGGGGGCTGCAGGGCCCCCTGGGGTGAATTAGGGCAGCAAATGGGGTCAGCGCCGTGGCGAGTGCCGGCCAAATGGAAGCTGGCCAAGGGATTACACGGATGTGACAGAGCCCAGGGCCATCTGATGGGAGAGGACATTGTCAGAGCAGAGTGACAGCTCCTCACACAGGCTCTGCAGCTGTGACACACAAAGCTGTCTGCTGCTTGCAGGGCTCGGTGGAAGCAGCACTGAGCAGTCTGGCTGCTCCTGGCCAGGATGGGACCTCTCCAGGACTCAGGAGCCCCTCCAAAGCCTGGAGCCATCGACTCACTGCCCACTGCTCATCACCAGGCAGAGAGCAACAGCTCAGAGCGACTCGAGCAGCTGTGGGAGCACCCCAGGGCACAGGGCAGGAGGGGAGACAACACCTGGCCCAACATCTGCACAGCAGGCAGGTGAGAGCAGCAACCTGCGAAGCTCCTGCACAGACATCTGTGAGCAGCAAGAGGAGAAGAAGCACAAACCCTCACAGCTCAGGATCCAAGGACACTGCAGAACTACAGAGAGAAACTTGGCTGCAAGCAGCGAGGAGTCTGCGGAGCAGTGAGAGGGCTCAGGCCACACCACTGCTGCATTCTGAGTCCGAGCAGCACCAGCCCTTCCTGAGGGCACATTTCCCCCAAAAGGACCTCACAGAGTCAGACACACATGGATCTCCCAGCGCAGCTGCAATCTCCGAGCAAACCTCACCCCAGAGGTGATGCACAGACAAGATGCTCGCTCCTTCCCAGGAAAATGAGAACCACGAGAGAACTGAGGTCACACAGCCACGATTTCGAGAGGCTTTGGTTCTGCAGTGCCCACTCCCAGCACTGAGCACACAGGGCTCGCTGTACACTCAAAATTCAAATGGACCTCAGTTTTCACAGGCACTTGGGTATCACAGGGGATAAATAAGGGCTCTGCTTATCCAGAGAGGCTGTAGAGCTGCAGAATACCTGAACTCCCTGTCCACACCTGCAGAGCAAACTGAGTGATTTTGCCAGATGTGTTACAGCAAAGCAGTGGCAAGAACAAGAGCCTGGAACCCTCAGATTCTCCACTGTATCCCCACTCCTGATCCCACTGCACGAAGCCAGGAATGGACATTCCTGGAGCCCACAAGCCAACAAAGCCACCCAGAGCCCTCAGAGCAGAGCCCATCTACTCTGGGTGCTCGCAAAGACCTGCGAGAGCATCGGCTCCAGCACCAAAGCCAGACCCTGGAAAAATCCTTGGGCTAAAGGCTCATGGCAGGTCCCTGCTGCTGCCATTCAGGACACCTCAAACTGAAGCTCAGGGTACGATTTATGGACACCACAGGTACCATCTGAGGTGCAGACTGACCCACAGCCAACACCTCACTCCACAGTGCACCTCCTGGAGCCCAGCTCACTCCCCAGGCTTACGGAATGAAAAGGAATAAAAGAAAGCATTATCTTTCTGCACATGAGTGCAAAGAGGGATTAAGCATGAACCCAGCAAAACTCAGGGGAGAGGCAAGGACAAATACATCCCCACTTGCCTACTGCAGAGAGGATGGAAAGCACTGCTCCAAAAAAATCTCGCAGCAACAAAAGGTCGTGGATCCACTCAATCCCCGGTGACCGCGTCATCATAATAAACCCCGATAACGAAGCGATTACGTTAAAAGCTGTCAAGGGCTACGCTGACCAGAGCAGCCCTCTCACCAGTTTCAAGCAGCTTTGCTGGGGAGGAAAAAAAAGTCATAATTCAATCAGCTTGGAAAAGTCTATTCCCCACTGATCCCAAGCGATCAGCCTTCATGTCGAAGGAACATTACATTCAAGTCACTGAAGATTTTAACTTTTTTTTTTTCCCTTCCCCTTTTCATTTTTTTAAAGCGGGAATTGAAAGGCAGCAAAGATAAAAACTGTGTTGAACTGGAACTGGTTCACTCAGGGGAAGGAGAAACATAATACTCTTTCTTCAGAAGCTGTTTGGAATCCAGCCCCAGCAAGTAACATGACAACGGTCAGCAGGGTCTGACAGACCCTGAAAGGCAGGAGCAGGAGCGGACAATATGGGCGAGCTGGGTGGAGATGGGGCCAGCAGAAGGGGGAGGAAGGCTCTGGCAAGAGCTGTCAGGCAGCTCCCTCCCTCCTCTCCAGCTCTTTGGCAGCCTTGGGGGAAACCCAGACTCAAAGCAGGCTGTGAGCACCCAGCTGCCCTGTGTCCCTCCGGGGAGGGGCTGGGAACAATGGGGAGGCACTGGTGGAAAGTTACGGATGTTGGGAAATGAAACACACGATCAGGTATTCAGCTTCACTTCTCCAACGATGAAAAGGAGAGAGGTGAAAAACGAGCAGGGGAGAGCAGAGTCACTCACTTTCTGCAAGGCAGTCCATCAGCAGCACGGAGAGGAGGTTCACGAGCGAGACCAGCGAAGACATCCCAGGGCTGGGAAGGATCCTCATCCTCTGCAATGGCCTTCGGCCCCAGCCGGGAGGGCTCCGGCTCAGCGCGAACTGCGGCGTCTCCCCAGCCTTGTCAGCACCTGCAGGGGCACAAAGCAACAGCTCTCAGGGGATGCGGGTGGCAGCGGCCAAGCGCAGCCTGAGCCGCGACTGCAGCGCACGGTCCCTGCAGGGACCCCGGGGTGCCTTCCACGGGGCACTGTCCCCAGGGGACTGTCCCCGGGGCACCTTCCCTGGGGTACCTTCCCCGGGGCACTGTCCCCAAGGTGTCACCGAGCACCTGTATGGCTCCATGGGCCAGGACCATGGCAGGAGCCTAGCTCAGGGTGGGAGCCCAGCTCCAGGATAGGAGCAGAGCTCCATGATCAAGCCCAGCGCCGGGGTGGGAGCAGAGCTCCGCGATGGCAGCCCAGCTCCATGGCAGGGCACAAGCCCGGCAGGTGAGAGGAGTGTCCATGTGTGGTCACGGAGGGAGGGAACGGCACGGGAAGGAGAATTGCAGTCGGAGCACCACGAGAGCTCACGTCTGAAGCTCAACACCCGTCGGGTTCTCGCCCTCCCCAGCACAGGAGAGGCAGCGCTGGCCGAGCAGTGCTGAGCAGTGAGGTGTGAAGGGATCTGACCCGACAGGGCCCAGGGACCCTCTGAAAGGGCGATGTTTCCACAAAAGCACGGGGTGAGGAAGATAAGCTGAAACCTCACACATGAAAAACCCAGCAAGGAAGGAAAAAAATCCCCCAAGAGGGAAGATGAAACACCCAGATGTCTTCACTGGGCCCCCTTTTGTCTGCTGAGGGTCCGTGTGCTTTGGGGAGGCATCCTTCTGCCCAGCAGGCTGTGATTCCCCAACACAGCAGCCCTGACCCTCAGCCTGGTGTCACTGGGGGTGTCCCAGAGCCCCTCTCGCACAGGAAACACACTCTGGAAAGGCTCCACGCCTTTTTCCAGGGCTCAGATTGCAGCAGCTACTCTGCACTCCGTGCCTTAGTTTCCCCACTTGCACTGCACAGAGGAACTGTGTCACTGAACCACACAAAACTGGAGAGAGAACACCTGGAGCAGGGGTGCCATAGCTGATCCTGGTGGATCGAGAAAACACAACCTCCGCGGGAGCGGAGAGAGATTTTCTCCTGACCAGCTCTGCCCTGGCCGTGGCAGAACGAGGCAGCAGCACATCAGCAGGGCTGTGGCAGGGCAGAGCGAGCTCAGCACCAGCCTGCTCCCCTCACCCTGCCAGCGCATTTCCATGGAGACAACTCCTGGCTCCAAACAGAGCTCCGTGCTCACAGCTTTATCCTGATCCCTGTGCAAAGCTGGAATGGCATTAAGGGAGCTGTACTCTTAGCCACCACCCCAGTCCTGTGTGCCAATAGTGGTAAACGCTTCCCTCAGTCACAGAGGTGAGATTTGCCCCAGAAGGGCTGAAAATAGAGAGAAAGCTGCAGCCACAACCTCCTCGCAGGGTCGGCAGCTCAGAGGTTTCCCATCAGCCAGACTGAGCGCTGGATAATGGGCCAGAGCTGGGGAAGGATGCTCTCAGATCTGACAGATTCCTTCCCGCTATCGTTACTCCAATTAGAAATCAAACCCAGGGTTTATCACCTTTTGGAGGAACGCCAGGTAGGAGATAGTGTACAATGATCAAAGGCTTTGAAAGGACTAAGGCGATGGCGAGGCTGGCTAAGCTTTCTGACACACGTCAGGGTGGGACACCGTCGGGACAGGCAGTGCGAAGGGGCATTTTAATCTTTTCCTGTCCCATTAACTCTCCAAGGCTGAACTGCACAGAATTAAAAGAAAAGCCAGGATAAACAAGAAGTCCCCATATGTATTCAGCCCTAAAGAGCAACTTTTCAGAGGAAAGCTTTGGACTTGCACTTTGAGGATTACAAAGCCTCTGCTGTGTGCTCTGTGCTAGCCCAGATCCACCATGCCTCAGTGCTGGCTCACGAAAAACGAGCATAAATACTGAAAAAAAAAAAAAAAAAGAGAAAAAATCTGAATCCTGTCACTGGGAATCTGTTCAAATGTTTGCTCTAGACACACTCAGAGAAACACAGAGAGGCTCCAGCCAGCCCTAACGTGGGGTTCGCAGGGCTCTCCAAGCGTTGGGGTTTCTTTTGTTGCTGTCGGGGCGAGCAGAGAGTGGGAACACCGTGAATAGCTGTGATGGGAACTGTTAATTAAACTGGGGATGTGGCACCGATGCCAGCACAACAAATGGAGCTGCGCTGCAGCTCCTGGCTCTCCCTTCTCCCTCCCTCAGGCACACAGCTCCCCATTCCCACAGCAAGGCTCGGCTTGGAGAGACCAAGAATCCACCCGACTATTTTAGGTGCCTATGTTAAAATAAAATCCAACAAACCAGGGCTGCCTCAGCCACCATTTCAGAAGCTCTTATTTTTTTTTAAATCAGAGCAGTACATCCACCCCTGCCAGTACCAAAAATGCCACCAAACATCTCCTGGAGCCTCGTGTGCTCCCCAAAACGGCACCGAGGATCTTCCGCAGCTGAGAGCAGCCAAGAGCCTGCGCCGCTCCCTGCAGCACGTCCCCAAAGTCCCCCAGGATGGAGCTGAACGCAGGGAACCGAACGTCGGGGAAATGTTCTGCCTCCTCCAGAGAGAGGAGCCTGGCAGCTCCACTCTCCCACCACCAGAATGGCTTTTCATGCCATATAATGGGCTCCGATGGAGAAGGTCTGGTAAAGGGGATACAGCAACAGCTCCAAGATTAGAGAAGGAGATGCCAGAGGGTGACACTTCCGCTCCGGTGCTAATGTACTTCCCGAGCCCTTGACGGAGACAGAAAGTGCTGGCAGAGATATTAGGACATGTCAGCTCCAATCCAGCGACTCATCCTTCAGAGCAGGTACAGCACTGGCTGCCTCCCCCCCGGACATGGGATTTTCAGGACAGCAGGATGCGCACCCACCTGGCTCCCCTGCGGATACGGAGGACAGGCTGGGACAGAGCTGGCTCTGCTTCCCTGGCAATAGGGAGATGGAGCACTCATCCCCTGCACGATTCCTGCTCCAGAACAGCCCTGGCGGAGCACAGCTGCCCCACACGAGGCTCTCCTGCCCTCCCAGCAGGGCTGAAATTGTTCTGATGGAAGCTCAAGCCCCAAGGGCTCTGTCAGCCCTGCTCTCCCCTCCTCAGGCACAGCTTACCTTGTCTGTGCTCTCTGGAGCAGCTCTGCTCGCCCTGCCTGTCCCCGAGCACCCAGCCAAGCTCCTGGCACCAGCCACGCCAACATAATGGCACTGCTCCTGCGCTGCTCCACGGACCTGCAAGCCCTCACTAAATTCTCTGGCACAGGATCTCCTGCAACACAAGCAAACCACCTAATAGACCTCAATCCTTGCTAAAGAATGCAATTAAGTGAAGCCATGGCCCCCGGTGGGGTCAGATTTGTACTAGATACGGTCACATTTCAGGAATAAGATTAATTCTTACAGTAAAAGAGCTCCTGTAAGACATTCATTCTTGTGTGCTGCCTAATCTCCAGCTCTGAGCAAGGCCATGTGTGCAGCTTGGAAGCATCGAGCACGGGGTCTTGGAGAGCATTATTAAAAATAATAAAACTGAGAAATGTTTGCAAGGAGCAGCTTCCCACTGCACCTGGGGGATCCGCAGGGACCCAGGGGAGCGAGGCACGGAGGGGAAACGCTCCCAAGCACCTACATTTCTTAAGAGCTTAAGTTCCCCTGGGAGTCAAAGGGACTTAACCTAAGCCGCTAAGATGCTTTTGAAGATTTTCCCCCCAGCAACTCCCGTTTCAGAGGGTGCTGGACACCTAACTCCCTTAAGCTACTTTGGGTATCCGAGGGGATATAGGAGGAGGGGTTTGGACACCTTGGTCCTCGCTGCTTGAACAAGGAAATGTTGCTAAAAACCAGAGTGTGCACAGTTACAGAAACTGGGATGGGTCAGAACCGCGCAGGGATTTTCACAGAACCACAGAACGGTTTGGGCTGGAAGGGACCTTAAAGAGCATTCTGTTCCCATGTGACAGGAACCTTCCACCAGACCAGGTTACTCATCCAGCCTGGCCTTGAACGCTTCCAGGGACAGGGAGTCCAAAACCCCTCTGGGCATCATTTTGCCATATGTTACTTTTTCTTAGCCCCCATGGAGCTGGTAATTGAAACATTTGCTCTGCATTTGAAAAAAAATCCAGGGGGGAAGAACGACGCATTCATTTCAGATTCATTACAATATGACAACTTGAAAAAAAAAAATCACAAAAAAAGAGCACTTGGGCTTCTCTTCTGTTTCACCTGCCTGCAAAAAGGAGAAGGGCAATTTTAAAGAAATTCTCTGCAAAAAGTTCCACTCAGATCTAGGAGATGATTAAATATCTTCATTTTCAGCAGCTGCTGTGGGAGAATTGCTCCCATTAGACACATCAATGGAAGCAAACACCTTGCAGGCAGAGGGCTGCACGGAGGGCTCTTCCTTCCAGCAGCACCAGCTCAGTTTGTGCTGCGTATTAACAGAGGTCAGTGGGTCACTTCATTTCCTCCCAGCAACCTCTTTAAAGAGAGAAAGAAAAGCTTTTAGCACAACCACCAGCTCATTTGTCACCTCCCCTGGGGAGGGCAGAGATGAAATTTGAATTCTCTACCCCTCAGTTCCGGCTTGTTCCTATCCAACGCCCTGTCCGTGGCAAACCCAACCCCGGCAGGGCTGGGACAGGGACTGTGTGGGGCTGGCACCCATGGTGTGTGCCAGGAACAGGGAGATGCCAGCGTGCAGAGCTGGATCTGGAAGGTGCACAGCCCTGCCGTGGAATGCCAGGATGGTCTGGGATCACCTTGTGCCATAGGCAGGGATGCCCTCGCTGGATCGGGGTACCCACGGCCCCCATCCCATGGAACACCTCCAGGCACGGGGCAGCCACTCAGGGTGCCACAGGTGCCAAGATCCATGCGTTGTGCAGAAAGGACTGAGCTCAAAAGATGCCTGATCCTGCCCAAAAAAAACCAGAGGTGATGGAGGATCTCCAGGTCAGTCCCTTCCACCCCAAAGCTGCTGGACACTTTCCCCTCTGGGCTTGAACGCAGCTCCCCAAGCCACTCCCCAAGGCAGGCCAGGGGTTTGGCAAACACAATTAGAGCAGGCAGCAGAGATCCTTCAGAGTGAAGCACGGCTGTTTATCTATCACGGAGTTACTTAGATCTTAAAAAAGTATTTACAAGAAAGAGGCAGAGTATTATCTTCCATGGGGAAACAAACACAGATGGAGAAAAAAAAAGAGCTTTGATCAGGACTGTCTTGGTCCTACTCGCTGCTTTTCATCCCCAGATCTCCAAGTGCTTTAATATGACAGTATTATCCCTTTTTACAATGTGGGAAACCAGAGGAAACTGCACACTAAGACAGCAAGCTGTGTTTGCACGCACACACACACACACACCGCCTCTCTCCCTCTCTTTTTTTTTCCCCCCTGTGGCATTTCTGGTCCTCCCATGAGTGTGAAGCGCCCAGCACTGTCCCCAAGCAACAGGCACGAGGGGCATTTTGGGGCACAGCCATGTGAGCTCTCCAAGAGAGGCTCCTCCCTGCCCGGGGTGCGACGGCACAGCGAGGGTTAAGCCATGGTCACTGCAGGAGAAACGAGATGGGAGAGCCCAGGGCTGGGTTGGGATGGTCAGGAGGAATTAATTTCCCCCCGCCACGAGCCCCGCAGTGACAGCTGTGACAGGCAGAGATGTGTCACGGAGCGTTCAGCAGGTGCAGCTCCGCTCGGCCGGGGCACAGGGGCAGCGCTGCCGGGGATGGGCACCAGCAGGAGGAGGAGGAGGAGGAAGCACAGCCCCCATGGCCTGTTGAGAGAGCCCACCCGTGCTCTGAGGGGCTGCGGCCACAGCCCAGGAGGACCCCAAAGGATGCCCCTGAAATAAGCTGAGACAGGCAACACAAGAGTGAGCAGAAATCCCAGGAGCATCCTCCCAGACCAGCCAAAATCGTGGCTTCTCCTCTGCAGGGTGGGCCCCCCCCCGGGATGCACAGAGGGAAGGATCTGAGCCAGGACCACACTCCCCATCCCCTTCCCTTCACTGCCACACAAGCACAGCCCATCCTGCAGCATTTCCCAACAAACCATCGCAATCTCCGCCGAGCGCCCGACGGCATCAGGAATCGTCAGCTAAATTGCCTTGTGGTTCAGGGTAATACTTCACGTTTCTTTTTCCCTGCCTCCGAGCCTTATTTATTTATTTAGGAAGTCATTCATCATTAGCCCCAGCTCAGCTGCCTGACAGACTGGGAGCTCCTTGGGGCACAGACTGCATCCCATCTCCGCGCTCGCCACGCGCTCACCGACAGCGCCGGGTAAATAACCGTCCGTCAGCCACGTCCCGCAGCAGCCTCGGCTCAGCCAGGGGAATCAACACCAACTTCTGACAGAAAATAACGCTAAAATCACCAAAGCCCCCTCCCAAAGCACCTGCACCCCAAGCCCGGGGCCTGGGCGCATGGGTGGCACTGGGTTACTGCATACAGCAGAGAGAAAAAAAAAGACAAAAAAGACAAAAACTCTACAAAGAGCCCAACCGAACAGCCACCCACCACCAGCAAAAGAACAACAGCCTTTCTCGTGTCTGGAGTCCCAGCTAAGGAAAAGCCTTTTTCCAAGATCAAATGCAGGTTCAGATCAGCTCCGCATTCCTGGGGAGGAAAGGCTGCCTGGCCCCACATCTGTGCGTGTCCAACTAGGAACAGATGAGAAAAGCACTGAACTATGAGGAGCTGGTGCTTTCCCGACTTGCAGCATGGCACGGAGATGACCTGTTCTGGGAAGAGCCCATCCAGATGGCACCAGCCCCTCTGACCAGGCTAATCCCTCCAGCTTTGGCTTTCTGCTCCTTTCACACGGAAACCTGGACGCTGCTGCATTTTGCGACCTTCTCCACCCTCTGAAACCCTCTGCCAGGTGTGCACAGGGAGTTCCTCCGTGGCAGCCCCCTCCTTCACCCCAAAATCCCTGTGCAAGCAGGGGTCAGAGCTCCATTCCTGGGGTGACACTGCTGCACCAGGAGCTCAGCCACTGACAGAAACCTGCCTGGCCTTCCCTCCAGCTCCTAAAGCCTTCTGCCGCCCTCTGAGGGCAACTTCAACTAGGTTATTACAGAAGAGGTGCTTCTCACCTAAAAAAAGTCTCACCAAAGCGAAGCAAAGCATCCTGAGGGCAACTTAAACTGGTTTCTTATAAAAGAGGTGGTTCTCACCAAAAAAGTCTCACCAAAGCGATGCAAACCATCCCCTGAGGACAAACAGAGGGTTCTCAGCCCCAGCAGGCAGGCCAGGAGCATGGGAAGGTGGTCCCTGCCCCACGGAGATCCATCGCTCTGGGCAGCCCCTGTGCCACTAGTGCTGCTGTGAGCTGCTGCCCGAGCACAGCGCCTTCCACCAGAAGGAAAAAAAGAGATGAAAAATCGAAAGGAAGAAAAAACATTCAAGAAAGTTAATTAGGAACACGAGGGTGCTTTATCAGTTCCAGCTGCACGTGCTGGACGGGTGTAGGATGTCACCAGCCCTCGCGCAAGAACGACCTTCTCATTAGCGGCGATCGCTGATCGATCGCCTCCATTTGTTATCTCCATCAGCTCCTCCGGAGCACAGCCCGGGCAGCCTCGGGGACATGGCCCAGGGGCGCCAGGGGTACCCTCCTGCTCCCACCTGCATCGCCCCAGCAAAGGGAGCACAACAGCCCCAGCTTGACCCAGATTGTGCACAGCTCATTTTTACCCCCAGCAATATGAGTTATGAGTGGAATAACCCCAATAATCCCCAAACTACACACAGGCACACACCTCACGACAAAACCAAAATACAAAACCTGCTCCAAAGAACAACCTGGAAGACTTCAACCAGCCTCAGGCAAGGGCCCTGCTCCCTCCCAGCCCACTGGACCCAGAGAGGCTTCCCCGGAGGATGACAAAGTTGGTCTGATTTACACTAAGACAGAGGAAAACTCAACCCCAGTGCTTATCATCTTTGGGGTCCCCCATGGCTGAGATGCAGAGGGACTGTCCCTCCTTTCTCATGAATTCCAGCCCAGCCCACACACAGCCAAGCCAAGAGCCTTGGGAAATGAAAAAGAAAAGAAATAATTTCCCTGGTTATGGCCTGTAGACCTCACGGCCACTCTTGTCTGCACATCTCTGGGAGATGCCACGGGACTGCTGCACTCTGCTCATCAGCGAAAAGCTAACAGCAGGAAATAAAAGTAGTGGAGCAAACACTCAAAGTTTCTCCTAATTGCTATTTGATGGTAAATGAAAATCTTTGTGGCAACGGCACAGCTGCTGAGCTGTTTTGTTTCCTCAGAGCCCATGGCGGAGGCAGAGCTGTGCTCCACGAGGAAGGGCCACAAGAGCTGGGAGGGCGAGCGGCAGCCACAGCACCCCAGCAAATCCTCCTGCCGGCGAGGACGGGACGCTGAGCCGCGGTAAGAAGGATAAAGAGGCTTGTCTTTCTTTGTCCCCAGCACAGAGCTGGCTTCATCACCACGGCTTGCATCTCGCTGATTAGTGACCAGCAAGGAAAGCTAATCAAGGTTATTAGGAAACGCTGTCTTCCCTGGGTTTTGCAGCGCCTGCTCGGGAGGACATAGCTCCCACAGCCACAGGCCAGCAGTACCTCCAGTTGCCTTTTCCCCACCCTGGGACCTTGGCGTTGCCACCAAGCCCCACTCGGAGTGCACCCCTTGGCTACTGAGATGCCATTCCTGGGCCCTTCCTCCCCAGTTCACCCTCCTTCTCCTCCAGCATTCATTCCCTCCACGTTTGCCAGGAGCTCCAGCCCCGCCAGCCAACACAGGGGGTTAAACTCCATAAAGAGGATTTGGTTTTGAGCTTGCAAGACAGAAGATGAGCAAATCCCTTCCCTTGCTCTGGCAGGAATCCTGTGTCTCAGACCCACCAGCCAGGGGAGATTAAGAAAGGAGGAGAGAAAGAAAAAAACCTATCCATCACTAGCTGCCGTGATCTCATCTGAATTTAAGAGCTAAGCTGGGAGGATGCTGGGTCACTGCTTGGGCTGCTGGAGCCCTGCAGACCAGCAGACACCAGAACAGACTGGACAGAGTCTTAGGCTGCACTGCTCAAGGTCAGCAGCGGGGTCAGGAAGCCACGTCCGTGCTCCGTGCTTGCTTTCCCTCTGATTCAGTTCTGGGCTGTCTGTCTAGGGAAGCCTCTGGCTCTTGTCACATCCTCACACAGAGCCCCAGCTGCAGCGGGTGCCTCCAGAAATTACCTTCACACATTGAGTGAAGCCCCACAAACCACAGCACCGTGCAGCAACCCCAGATGGCACAAGCCAGAGGCGCTTCCGAGCCGAGCGGCTCAGCCAGGCACGGCTCTGCTGCCATCTCCATCTTCCATGCGAGATGCAAAATTAAGAGGCTGCTAAATAGGCAGAAATTGGGAGTAACACCATCCTCACAGCACTTCAGCTCCTGCCTGATCTCACCCAGCTCATTTGCTTCTGCTGCATCTGGAGTTCCTCCCTTTCCGCTCCGAGCAGCTGCAGAGGCTGGTCCAGATCCCAGCCCAGAGGTGGCTGCTGCCACTGGGTGGGACACAGCAGCCCATGCGCAGCCCAGACATGCCAGGCACGCATCAGAGGTGGCTTGAAACATTTATGAGCATTTGCAGATTGATAACATCCCTGCTGGAGCGGGCTGGAGGAAAGGAGCTTGTGAGAGCACCATGGGAGAACCTTCCCATTACCCAGCATTCAGAAAGTCTCCACCTGCTCGGCCCATCGCTTTATATTTTACTTTAAACCAACATAAGGGCTTTTTCTGACAAGCTGCTGAGATCATCTCAGTGTCTTTGCAGCAGTCAATCATCAGAAGGATCAGGCAGGGAGATTTTTCCGAGCAGGCTGAGCGTTCACGGCGATGTTTTCACAGTGCCGTGAGGAGCAGGCCATGAATTAAACATGCAGTAATATTTCCTCGGCAGGTGAGGACCATCCACACTCAACGGGCTGGGCCTGGCCGGGCAGGAGGGTGCTGTGTGTCCTCTGTTTCCAGCAGGGCAAGGTGGATTCTTTCCCTCTTGGCTGCAGGAGCTTCCCAGGGCCCCCGAGCCTCTGCCTGCTCAGCTTGGGAATGACTCGTCCATCTTGGGAGGCACCGAGCCAAACAGGAACGGCTCCAACAACAAATCTCTCCTTCGGACACGCAGAAGCCACCATATTGCAGAAAATGGCTTTATTGTCACTGCACCATCTGGAGTCACCAGGAAACGCAACTTTTTGTCCCCATCAATTACCAAAGGGAGAAATCTGCCGTCCCCTGAAAGGCAAAACTTGCAGCTTTCTCCTGGGGATGGGGACAAGAGAGGGGTGAACGGGAGCTGAGCCCCCCACACCACCTTTGGGATTTATAACACCCCAAACCCCAGCTCTCGGGGGGTGAGCACTGCTGGTGCCCCATGGGGAAGGCTGTGTGGGGCTAAGCCAGCAGTGGGGCACGGACAGGAACAGCCCAGGGGTGGCACACCACCACGGCAGGTTTTTAGGAAGAACACAAATGTCTGCCTCCAACAGCTTCCAAACACACGGCGCTGCCTTGGGCCAGCGAGAGGGACTAATTGACCTTCCAACCTCCCTTCTGTCATTCCTTTCTGTGATTTTACAACCTCTCTAAACGGTTCATTTATCCTGAGTGAATTCCTGCTGCATCCTGCTCATCAGCCAGCTGTGAGCACCTCACTGTGCGATGGCAGAGCTGCTGCAGGTTCATGGATGGACCAAGCACAGGGGAGAAATGGGGGTGGGGGAACCCCAAACAACTCTTACTGAAAGAATATTGCTAAGAAGAACCTTAAATCCCTCAACTCCAGGTCTGTTTATTGGCCTGAATTAAGCCCAGGCCCTGCGGGCAATACCTCGTGGCTCGGAGGGGTCAGTGTTTCCAGCAACAAGGACACCAATTAAAGCTTTTAACGATGCAAGCCCAGGACCTTGGCGAGCCCTGAGCAGCCTCTGCCCAAAGCTCTCTCCGCTAATAACCTGTGCCGCGGCCGAGCGATGGGTGCTGGGCTGCCTGAAATATTTATGACAGTCGTGGATTGCTCCTTTCCTCCCCAGCACGAGTCCCCAGTGCCTGTCACTGCTCGGAAAGGAAGGACCAGACTCCTCCCCGCGCCTCCAAGAGCATCGGCACGTCTCCGGAGCAGCGAGGCAGGGTGCCAGGGAGGGATTTTATTTTGTTTTTAAAGCCTCCCCCCAGCCCTTTCCCACTACAGCCTCGGCTCGAGTTCTCTCGTTAATCTAATTGTTCTCCTAATGAAGATCTGCAATTCCTCAAACATTAATTACCAACGGCAGCAGCAGCAGCAGCTGTGGAACAAGAGCTCCCTGTTCCTAATAATACGCTTCACACTTTCGCCTGCCACAGCTCAATTTAGCTTTGCGTGATTTGGCTGGGGGCAGATAAATAATATTGCAGCTATGGGGCTCAGCAGACAGACCCAGGAGGAGGCAAAGCTCTCCCCACACCCTGGAGCACTGCAGGTCCTCAGCTGGCTCTCCAAGTCCCTGTTTCGTTCCACCTGCAGCTCCAGCCTCTGTCACAGCACTGTCCCCATCCTGCGGCTTCGGGCAGGGGCAAAGGGCTCTGCCAACAGCAGAACACGGGCAGGGAAGGAGAGGAGCCACATCCCATCCCTGTCCCCATGCTGAGCACCACAAATGAACCAGCGAGGAGCTGAGAGCACGGGCAGGGAGGAAACACAGCAGAGGATGGGCTTGGGCATCAGCAGTGAGTCAGGGATGGAGGAGGAGAGAAGAGGGAGAGCAGCACAGCGAGGGCGAAGCTCCAGCCATTATTTGTTTCACTCGCAGTAAAACAGAAAAGAAGTGAAGGGGAAGGTTGGTGGGGATGGAAAACTCCAGAAGGACCCAAGGCTGGGGGGAAGGCTGGCACGTGCTGACCCAGGCAGGTCCTGCCCCTGAGGGATCCCAGGGATGCTGGGGGTGTGCCACACTCTCAGAACCCTGAGCACGACCCCATCGTGTCCAACAACTAGCGATGGCTTTGGCTGGAGATGAAGAAAACCATGCACACAGGAGCAGAGCCAAAGCACTCTGATCGTGTGATTTTGGGGGCTGGTTGATCTCCCACACCCCTGTACTACCACGATCCATAACAGTCATGGAAAAACACTGTTCTGCTCACTAAGGTCAACCCCTTCCCATCCATCATCACCTCCAGCCCAAGGGCACGTGGCGGAGTGCGGAGGAAGCCGTGCCCAGGCAGAGAAGAGCTGCCAGGCAGGTCCCACCTTACAAAAGAGGCTCAAAACCACGGGGCAGGAGAAGCAGCTGGAACGACTGGAGCCAGGAAAAACTGTGGCAGCCCCTCTCGCCAGCACTGCGCAGCCAAAAATACACAAGGGGAACAAAACAACGCACACACACACAAAAAAGCCCACAAGAGTTTTCAATGACAAAAGCAAACAAATAGATTTGTGAATAAATATTGATTTGACAGGAAGTGAGACAAACCCTTCCAAAAACACTCGCTGGCACCGGGTCCCTCTCCCAGCACAATAAGCAGCCGTTATCATTTCCCTGGGTGCCTTTGCATGGTCGGCAGCTTCAGCTGCTTCACCAGGTTTTGGTTTTGGGGGGTTTTTGGTCTCCTCTGTGCCTGGAGCATCTCAAGAGATCCCAAGAAATAAATGCACAGACAGAGGAGCCTGTGCTGAGCAAAAGAGCAGCACAGCAAGCAAAAACCCCACTATTCACCCCAACACCTCTGCAGAGCTGGGCAGTTAATGCTCTCCAGCTCTACAGGCTCCGTTTGGTCCAAAGCAGTTTCCTTCACCAAAGCCCAGGGCTGAGTCAGACCCAGAGTCAGAGGGCGATGAGATGCTGCTGCACTGCTTCTTGCTGACCACAAACACATCTGCACAGCCCGATCCTCCCCAGGCACACACACAGGCCTTTCATCCCAGGAAAACCCCCACAGCACACTGCTTTGCAAAAATCCATTAGCGTGCCCGTACGGGGAATTTCAAGCCTTGGCTCCCACTACAAAGCGGGCGAGTCCGGGGGACATGGGTGGGACAGATGGGCACTGCCTCCCCACAGCAGCCCTGGGATGGTGGGGGGAGCCCAGAGCCAGCACTGGGCAGGGACCTGCCCTTCCCCTGCCCCGCAGAACCCTTTGGGCAGGGTCAGTGAAGGTCCTGCTGAGCCCACCTTGCCTCCTGCAGCCCCAGAGCCACACTGGTGCAGCAGAAAGCACCAGCACTGCTCATATTTCTTGGTTTCCCACCCAGTTCCCAGCCTTGCTCTGCTCAGGAGATCCAACCCAGGGATGAAGGTGTCTGATTTCACCTGATTCGCCCCCAGAACAGCACGTCAGGGGATCTCAGGCCATTGCACACTGGCTGGAGATGCAGCCTGGCCAAGGCGGAGGTGCTGCAGCCCAGAGCTCCCCAGGTGCTGGCACACACGTCATTTCGGGGTGAGCATCTCAGCACAGAGCCTGCCTGCCACCAAAAAAAGGATTTTCTTTGTTCAGCTTCCTGCCAGCACAGAAACCCCAGCGCCGTGAGGGGCCGGTGACGCCGCTCACAGCTTTCCTGCTCATTTTGTTTTCAATGAGTGAATTAGCAGGCAGCCAGCTGACTTGAACATCCCCTTATCTCTGCACCAAGCTCGCTGCCGAGGATTTGCATAATTTTAATCTTTCCCACCAATGAGCATGAAAAAATTAGTTTTCCACTATTTTATCTTCTATTTGTGTTCAATAAACAGAGCTGGCGGCTCTGCTCCATGTATTTATACTGGGAACCGTGAGGAAGAGGAGGGGGAAACCCCCATTTCAGCACTGGGCCAGGTGGAGGGTTAAACTGGAGCAGGGAGGCTGGGGGAAGGCTCTGCAAACCTGCTCCACAAACTGCAGCTGGAGATGGATTTGAAGCCCAAATTTCCTTATCCAATCCCAGTTGTTTTCTCCAGAGTCCCTCTCCTATCTCCCAGCTCCAGCTGTCAGCCTTCCTCCCATCACCAAGACCTCTGATTTCCCTCTCAAGCAAAGTTTGCTGGACTCACCCCAAGCACAGGATCCAGAGCCCAAGAACATCAGGGCTCGAGGGATGGGGCAGGAAGTGCCTGAGAAATGAGGTCCCACCTGGAGAAACCTCCTTGCATAATCGCAGGGAGCCATGCAAATGTGGGGACACACAGAAAATTACCCACGCAGAGCTTCGGGGGTTTTTAATTTAATGCTTTAAAAGATCAGCACACCCCAAATATTAAGCTTGCCTGTATTAAAATAAGGCACTTAAAAGAAAACAGTCCTGCTTTGCCCTTTCTGTTGCAGAACAAGAACATTTTGGGCAGCACACAGAGGCAAGGGATGCACTTTGAGGGCCATATCCCCACCGTGCACTTCTGGATTACAGGTGGAAACCAAGGCTGCTCCAAAGGAAAAGGAAAAGCAGAGAAAACTGAAGCTCTCCTTGCAGGTTGCACATTCAAAAGGTACAAACATGGAAACACTTTTCAAATGTCTTTCCTCCCTGCAGAGCCAAGCACAGGTCAGGGCACACCCCAGCCAAAGGCAGGGGCACAGCTCCACCATCGCCAGGAAACCTGGACTGGCCTTTGTGCCCAGGGGCTGCAAAATGAGGAATACATAGATTTTTTTTTTTTAAGTAAGAATGTTCTTTGATGTTTGATCTTTGCACTCTTTCAAGCCTAATCAACAAAAATGAAGATCTAATCCGTGACACGGAGTAGCAAACAAGCTCTAAGTGACATCCAGGTGTTAGAAAAAACAAATTACTTGTTGGTTTAGGGCTGGACATGATCTCAGACTAGACGGAGGTTAACAAAGCTCAGAAAGAAGGATGTACCACTGATAATGGACACAAAGAATGCAGAATTTACAGGCCACAAGGACATCCAGCTGGACTCCCAAGACGAGGAAGAAACTAATAAAGCCAACTCAGCAATTGTGCTGAAATTAGCTCCCAGTGGGTAAAGCGTAATTCCAGCAGGGGCAGATCGCAACCACGATGTTTGTGGACAGCACAGGGAGGGCCCAAGGGCGGGTTTCCCCCAAAGTGCAGGGATTAAAGTGCAGGGTGACCCACAGGACTGGTCCCCACCTTTATGGGGAACATGAAGTGCCAGGAACCCAGGGCGAGACGGCTGCAATATTAGGGGCAATATTTAGGGCAATATCCAGCAGCTCCAGAAGTCCATTCCTCCCTCTCCCTGCACCTCTTCCCACCGATCCTGGACTCCACACGGCCTCTCCCTGCCACCAGCTCATCTGCACTCCGAGGTGCAATTACCTTCCATGCGCTCTCTATTTATACTCTAGGAACCATATAATTTTCTAGACCAAAAATGTAATTAAAGAGTTGGAGTGCCGAGGAACGAAGACTTCTCTCCTGCCACCACTCTTATCTTCTCTAAAAATACTCCAACACAGCAGCCCCGTGGCAGGGTCAGCTCTAGGCAGGGCTGAGCCATGAAGAGGAGCAGCCCTGCTGCGATGGCTGTCCTGCCAGGGGAACGCTCCCAAATGCTCCATTTTGGCCTGGGAAGGGACTGCCCCAACAGGAATGGCTTTGCTGCCATTGGGGTTCCCAGAGGTCGCCTGTGCAAGGAAAGGTTAATTCAGATTTAACTTCTAATGCGGTTTATCTAACCAATTTTAAAGCCTTGGGCAGACAGACTAATTGAGAATTAAGGGGACTTTGATGATCACTGCTCTTCCAGCAGAACCAATCCGGGGTTGCACCCAGTTTATTCCAAGATAATTCTAGTCTTCCAGATGAGATGGAAAGGCACAGGGGAACAGAAACTTGCACAGGGGAATATCAGACCCCAAAGACACTGGCTTTTCCCTGGAAAACAACAAATCAAGCCATGGCTGCCGTCCAGACCCAGGAGGATTTGAGGACTGAGAAACTTTTCCAATGAGGGCATTTCCATGATGCAGGAGGAGGTGCTGATGGCACAGGTCTCAGACACAACTTGAGCTGGGAGATGCAGGAGATGGGACATGTGGGATGCAGGAGATGAGGGAGATGCAGGAGCCAGGAGATGTGAGACGCAGGAGATGCAGGAGATGCAGGATAGAGGAGATGCAGGAGCTGATGCAGGAGCCGCATGGCGAGCGGGCAGCGCTCCAGGTGCCTCCGGTGCCGCTCGGCTCTGCACAGACACGCCGGGCACAGCTCCCCCGGCCCCAGCAGCTGCGCTGGGTCTCGTCCAGCCCTTCCCCGGCAGCAGCTCCCGTGGGTTGGCCAATCCCCTTGGCTCCTGCTCCCTTCCAGCTCCAGTTTGCCTCATCTGCCTCCTGCGGCCAGGGCTGTGTCCCCCAGCCCCAGCAGGGCTCGGGGGAAGGATCGAAGGATTGGGGTCCCGCAGCTGCTGGGGCACTGGACTTGCGGGGGGAGGTGGAGGGACGAGAACAATAACATGGAGCAGGGGAAAAAAGAGAAGCAAAAACCAACTCTGAAACAGCCCTGGGGGAGAGCTGCTCGCCCAGACTTGCTGTAATTACACTCCTACTGGTGAACACAAAGCTCTTGGCTTGGGCCTCTCATAAAGCTGGAAGAAGGAAGGTGAAAGAAATATTTTTTTAAAAAAAATATCCCGAAGGGTCAAAACAACCTTTTAACTTGTCAACTAACAAGTTCAAACAGGACTGCAAGTACTGCTTTCCACAGCTTCCAGGGAGAGACATCCAGACCCGTCATCGGAGCTCAAGTCCTCCAGGCCCTCACAGCTCTTTTGACAGCCAGAAAAATCAAGGTAAAGGTATCGGCAGTCTCTGCCAAAACCACTTCCCGGCAGGAGCCGCAGCCCGGACACTGCTCCGGCACAAGTGGAGCTGCCGAGCTCCAGCCCCACCTCCATCACCCCACGTCCTTGGGCAAACCCCGGTGCCTTTCAACGCGCGGGTTCCCACATCCTTCCCTGTAATTAAGCCCTTCATCGCCCGCTCTCGCTCCCGCCCGCGTGTGCCGCGCGCTGACCCTGCCAGCACACGGATCCATGGCCTCGGAGAGAGCTGCGCCATTCCCTCCTCCCTGCTCACGCGCACCTTCGCAAACGCTTCAGCCAAACCCACGCAAATCCCCAAGAAAAACACTTATTGAAGAGCCCTGCTCGTTGCAGTCCCGGGGCTGGCACGGCTTTAGGGTGAGCACATTTGAGCATCGCCCAGCAGCTCCCAGGAGCCAGGCAGGGAAGGAAAAGCCAAGGGACCCCACAAGCTCTGCCTTTGCTTGTTAATTTACAGGAAAATCCAAGTCTGCTCCAATTTAACCTTCTCCTGAGACAGCTCAGTCCATACACAGCCTCCAAGTAACCAGCGAGCACCTGAAGGAGAACAAAAGCAGCATCCACAGAGCTTGTGGTGCTTATTTCAGTAAATTCACAGCCTCCGCAGCTCCCCTTGGCTTCGTGTGCCAGGCCTGTGCATCCCTCATGCCACCTCAGTGCAGCTGCTGAAACCAGCGGCAGAAAACCTTCTAAAAACCCACTTTTTCCAAGCAGCTTGAAGTGTTGGCTGCTTTCCCTTCTCTGGCATGGTCCTCATCACCAGCCTTGGGGATGTCCTGATGGGGTCCAGCACAGTGGAGGCTGAAGGATGCTCCTCTTCCTCTGACTTTCAAGGCTATTCCACATGCCCTTCGGTATCCCAGAGTAATCTTCCCCAGTCAGAGACTGCATGGATCCACCTGGAGAAGGACCAAAGGAGTCTGGAGGTGTCTCCCGGAGAGCCCTGGCGGTGCTGAGCCCCTGCTCTGCCCCAGCAGACCTTTAGAGGAGTCACTGGTCTGGTGTAAAGGTTGGGATGGGTTTTACAGGTCTGTCCTGGGTGCATCTGTGGGGACACATTCACGACACAGCCCACGGCAAGGCTGATTTTCAGGTTCTGAAGTGATTAGAGAAAGGGTCCGATGAGGACTTTCCTGTGTTTTTCTTTTTTGCTTCTTACAAAATATTTACAAGGGAAAAAAAGGTGTCTGAAGCAGCAGCTTAAAAACACAAGCATTTTTGTAAATCCTCCTCCCACTTCCAAGATTGTATCAACAAAAGAAAGGAGGAGGCAGAAAAAAACCCCATAAATAGGAGTTTCGCATTGACAGAGTCCCTTTGAACAACTTTCAAAGAGCTCCACTACCTGTTCTCCCATTTGATTTTGGTTTTTTCAGAACATCTACAGCGTGTTCCTCCACATACCAAAGGAATCCACCAGCTCAGGTCCCTTTTCTGAGCTGTTCCTGAAGAAAGTACCCCTGGGTCAGCACTCCTCAGTGTCTGCCCAGGACCGCGGCTGTGCCAGGATCTGTTTCAAGGTGTGCCCAATGGCCGAGGGATTGCACCTTGATGCTGAGCATCCTGGAGCTATTCCCAGCTCGGCTGCAGCTCTGCAGTGCCTTTTCCCTTCAAGCTTTGACTTCCACCAAGGATATCCAGCATGGAGAAGAGCTGAGCCTTTCTCTTGGGTGGGATCATTATGGGTGAATCAAGTAGAAATCTTGAGCACACACCGGATTTTGGCAGTTGAAGGCATTTAAGGGACTGCAGCCCTTTGTGGGATGCCATAGCCTTGTTTTTGAAATGAGCATTCGCAGGAACTGACCTCCCACACTCAGTGCTTGTGAGAACAAGCAGGGCAAGAGGAGTCCCCAAATCCCATCGCAAACAAACTGCAGAGACCAGGGAGAAATCACCCCTCAAATCAGCCACTCCTGTACCAAAGAATCTGTGCACCATCCGAGTCAGGAAATGCTCCATTTATTAACCTTAATCTAAGCCAGGAACTTCTCACACAACCTGTGTGGTGCAGGGTCTGCTCCATGCTCCCTGCTCACAGCAGCCTGGCAGCTGCAGCCTCCTGAAGCAAATTCCAAGGCCAAAGTTGATGCAATGCCTGCAGACCTTCCTCTCCATCCTTCAAAACAGAAAATAAAACTAAAAATCAACTTGCATGAGAGAGGCAGCCCAGGGACCTGCTCAGCTGATGCTGTGAGGGACAGTCAAGCCCAAGGGACAATCAAGGTTTGGATTATTATGATAAAGAAGAGCCGCATACACACGAGCACAAACTGTAAATAAACTGGAAATAAATCTCATGGATATGGTGACAGCAGCCCACAGACAGATCTTTACAAATTGCCTTTTACTAGTAAATACCATTATATCAGTGTTTATGGGCCTCCCAGAGATGGGCACAGGCAGGGCTGTAAATATTGCCACGGCAGCCATCAGGCAAAAGGCAAATCCGTAAGGAATTTCTTGGTGCCAACAGCATGGCTCTGCTCCACAACAGCACAGAGAGCTGGGGAAGAGGAAAGGAACACAATCCATCTCTCCCAGGCCGTGACAAGCACTACGGGACAAGGGCATTTCCCATTTTACATCATGCCAAAGGGTCATGTAAACCCCAGTGAATCAGATTCCCACTTTTTCCTTCCCATAGTGCCCAAATCATTCTGCCTCAGTTTCCTCCCGTGCTCCATGAATAGAGGATGCTAGAGAGCTGTTTAACACCACCAAGTATCCAATTCACTGAAGATGTTTAAGTGCCTTGAAGATTTCTGAAGGAGCTGCTATAGGAAGGCATCAATTTAAATATCTAGTGGCACAGAACATAATGCCAGGCAGATTTTCTTCCATTCTTTTATAATAGCTTAATAATCCTCAAAATAGTTTCATTGTTAATACTCCTGTTGTGTATTTTATTAGGGCTTTTTAAATTGTAAAGTAAGGTAAACACTCCACATTTCTCTAACACCTACCGAAGAACTTCTCAGAAAGAATTAATCTTCACAAACACCCGTGTGGGGGGACCCGTCCTATTCCCACCCGAGCGCATCATCCCAAGCCACCCAGGATCCTGCGAGGCTGAGCGGCAGCAAAACGCACGCTCCTCCCTCCTCCCCCGGATTTCATCACCAGTTATTGTCTCCTCTCTTCACAGATCCGCTGATTATCACAAACAAAAGGAGCAACTCGGGGCCTCGTGCAGCCGCCAGCCCGTGGCTCTGCGGATCCACAGGGATTCACCTCGCTGGGGAGCAGGGGGACAGCAAGTTATTGATCTTTTACCCGTGGAAGCCCTGGGGCTGTTGAAGAGTGCCCAGACCCTCAGAGAGCACGGTGCACATGCCCTTCCCCTGCTCCTGGGACTGCCGGGCGATGCTCCCCTGGTTCCCCATCCATGCATGGCTGGGGTGCAGCTCCTGCTGCATTTCCTGCAGTGCTCTGTGCCTCTGCCATTGCACTCATCATCATCACCATCTCAAAAATGCAGAATGGAATCACGGAATACCCTGAGCTGGGAGGGACCCCAGAGACCACCGAGCCCAACTCCTGACCCCAGCAACGCCACTCGGGGCACCCCTGAGAGCATCGTCCCAAAGCTCCTGGAGCCCTGGCAGCCTCGGGAACCAGAGCACTCCAGAGGAGGAAGCAGCTCTGCACAAGCTCATGGAGAACCCTGGGCACAAAGGGAGATGAAGGCTCAAGTGCAAACTCGAGTTTAACACACCATTATGATCTTTTAGGGGCAAGTTTTAGGAGTGGGAGATGTTCAATTTGTAGATAAGTCTCAGCTTGAGATAGAAAAAAACCCAAAACCAAACAGGTTTGGCTCTCTTGAGGAGAAAAGGAAGAAGAAAAAAAAGTAAAGTTTTCTAAGGTCTACACCTCCAACCTCCCCTCCAAGAAAATACACAGAAAGAAAAATGCAGGATCAGCCAGAGTTGCTGATGGAGAGGCCCCAGGGTATAGTCAGTTATTGAAGTTTTGCAACATAAAGCTTAAATTATTTATTTTTTTTTTTTCCTAGAAAAAGAGAGGAACAAAGCATCTTCCTTCTCAAAAGTTAACAACTGTGCGACATCATCTCCTCATTGTCTCCCTGTTTTATCGCCACAGCACAGCGCTGAGCAGATTCCACCCCAGGGCAAACACAAAACCACAGGGCCACGGTTTCTAATTATACCCTCTTTTCTCAGGGAAATGGTTTATTTATTAGCTCTTTGAGCTTCCCTTTCATTCATTCTTAGTCCCAGTCCCGGCAGCGAGGGGCTCTCGACAAGAGGAAATTTATTAGGTTTCCTCCATTCTCCACCTTCCGCGCTCTCCCACCCAGCTCTCCCTCCTCTCCCCGCGCAGCGGCACCGGCAGCCTCATCGCTTTTAATTCAATAACTTGAAGTATAATTACTCCGTAATAACACCATTATCTTAACATTTGCTCAGCAGCTGTGATCCCGTTACAGCGCGGCAAGGAGGGAGAGGAGCAGGGATTCTCTGGGGAGAGATGCTAAAGGCCCTCTTGCCGGAGCCGGGGATGCTGCTGGGGAAGGGCTGATAGCTGAGGGGCTGTGCCGAGGGGCTGAGCCCGCAGCCTGCCCCAGCCTCTCTCTTCTCTCTCCCTTTTCTCTCTTTCCCCAGGATCTGGAAGGTTTGGCCCGCGGAGGAGGGACCGAGGGCCCTGCGCGCACAGTCCAGCTCTGCAGCGCCGGGAAGCCATTTAAACCTGCGCTGTGCTCAGAGCAGAGCTGAAACCCCTGGAATTACAGAAACCGGCTGAAAACGGGGGTAGGAGAGAGGGAAAGACCACTGAAGGGCACGACTGTGCTCTCTGCAATAAAAACAGCATAATCTGCTGCAAAGCCGCCTATTTAAATACAAATATCAGCCACCGATACCTTATCCCAGCTTGTGCTCCCTACAAAGACTGGGTTTAATTCTCACTCCAGAAATCCTGAAGAAAAGGGTTCCCGCATTCCACAACAGCACATTCGCTAAATAGGGTAAGAAATTCTTCTAAAGCCAGGCACTAAAACTCTGATGGACTTGTGCCGCAAGACCAACTGCAAGGCTGCCTGGAAAGGCAGAATTTCAGCCTGCAAGCTTCACCCAGCCCTTACACAGAGCTCAGGTGTTGGCACCTTCTGTCTCCTCGCTGCGGTTTGATTTTCTGTGATATTTAAACAAACAAGCCCACTGCATATTTAGGCAGAAATGTTCCTACATGCACCATAGAAAAAGCAAGTTACTACAGCCCCTGCTGAAGCCAGCACGATTTTGAAGCCTACAAGGTGAGGTCAGGTTTGCACAGATATCAGCTCCCAAAATCACACCCGAAACTCCGTACAAATGCCAGCATTAAAGAGTAATTCCCACTCGGATGTATCTGTTTCATACGCACGCTGCAGCTGAGGGGTAAACACCGTTTTTTCTGATTGATTATCCATCGTGTAATGCAGAGCTGTAATTCCATCAAGCCATCAAAGCGATTCGGCAATTATATAAATCATGGGAGGAACGTGCGAAAGCCTTGTCGTTAGAAACTCAAAATGGCATTTCCTCACATTCTATTGCTGCATATTGGCTTGTTTTTTAATAATACACAGGCAGAATATTTTGGTTTCAAATTTGTTTACATGCCTCTCATATACCAATTCACCGGGTACTGCCAATGCCAGATCCCATCAGCATTAATAAGACATTTTACGGTGTCTTCCACTCCACAGAAAATTTCCAAAGCAAATTCAGACTGAAACGCAGGCGCTGTGACAAAAATCGCAGCCCGTGCCTCAACCCAACCCCTTGGAAATGGCTGAACCTCAATAATCCATCCCTGTGCCACTCACATGGAAGAGGAGACTTCCCACTCCCGGGCTGTGATGAAGGATGCTACAGGGAGCTCTTGATACAGCTCAGGTTTCATTATTTATAACGTTATATAAACCCTTTACTACTGAATAGATCTTGTGCACAGACATGATTATACGTATCTGCATTATCATAATTAAATCTACAATAAAGTAAATCAGGTGGTTTACGATGCATTATCTAGAAACTGTTACGGAGTTTTTACACCTATTTAGTTCAAATTTAGTAGAAATGACAGCTCCCAGCTCCAGGATGTTCCCAATGGAAACAGCTGCTCTGGGAGGTTCAAATTTCTGTACATTCCCTCCCTTTTCCTCTCCTCCATGACCTGGGCAGAGGAAAGCCCTTTCAGATTCCCTGAAGCACATCCTCATCCAGTCAAGAAGAGAAACAATTCCCAAAATCTGGGCAAAAGGCAGCAAATGTGGAGCCCCACTGGCTCAGGCTCAGCTGCAGACACATCCCAGCTCCTGCTTCAGAGAAAAATCCTTCAGGACTGGCAAGGGCTGACGGCAGAACTCTCCCTGCCTTTGGTGGGAGCAGATTCCATCTTGCTGCTCTGCTCTCCCAGCCCAGCAGGGAACTGCTCACGGAGAACTCCACTGAAGTCAGGGGGATTATTTGCCTTTGGTGGTTTTCTTTCTTTAAAGATAAAAATAAATCCAAGCACTTGGTTTGAATTGTGGGCCTTAAATCAGTATTCATAATCTGACTTTTAGAGTTTTTTGGGGAGAAAAAAACAAAAGCAAAAGCCATTCTGAGCTGTGGGCTCCAAAGCCACCCAAGATAAACCGAAAAAGCACTAAACATTGAGCCATTAAGTGAGAAAAGACTACAACTTCGATGTGACACTTGGCTGTTTGCTGGCTCTATAAACTATTGCACACTAAAAAAGTTTGTTAAATGCTCCATAAACTTTAACACATTGCTGAAACACTTTGAACCGAGAATTTTATTTGGCTATCCACAAACCACGCTTGGTTACAGGCAAAGAACAGCAAATGCAGATTTTTCTCAAAAAATTATTTCACTTTGAAACAGTGAAATGAATACAGATAAGTTTAAGAATTTGTAAGAAAGCACCCACAGCACATCTGTTTTGGGAGAGCCAAAGCCTCAAACAGGGATTGAGTCTTTGGGGTTCATCCCTTTTCTGTACCTCTGACCTCCAAATTTTCAGGAAGAACCAAGTCCTGAATATCAGGCAGAGCCAGGAGAATGGTGAAGCACTAGAAGAGCTCTGCAAATCATGAGGAAAACAGCACAGTCAAGTCCGCGCTTCACCTTTGCTCTGTGTTTGCCTAAACTTGCATTTCCAGACCAATTCCAGAGCTAAACCTGAGTACAGCCAAGAAGCAAAACTAATCTTTAGAAAAAAAAAAATCCCCAGAAGTTTTAATATTAATGTTCATTCCTTGCCACAAAAAAAAAAAAAAAAAAAGTGTCTTTCTCATGACTTTGACATTTTCTTCCCCAAAGCAGGACGGATGAAAATCAACTCCCCAGAGTGGCAACAAGGTGTGAAGCACAAGTCACCCATTCCCATCACCTTGAATCCACCGAAATTTCACACCGGACCCGAGACACTTTCCAAACGAATTTTTTGTCCAACAAAACTTGCTGAAAACCCTAAAATCCCCCAGCTGTCTTAAGCATCATTGGCTTTGCATAAAACCTAAAGCCACTTTTAACACGTCACTCATCTTCCCTATTAAGCGCAATGGAAACTGTGCCACGGCTCCTGCTCGGGGATGGACATGGATTTGGATCTCTATCCCAGAGACAGACAGGGACTGATATCAAACCCATGCCCTGCGCTGGCACAGGGCCCACGGAGCAGGGACAGAGAGGGGACACAGAGGGGACAGCCACATCCTCCCTGCTGCAATTTCCTCCTGCTTTACAACGAGTCGTTACTCCAGCGCGGGCACGAGGGAGAAGCAGGGACAGAAATTCATTTTGAATCACAACTCTACCTGGGGCTAAATCACTCGGATGGTGCGATTTACACGCTCCCACCTCTCAGGGCAGTGCATAAAGCAGGCGTGGGGCCATCACTCACGGGGGGATATTGCTCAGGAACGCGCTGTCAGCAGTGTTTCATGGCACACAGCGTGCTCCACCCTCGGCAAGAGAAATGGACTCCTGGTAATGGACTACAATTCCTTCCCCGCAGGCAGGCAGCACTGCCACCATCAAACACGTCAGGCTGCAGGCACCGGCGATCCATCCAGTCCAGCAGCACCCAAAAGCAGATGCTTCACAGGAATTACCTGTCTGGGTGAAGCTTTTCCGAGCTCCAAGCCACCAGGGCCGGGCACAGGACCTGCAGAATGAAGCTCAGAGGAGCCTTCCCTGTGCCTTTCCGAGGCATTCGAGAAAAAAACACTATAAATGCTGGATAATGGCAAATAACCAAGTTTTCACTCCTCCGCACACACTCAGCGCTCCAGGAACAAGGCATGGATGGCACGAGAGCGCTCCCAGCAAAACCGGAGCCCTCCAGGCTGCTGGAGCCCCTCTCCAGCAGGACAGACCCACCTGGGCAGCCCGAACCTCTGCAAGTCCTTTCCAGCCTCACCCATTGCGTGACTCTGATTTTTTTTCCTGCCTGCATGCTTGGGGCTCCAGTCTCCAGCTCCAGTGCAAACACCAGGTCTTGGTTAGTGACATAATCCTTTGAATCCCAGCAGCTCCCATTTCACAGGGCACAGCTGTTCACTTCCCTGCACGCATTTTTAGTCACTTCTTCCCTTCTTTCCCCCTCCCCCAAATTTTTCTGCTAAAGTTCAAATAAATGCATTTTCAGGATGGGAGTTGTAACTTTATCCCTTATTTTTCATCCCCCTATCTTTTTCAGAGCAGTATTTAAAGGTTTTGCAGCCTCAGAAACATTGCAGACACAAGGTTTGCTGCACTGCCCTTGGCCACCACTTTGTTCAACACAGAGAAAAAAAATCAAAATTCAAAAGGCACTTCAGCACCTTGACATTGTGCGACACAAGGAAGAACCAAAGACTCCTCAAGTGTTTAATGTTTGGCAGCACCACCCTCATCTCAGTCCCAAGGTTTCCTTCATTGCACACGACTTTCCTGCTCCTCCTTGCTCCAAATTTTCTCCATTTCTGATGGAAGAGGGGTAAAAACATCCCTCACAAGGGTTTATTCTACAACACAAGCAGGGAACTCCCTGCCTGGTGGGAAGGAGCTGTGTGCAGGGCACGTCCTGGCATGTTCCACACATCCTTCCCGCACGGAGCCATCCAGTCCCAAACAAACCCCACATTTCACACACGTGTGTGCTCACAGAGCCCCGACACACAAATTGGGGCCTGACTGTGCCTCCTGGAGAGAGAGGTGACCTCCCTCCTGCAGTGCTTCCAGGAGGCAAAGCCAGCAGACACTAAACCTCCTGGGTAGCTTTTACATGAGGATTTGATCCTGGAACACAGCACCGCTCAGGGATTGGATTTCAGTGTGCCTGTTCCTCGAGGTCCCCATTTTGGCCAGTTCCCAGAGCCCTCCACGGCTCTGAAAACCCTCCTGCTCTTGCAGGCAGACAAGTGACATTTCCATGGACACCAGGAAAGGAACATGTGACACATCCCAGCGATGCCACCAGGACACTGCTCCTACACCAGGAAAAACAGCCACACCAGGAAAAACAGCAGCTTCCCTTGCCAGGCCAGGGCATATCAAAATATCTGCCCTCAGGGCAGCTTTCAAAAATCAAGGGGTTTTTCCTACTCCTTCACTCAAGGAGATGGGGCAGAAGATATCCCACATCCACCTCCTCCTGCCCCAATGGCTCCAATTCCCAGGGCAGAGCATTTGGTGACCTCACTGAAAAAGGGACGGATGGGGCCCTGCAAACTGCCCGGATCCTGTACCAGAGCATGGGGAGAGGCTGCTGCTTGCTTCCCTAAGTAAAGGATAAAGTTTTAATTTAAGCTGATCTCTGGGGAGAGAAGAAGGTTACTGAATCCATAGGAAGCAGCAGGGAATGAACCGAGTGACCCTGAAGCCAGGCGCGAGTAGCCAGGGATTCCCAAGGGTGACAAAGCCGGGGGACAGACCAGCACCAGATTTGCTGTGGATTTTTTTCATCCCCTGCTCTGGACACACACACATTTCCCCTGGGCTGCCTCACAGAGCAAACAAATGTCATTTCTTTGGGAAAACTGGAACTACTGTTTTCTTCCCAGCCCTTCCCCCTCTCCGAGGGCTCCCTCCTTTGCAGCTCGCAGCAAAGTGCCCCTAATCCCCAAATTCTCTCTCTCTACCTGCAGGGAGAGCTGAAACCCTACCCGTCCCCTCCCCCAGCCCTCTGACCACACTAATCCATCAAATTCCCTGGCCTCGCAGCCCACCCCCAGCCCGACAGCAGCAATCCTGGCACCAGATGTCCCCTGACAAAGGCAGCGCCGAGCATCAAAAAGCGATTGCCCATCACCCCTGTCCCACGGGCAAAAGGAGCCCAAAGCCCAACAAGCAGAGCGGCATCCGAGCATCCTCTGCCACTGCCACGCACACCCTGGGCACGAGGGCCACCGCCCTCACTTGGGGACACGGGGACAAAACCCAAACCGTGCCTGAGCCCACCGAAGGGTTACAATTCCCCTCCTGCATCAGGGATTTAAAGCAGGGGTCACTGATGGAAAACAAAAGGGATTTTATTAAAAAAAAAAAAAAAAAAACAAACCCCGAGCAAGACATCTGTGCTCTGTCCACACGATGCTGGAGCTGCATTAGCAAGGACTTTGTTTAAAGACGACTGTTGCTCTTCCCGGCACCCTCCGCGCCGCCTGCCAGAAGAGCTTTGCTGGCCAAACCACGCTCCAGATTAGCCATCTGCATTATCTGTTTTTGCTAAACCTGACCGCAAGCCCGGCCTGTGAGACAGCACACCCATCTCCAGGGATCTGCTCAGAGAGAGAGGCAGAGGGGAGGGTAATTTCCACTCCACACCCACAGTAAACCTCTCAAATGCACTGATTTTTTACCCTTTCTTCCCTTTTCCTTCAGTTTGGTACTGCTGCTTCCAGAATCCAGGCATGCACCACATCAGCCTCCTCTGTCAAGTCCCGCTGGGCCATTTATACTCTCAGCCCCCATCCTAATTTCACAAATGCAATTTCAAGCTTTCCGGCACTTCCCTCAGAGAAGCGACGTGCGGGCAGACACAGACTGTCCCAAAAACGCAGCAGGGACAGGCTGGGCATGCAAAAGCTTTGCCCGAAACCCATCCCCAAAAATCTGTGCTGATGGAGCCGACCCAGGGGCAACACCCAGGACAGAACAACGCCCTGTTTCTACAGCTAATTAATTACAGCAATCTCCCCGGCTGGCTCCTGAAACGACTCCAGCTAATGGTTTGTACGCGCGGTGAGCATCCCTCCTCCATCCCTCCTCCTTCCCACGCATCCGTGCGCGCAGGGACAGCCCCCGCCACCCGCGCTCCCTGCAACACAAATCCGGGGGAATTTCGAACTGTCAGTTCCCCTCTTACACCGGGTTTACTATTGCTGCTACAGCATCATTTTATTTACGGCATTGCTGCTGTCATTGTAATGATCCTCCGTAAATTCCACATCCCCATTCCCTGACAATACTCGCTGCTATTATAATAATGATCCCATCTGAATGGCACAGGTGCCATTATCAGAAAATCTGTTTGTAATAGAGAACCAACTGTAAAAAAAGGCATTACACCCAAATGAACTACTTAAGAATTACCATAACCAGGGGCCTTGCCTCAATTCCCTCTGCTGCAGCGCTGCTTCCTGCCTGCTCGTAAATAGATAGCAAGTCAAAATTAGCAGGTAAATCATCCTGTGATTTGGGAGCTGCTGCTGAAACTGAGCACTCTGTGGCTTCATCACACAAATAAAATCTACCTCCGCACAGATTTAATAAAGAATCTTTGCAACGCCCTAAGTGCTAATGAGAGCACTAATTAGTACATGGAGAAATGGAAACACACCCTTACCCTTATCACCCCATAAAAGTCCTTTGCAAATAGGAAGGAAGGACAGAACAGCTTCTTTAAGAATCCAAACTCACCCAAGCTCATGAAAAATTAAGGCAGAAGTTATTTCAAAAGTGGCACAAGACAGGAGGAATCAAGGTCTTGTAGGATTCTGTTTCACAGACCTCAGAGCTCCATCCGTGCCTCAGCCTGCGCACGTTCACAGTCCCAGGAGTCTCCTGATTCAGGAAGTTTCACCCACCACAACAGTTATTCCTCCTACAAGAGAGTTCTGGAAGGGCAGCTACTCCTTCAAAGGGAGCTGCCAACAGATGTTTTCCCACCGTCAGCATTTGAACAAACATGGTGTCTCACACCTTCCACAGTCCCTAATTTTACCGGTTCATTCTTCACACCCGCAAACGCAGCATGAAATAAATTCAAATGTAGCAAGATTGCACTTACCTAGTGCCATGAGAGGTGCTGCAAACTCTGCCTACTCTCACAGCAAAGCCTTGCATGGGATCAAAATACACCCAGACTTCAAAAACCTCTTCAAACAGAGGGCAGAGGATGGCTTGGGGGGAGTGGTAATGGGATGCAGTGCCTTTTATCTCTAGATGAGTGGTTAAAATTCAGCCCAGGTGAGGAGCATCCACACAGCTGTTCCTACTCGAGGGCTGCACAAAAGCCAGCACGAAATGAGGATCAGTGGCTTCACTCCAGCTCTCGGCCGACTAGTGTCAGACGCCTTGTCACTCCTGCACCTGGCACCGCAGGGCAGCCCCCAAAAAAGCACCAAGGACGGGGTTGTGCAACCTCCGCTTTCTCCTCTGCACATAGCCGAGTGACACCGGCGCTGCTGCTCTTTTTTGGCCTGTGCCCACACGCCGCAGACAGGGACGCTGGAGCAGGAATCAGAGATCCTGGATCTATTCCTGGCATCGCTGCCAACCTGCCGCGGGAGCTGGGCGAGCCTCGCCTCTGCTTCTGTCTCCTCGCTTTTGGCTGAGTGATTCAACCATGGCACTTCAGCTCTTTTCACCAGTGGACCCTTAAACTCTTCCCAGCAAGGAGCTGCGCGTTGCTATTCCCATTCTGCAGACAGGGAAGCCAGCAGATTGCCATTCCCCCAAAGGCTGTTTTTCTGGCACACTCCTTAGAGATTAAATCTAGTGAAATAGCTTTGCCTTACAAGAATCTGTACCCACAGGGCAGACTCAAAAGCCAGGGTAAAGAGGGTGTTTGAAACTTGCTGTGATCAAAGTTAAGAAACATAATAAAACACCATATCCTGCTTTTCCAGCTCTTCAGGGTAATGAGGGATTTCCTCATATATCTGCTGCAACTGTCACCTTTGCAGGAATTTAGTGCCTAATACTAAATTCACTCTCAGTCTGCACACTGAACCTTCAGCCGGTTTATTTTGGTACCTCCACCTCCCAAAAAAAACGATGCACATCTCTTCCAAGTCAAAAGTATAATTGGGCCTTCTCTGGTTTCAATGCCTTTGAGAAATCCCTGCTTTGGCTGCAGGAGGCTGCAGAGCAGCAGGAGAGCAGAGCAGGAGCCCTGACACTCCCTCGGCTCCACTCCGACTGGCAGGAAGATTTGGAAGAATTCTCCGGGAGATCATGTCCCTCTTCCTGCACTCCCGTGGTGATAAAAGACAACGATCCCTTCTCCATGGCCGGTTCTCGGAGCAGTGACACCAAAGGAAGGAGCGCTGCAGGTCCCACTCCGGGGATGGAGGGCGAAGGAGGGAGCAGAGCCCGAGCAGAGCCCTCCTCCAGCTCAGTCCCACCTCAGTGAGCCACCCGAGCCAGCCTCACTGAGCGCCTCCAGCCCCATCCCATCACTCCTTCGCAGCTAGGCAGCGAGAGGGCGGCCCGAAGGCACCAATCCCCTCCAAATGCTCCTTATCCATCCCCTCCAAACGCTCTGCACCCATCCCCTCCAAACGCTCCTTACGTTTGACAAAATGCAAATCGTGAACAAGCTGTTAAAACAGCCTGATTCACTCAAATGCAGATTTTTCACTTCTTCCTTTCTGGTGACGAAAAAACCCAAATAAACCCCAACCAACAGTGTCAGCCCTGAAAACCCCAGGGCTGCCGGGCCCTTCTGCAGCCAGGAGCAGCTGGCTGTGGGCTGCAGCCCCACACCAACAAACACTGAGCAGGTTATCAGAGGGGAAAAACGTCTCAGTGCAGGTGGCTTGTTATTCTCAGAAAGTCTCTTTACAGCAGATGTTCCCCTGTACCATGTGTGACAATCCCAGTGCGCTTGAATTTGTCATTTTTCCTCTGCTAAGTGACGTTTTCAGGAAAAAGGAAATGAAAGGATAACAAGATGCAGGTATAGAAACTTAGAGCTATACAGGCTAGAGAATTCTTTTTTTAGGAGAAGAACCATAACGTTGATGTTAGAAACCACTCTTCATATATAGTAATGATCAGCTCAATCTTTACACTTCTTTCCTTAGCTGCAGGAGAGTTCTCCAACAACGAACAATATAAATTTAAATTTAATTTCAAGTGTTGCTATAACTGCCTCCAGTCAGACCAACTGCTGCAAATTCAAGTCAGAGCCTTGACATAAAAGTTACCTGAGCTACCTGCAACAGAAAAGTTCTCTGCTTTTGCCAAAGCGAGGGAAAAAACTAATAAAGGGATAAAATGTGGTTATTTCTCAGGAAAGTTCCAGCTACAAATTTCCCTTAGCTAAATGGAGCTTCCCCCCCTTATATTTCTAAAATCACACATTTTAGACAAATCTGCATCTTGAGCTCGAGCAGTAGCCTAATAGCTAGCAAACAAGTCGTGTAAAGCCGAGAAAATGAGTTCTATTTAATCCTGGGAACGCAGTGCAGAAGTTGGGCAATGTTTACAGAGAATAAATTCTGTCCATAACTCAAAGGCTCCAGCCCGTGTCCTGCCCCGAGAGCACCGCGCACTGCTGCAGCCCCGGGCTGCCTCCGACTCATCAAAAAATAAAAGGCCTTTCCAGTACGGAAAGAAAACATGTAGTAAGACGGGCAATTCGGAGAAGAGGGCGAGCTGGAGAGCGGCTCCTTTGTGAGGCAGGCGAGCGCCCCGGCACAGGGGGATGCGGTTCTTGTATTGCCTTGTTTTGCAGCAAAACGCTGCTGCGAGCCCTCGGCTGGGGGAAAGGGGAGAGGGAAGGGAGAGGGATGGGATGGGGAGAGGGACCCCTCGGGTACCCCCGAGACCCCTGGAACGGAATCCCCTCCCCAGCGCCGCCCCCAGCCCCACTCCCGTCTGGCCGGGGTCCGGCACCGCCCGCGGGACCGCTCCGGGATCCCCGAGACCCCCTCGGGTACCCCCGAGACCCCTCCGGGACATCCGAGATCCCTCCGGCACCCCCGAGACCCCATCAGGTACCCCCGAGACCCCTCCGGCACCCCCGAGATCCCCGGCCGCTCCCCTGGGCGGGTGCGCCGGGGGAAAACAGCTTCCCCTGGTTAGAAACGCGTTAAAGAATTAAAATTTTAAATCAAACCGACCGTCAAGGACTCGTCCCGGCGCCGGCGGGGGGCGGCGGCTCCGTGGCGAGGGCGGCCCGGGGGCGCCGCGACCCCTGGGCGGAGGGAGGGACCCCCGGACCCCTCGGAGAGGAAGGGACCCCCGGAGCCCTCGGCGGAGCCCACGGCGGCCCGGCGGGGCGNACTCGGCGTGTCCCCAGCCTGCACTGGGGTCCCGTCACACCGTTTGGGGTCTGTACCCCCATGCCAGCCCCTCCTGGATCCTCTCAGACACCGCCGCGGCCGCAAAGCTCCCACGGCATCCCCAGAATAAAAGAAAAGCCCCCTTGCTGTGCCCCCAGACCCCATCACTCCCCGCTCCCCACCGCCCCAGGGCAGCCTCCTGCCCACAGGGGAAACTGAGGCACGGCAGCGGTGATGGGACAACCCTGAGATTCATGGCAATACTTTTGGCCATCCAAAGCCTGGCACCACTCACTCATCTGTGATGAGATAAACTCTCACCTCTAAAAACACCGGGGAAAAAAAAAAAAAAAAANAAAAAAAAAAAAGGGAAATAAAACCATCAACAAAAGCCACAACCTTCTTCATTTATTTTTCATGGAGCTGCACAGCCGTGCCGAGCTCTTGCAGCCATCTGTAAAGGGAGAAGGTAATTCCTAGCCTAAGGACTTTAGAGTTTAAATAAGATATAAACACAGCGTGAGAGGACAGCGAAGGGAGCGGCGAGAGGGGGTGTGCAACAAAAGGGTTTCTTCAGAAGGAGATTAGGATATCACGATTGCAACGTATACGCCTTTGCATTGACTCTATATGGGATTTCAGAGCAGCTCTGTTATCTCCAGGCAGGAACAAAACACTCTGTACTCGCTCTTTTCCAAATCATACCAAAAAGTTGGAACCGACCAGAAAAAAAAAAAATAATCACAACAACAAAATTCCTTCTTCCCTCTGCTCCCCTCTCAGTTTGCCTATTTTTTTTATTTTTTCCTTTTCCACACAGAGAGATATTTTGCTGGGTTTTTTTTTTTTTTGAAAATCCACGGTCATTTGGGAATTCTCGGAGCCAGCGACCATAGCGGGGCTGAGCACAGAGAGGTTCTTGGCAGGCCCCGGCGCAGAGAGCGCTGCGCTGGAGCATGTGCCTGTGAGAAGGGGGGCGCGGGGGGCAAAAGAGGCCACATACATTTTTAGAAGAAAAAAATAAAAACGAGGAGAAAAAAAAAAGCGTCACCGAGGCTGGCCTGGCGCACACGCCAGCTCTGGGGGCTGGGAGCGGGGGAGCACGGGGAGGAGAAAGGCTGGGTGGATGGGAGTGAGGATCCAGATTGAAAACAGATGGGATTTTTCTTGCCAACCTGACATCCGAGACCGCAGGAGGAGGGGTGAAACTTCCCTTCGGAGAGGCTGGCAGCCAAGAGATTTGGTGGGGGCCCCCCCAAAAAATCCCAGTTTGGTTTGAAATCCCTTCTCGTTCCTGCTCGGCTGGGGCTCCAGGGTCGGCGGAGAGCAGCCTGCTGGAACCGGGTTGTTTTTAATACTTGGAGGGGTTTGATTTTACCATTGAGTGTCTGATTCATCTGTTCTGCCTGCTGGAGCTCAGCCCAGCCTGGCAGTTAATACTTGCCCTGGGAGACATTTTAGGGGCATTTTGCACCCCCGCGGATCCCTCTGTGAACGCTCACGAGGGAAACCCGCACAGAAATAACCCCGCAGGGCACACAGGCCACAGCCTCCGCCCGGGGCTGAGCTGGGGTGCAGGAAACATGCTGGAGTGGGGCTGCAAAGATCCACATCTCCACGTAAAAAGGCACCAAAAAATGTTGGAGGACCTCACACCTTTTGGCACAGCCCTGGGCACCGGCGCCAGTGGCCTCAGCAGCCCAGGTTTAAGAAGTCCAGGATTAAGGACATGAGTGTGTCCAGGGAAGGGAATGGAGCGGGGCAGGGGCTGAGCCCCAGGAGCAGCTGAGGGAGCTGGGAAAGGGGCTCAGCCTGGAGAAAAGGAGGCTCGGGGGGACCTTGTGGCTCTGCACAGCTCCTGCCAGGAGGGGACAGCCGGGGTGGTCAGGCTGTGCTCCCAGGGGACAGGAGGAGAGGGAACAGCCTCAAGTTGTGCCAGGGGAGGTTTGGGTTGCTTCATCCAAGGGTGGTCAGGCACTGGCACAGCTGCCCAGGGCAGTGGTGGAGTCACCATCGCTGGAAGGATTTAAAAGCTGTGTGGAGGTGGCACTTGGGGACATGGGTCAGTGGTGGCCTTGGCAGTGCTGGGGAACAGTTGGACTCACTGATCTGAGAGGGCTTTTCCAACCTCAAAAATTCCATGATTCTAAGCTGCAAACAAATGATACAACAGCCCCAAAGTGACTTAGCAGTGATTCACCCACGAGTCAATTTGTGGCTGGCCTGAGGCAGGGCTGAAGGAGTGGAGCGGCCGCTCCAGGTCACACCTCCTGCTTCCACACCCCATTCCTCAGTGGCACGAGGCGCTGGCCGCTGCAAATCCCAGCAGGAGTGGCAGAAGGATCCCTGGTGATGCAGTGGACGCATGAGTCTGTGTGACGAAGGGGATTTTTTACCCTGTTTTGGGATAAAAATCACTGCAGGACCGCAAAAGGCTCGGTGTGCACAAACCACTGCCCAACACACCCCACGGGATTGGCACAACCACCCCTCCATCAGAAATTGGGCATCCTGTGGGCCTGGCAGGGACGTGGGGTCCGTGTCCCCCCTCCAGGATTTCACAGCTACTTTACAAACCAGAAACAAAAAGTTAATGGTGCGGGCTTGACCACATATTTTCCAGGGGCTCTGGGAGACCGGCTCTCTGCAAGCCGGCTAACACACACTCTTTTCATTCAGAGCTTTAAATACCCAATTGTGTCTGCTTTCAGCACGCTCATTTTTAGCATTTTAATGATATGGTCCCCGGCTTTCACCCTCCTTGGATTGGCCCCAGCGTGGGGGTTTTTTCCTTCCCCCCCCCCCCCACCTTTTTTTAACATCTTGCAGAGCGAGAGGGGAAAGGGAAGAGGGTTAGCAAGAGGTCACACATTTCTCCTAACCCAAGTGTTTTTCCAGCAGGCAGGGGGTCCTGCTGGGGACAAAGACGGAGCAGCCCTTGGGCTGTGTGTTGGCTGCGAGCGCTGCCCCTGTGGCTGGTGCTCCATCAGGGACCTTCCCGGGGACACAAGGGACAGCAGTGCCCATCCCTCGCCCTGGCACGGCCCAAACCTCACTCACCACAGCCAGCCCTGCGAGAGAGAGCGTGGGATTTGCCATTGCAGTCGCTCTCCCTCCTTCCCCTGCGGACAGAGCTTTCCCCCGGGTCCACTGGCAGGATTTTGCTTGGCCGCACTGCTCTCTGTCCTCATGGGTGGGCAGAAGACCCAATCTGCAAACAGGACCTGGGCTGGGCTGGCTCTGCATCCCCAGCAGCCAAAACTGCACTGACACAGCAAAGCTGCTTTGGGTCCGGGCTCGGCTGCAGCACCAACACCCCAAAGCTGCTGAGCACCAACACCCCAAAGCTGCTGCAGCACCAACACCCCAAAGCTGCTGGAGCACCAACACCCCAAAGCTGCTGAGCACCAACACCCCAAAGCTGCTGCAGCACCAACACCCCAAAGCTGATGGAGCACCAACACCCCAAAGCTGCTGCAGCACCAACACCCCAAAGCTGCTGCAGCACCAACATCCCAAAGCTGATGGAACGCCAACACCCCAAAGCTGCTGCAGCACCAACACCCCAAAGCTGCTGAGCACCAACACCCCAAAGCTGCTGAGCACCAACAGCCCAAAGCTGCTGGAGCACTCTGCGCTGCCAGGAGAGCCGAGGAGGCAGCAGGAGACTCACGGCTGCACCTGGGAGAACCAAACATCCCCACTCCCACCTTCCCCAAGCACACCCAGCCCTGCTTCCTTTGGGACCTGGTGCTGTGACCCAGCTCCTGTGACCCATCCTGAGGGACAGCCTCTCCTCCTGTCCCCACACACCATGTCAGCATTCAGAGCTATCCCCATCCCCTCTGCCCCAGCTCCATACACACCACGTCCCTATCAAGCACCTTCACAGGGTGCTTCAACATCAGCCGCTCGGAGGATTTTTATTTTTTTCCCGCCAAGTAATATCAAAATGATATTTATTAAATTTGCTCTCTAAGTCCCTCAATCTGCTCCATAATACAGTGAATCTGCGAGGTGGTTTCACTGATCCTGCCTCAATGAGACCAGATTAACACAGATGATCCCGGCTTTGCAGCTCCCTCGGCCCGGGGAGGGTCAGAGGTTGTGCAGAAAGGCAAAACCCGCTGGCAGCGCGGAGCCGGAGGAAACCACATGGCCTTGGAAAATGATTTCCGAGGTTAATTCCAGGTGGGAAGGAGGGAGCACTCAACGTGGATGGAAAACCCGTTTGCCTCCGTATTTCAGCCTCTCTGCCTCTCATCTCCCTCCTCGAGCACATTGATTGCACCTGCCCCCACCCTGCTCCCCAGCAAGACGCCCATTAAATCTCAAATCAGCTCCAGAAAGGTTCATCAGATCCATTATCTCTGCATTCAGCTAAATTATGAAAATCATTAAGATAAGGAGGCATGGAGCCTATTAGTTTCCTGGAGAGGATGCTTTACAATTCTTTTCCTTCTGCTTCCACATTTAATTACCTTAAGTTTCACAGTATTTAATTCCATTTATTAAACCTTTAATACGTAAAAACAAAACAACAATAAAATCCACTGCTGGTCGCCTTTCGGGAGGATGCAGAGCCAGGGCTTGGATCGAGGCAATCCTCCATCCATCCATGGACACTCACAGCCGAGCTGGAGCTGTGCTCACGGGGGATGCATCCACCAATTAAAAAATTAAGGATGTGGCCTGGAGTCCGTGCAAAGGGAAAATGAGCAGCGCCAGCCCAGGGTTCTCCCGTGGGCTCCCCCAAGCCAGGCTGGTCCCTGAGCCGGCTGCCAGGAGCTTTGAATAACCCAGAGGGATGACACAAAAAGCAGTGGGATTGTGGAAACTCGATTTATTATTTTCTACAATCGCAGGAGCACAGCTAATCTGCAATGCCCCCACCCCGAGGAAGCCCCAGCAGGGCTGGTGCTCCTCCAGGTACACACAGGGCTCCATGCTCGCTTATTTGGGTTATCCTCCTGGACAGAAGCTATTTCAGGACACTGACAGGAAGCCTATGGAAACAGCCAAGCCCCCACACACTCCAAGCAAGGTCAATCTGAGGCATTAGCTGCTCGCTGGCTGCGTTTTGCCTTCCCGGAGATGCCATTTAGCAATGCTGGTTCCTGTTAGAGCAGATCCCTTACCCTGCCGTGGCAAACAGGCTCAGCCCTCACGCTGGGCTGTCTCTGCCATCCACCCAGGACAGATTCTGGAGAAGGCAAACAAAGGCAGAGGCGCAGCCAGGGAAGAGCTTCGAGCAGGGTCACCAACCGTGCCGTGCAGAGGGAAGGTGCCAAGCCCAGCTGGTGCCCAGCTCACCGAGAGCACAGGGCAAGGGCTGCAAACGCACTCCCTGCGAGCACACAGACAATCACAGACCCACACACAGCATCTCCACACCCCTTCCTGCAGGAGATTCCAACATTTGGACTGAATCTCTCTGCGAGAAGCTGGGGACGATCAGGGAGCACCTTGAGCCATTCCTAAATGTCCAAGGCCAGGCTGGACAGGGCTTGGAGCAACCTGGTCTAGCGGAAGGTGTCCCTGCCCTTGGCACGGGGGTGGAAGAAGATAATTTTTAAGGTCCCTTCCAACCAATCCAAACCATTCTGTGATTCCATAATTCAGACACTTCTCTCCAGCACTTGCACAGCACAATTTGCAAATGCTGTTGCCTTCAAGGCCTGTCCCATCATGCATCCAAACAGGGCCCCACAGCTCCAAGCAGTGCAGTTTCTTCCCACCGACATCTTTTACAGGATTAAACCTCAAACTTGGCCTGCATTTTGCATTAGGTTTCTAAATCACGAATCACTCTGGAAAAGTAGCACCAGGAAGAAAAAAACAACTTGCTAAAGTGTTCCCCAGCAGCATATCCACAGACTTTAATATAAAAAAGCTGCTGCTAATTTAAAAAACAAATGTTTAAGCAATCAAGCATGTTTATTTAATTTGTCCTTTCTGTGCCAGGGAAGGGCTGGGCCACTCCAACGCTGCCACACGACATTGAGCGCTCATGGTGAGGTCCCTGCACGGTGGGATGGGGGCGGCTGGAAGCTCCTACACAGCCCTTCCCTTAGAGGGGAGCTCAGAGAGGCTCCCTTGGGACAGTCCAGCCTCAAACCCAAAGGTTTGAGATGGAAACTCAAAGGTCCTGAGATGGAAACACACACCTAGAGCCTACGGATGAGACTAAGGAAGGAACCCACTGCAGTTGGCACCCAGCGTGAACCAGGGCACAGAATCATGGAATGGTTTGAGTTGTTCTGCTCTTCGAGATCATCAGTTCCACTCCCCTGCTGTGGGCAGGGACACCTTCCACCAAACCAGGGTGCTCAGTGCTCCATCCAGCCTGGCCTCGAACAGTTCCATCCGTGAAGATGGGCATCCCCATCAGCTCCCCGTTCCTCCGGAAGCATTGAAATTTTAGTTCATTTGCCATCACTGCAGACCAAGGGCCACGTGTTGCTCTGCTTGCAAGGAGGGTGTGGAACGCACAGAGACAGGCACAGGGGAACCCACAGCTCCCAAAGGAGCCCAGATGGGAAGGGACAGAGGTTTTCACTGGGCAGAGCTACTGAAAAGCCTCCAAAGGCCCAAACCCACCAAAAACTGAGCACTAACCACAAGACAGCAACTCTATGGATAATCCAGATCTCTTGTGGATCCCAAAACACCTAAAAGAACCCAACTTTCAGAGAAGAAACAAGTCCGCAGAGAGGTTGGAGAGCCCCGTGCTGCTCTTCTCAGCGTTAGAAAGGCTCAGACCTCAACAGCAGACCAGAGTCTCCTTTCCCAGCACGGCACATGTGCCATTTGCCACATCCTTCTTGGAGCTGAAGCTCCTCTCCTGTTCCAATGGCCGTGGCTGCTCACTTGGGAGGATTTGGGATTTGCTGTGTGCCCTCCCATGGGATTGCTCCAAGCAGCCGCTGATGCCCACGCACTCGTGCAACCAAAAACCATCAGCCCTCCCGAAGGAAAGGCCCCTGGGGCTGTCGGGCAGGTGTTTGGTGCTGATCTCCTGGGGTGAGAAGGAGCAGAGGCAGAGCCCAGGCCAAGGACATCCACAGGACAGGATGTCTCTGCTTCGAACCCCGCAGGAAGGAGTTCCCAAGTCACTCAACCCCAGGAGAAATCACGCGAGGCAGCTTCACTATCTCCATCCCGTAAGGCCCCTCCGATGACCTTTATTTGTGTTTTCTAAAGCGCCATCTCCATTCTTTGTGGTTACTGAGAGTGTTTTCCATATGAGCAGCACTGGAGAGCCTTCCAGAGCCTGCAGCCATCCCACACTGGAGCCTGCTGAGCAGCCAAGCGAGACCTGCAAAACCCCGGCGCAGGCTGGAAGCTGCCACGAGGACCACGTGGGCAGTAATGGATCTGCCGAGGACATGGGACAAAACCACGGCTGGGGAACGCGAGGCTCAGGAACACGGCGCAGAGCGAAGGAGCTGCAGCGGCGACGCGCCACAGCCGAGGGGACACAGGGACAGAGTGGGAACTGCAGCTCCAGTGCTGCCAGCACTGCTGGGGTGCTGCAGGGCCCAGAGCCTCCAGGCAGTGGCTGCTGGCAGCCCTTGGGCAGGGAGCAGCTCTCCACGGGGAATTGGCTCTCCCCACGCACGCTCCTTCACGGAGAGCCTTCTTTGTTTGTTTTCTTCTTTAGAAAAAAGAAGAAAGGGAGGGAAGCAACAGTGCAGTTTTCCAGGCACCCAGGACTCCTCATGTCCAACCCCCGAGCGGAGTCAAACTGGATTAAACCCGAACAAAGCTCCCCAGCAGAGCCCAAGAGCAGACGGAATCCTTATGCAAGCACACGCTCCCTCCTGCTCCCCGGGGACGGCAGAAGGGACACAGGCTGCATCTTCTACCTGCCTGCACACGCGTGAATGGTAACGATGGAGCACCACAAATACCATAATCACCTGCTCCTGGACAGCAGCACTGGGCACTGCCCCTCGCACAGGAATCCTGCAGCACAGGCTGGTCCTGCCCCTCCCCGGGAAGGGAAGGGGCTCTGCAGAACACACCAGAACCGTGCCCAGTGCAGCCCCACAGCTCTCCCAGCACTGCCCTGTTCGCACTCGCCCAGGTGTGGGTTCTGCAGGGAGTCCTTCACAGGGAGAAGGGAGACCTTAGAGAACCTTCCAGGGCCTAAAAGGGCTACAGAGAGCTGGGGAGGGACTTTGGAGGACAGAGGAATGGCTTCCCACTGCCAGTGGGCAGGGTTAGATGGGATATTGGGAAGAGATTCTTCCCTGGGATGGTGGTGAGGCCCTGGCACAGCTGTGGCTGCCCCTGGATCCCTGGAAGTGTCCCAGGCCAGGCTGGACAGGGCTTGGAGCAGCCTGGGACAGTGGAAGGTGTCCCTGCCATGGCAGGGGTGGCACTGGATGGGATTTAAGGTCCCTCCCTAACCCAACCATCCTGTGACTCCATGACTGATCTTGCTCTGCCACTCTAACGTGCTGAGGTGAACAGCCCACGGCAGCCTCAGCACCTGCTGGAGGCAGGTACAAGCTCTGCCTTCCCAACTTGGGAGAGAACAATGACAATTGCCCCCGGAGCAGGCTGGGCTGCAGCAGTGGTAGCTCAGCTCTCCCATGCCTGATGCAAAGCCCCATCTCTCCCAAAAGGGCCTCCAGAAATGCACTGCTGAAAATGCAGAAATATTACACACTGCTGGTATCAGCCCTCCCTCTTCTACATGTCCCAGACACACTTTCACTCCTATTCCCACCATCCCACCGCTGCCAGCTGCAGAGGGATCCTGCCAGCTGACAGATGAGGCTTCAGGTTAACAAATCCAATTTGTCAGAGACAAAAAGCCAAAGCATTTCATTTCTGCTGGCTTTTTTTCATGAAATTGCTCAGACATTCAAGACTTGAAATGTCACCGTGTCACTTGGTGGCAGCTGAGGGCACGGAGCTGGAAAGGTCGGGAGAAGCTCTCTGAAAGTCCCCCCTGCTCAGTTTGAAGGGAAGGGGAGCAGGGCAGACAGGGCCACTGTTAGTGCTGGGGACAAGGAGGCACTAGCCCACACAGCCCAGTGCTCCCAGTCCAGCTCTCAGGAGGGCACAGAGGGATGTTCATGCCCAGTGCCAGAGCATGAGCATCACTCCTGATCGCAAACAAACCCCTTTGGCTCTCCCTGACCCTCCAAACTCCCTGCACTGCACTGCCCTGGGACCATCACATTTGCCTGAGCTTGAATCAGCAAAGCCAAAGGGTTTTCCCCACAACCACTCAGGGCATCTCCCACCAGCGTGGGACACAGTGGCAGACTGGGAGGCAAGGCAGAGCCCACCTGCATCCCACCAGGAGCTGGGAGAGCTCCAGCAGGTGCCACTGAACCACACAGCAGCACTTGGCTACGACCTCTGCCTGCCCCGAGCTGAGTCTCGGAGCAGGGATGTCCAGAAGGTTCCTGCTGTGTTATCCCATAGCAGTGCTCTGTCCCCAGCCCGGAGGGACCCAAAAGCTGTGTCAGCACAGCCAAGGGCGGTCGCAGAGGCCGTGGGCACAGCCAGGGCTGCGTTCCCTGCCAGGACAGGGCAGGGAGCGAGTGCTGTGGCTGCCGGGCATCCCTCCAGCCCCCAGGAACCCGAGACCTCCCCGGCGGGTGAATTTACTGCTGGGAACATACAGTTACAGCCCAGAGGTGAGGCAGAACAGGACACCCTGGGGCCCAGGGCCCAGCTATGTGATGTATGAGAGCGCCTAAAAATGAAAACGGGCGGTGCCCGTGGTGTCCATCTGCCCCTGGAGCCACCAAGGCCACCGCCAGCGCTTGGGTTCGGTGTTCAATGCGGGAACATGAGCTGCTGCTCATGGGCTCTGTGACCCCAAATGCCAGGAGGCTGATTCTGCCCCTCGGCTCACACAGCACAGTGCGGGGGTCAATGCCACTCGGCTGCAGCACCTCCCGTGCCTCCCATCTCAGAGGACATCGGTGGTTAAAGCCTCAGACTCTGGGCAATACCCAAAGCACAATGACACAATGCAACACCAGAGCCCAGGCTGGGACTGTCCCAAAATGCCAAAGTCCCATTCCAGAGCACAGCAGGTACCAGGTGGGAGAGCAAAAGCTGCTTCCCACCCTGGCCTGTCACACTCCCTGCACAATTCCTGGTTGCAGCAGTGGGAAAGGCTCTGGCTTCTCTGCCCGAGATGATGCAGAGCAAGGATGCTGCTCCAGTTTGCCTCTTGGGAAAACAGAACCCAAGGGCAGCACTGCCAGGGGCTGAGCCAGGCGGCAATGGTGACCAGAACAGAGAACTCAGAGGCACAGCTTCAGCCCAGCTCAGCTCAGCCTCTGCCTGCCCTGCGCCAGGTGCCACAACATCCCCAGGAGACATTCCGTGGGAATGGGGACGAGATGGAGCCTGGGCTCTCCGGAGGCAGCGGGGAGCTCCACTCTCCCAGCACAAGGCTCCTTCTGTGCACCCTCCGGGGCGGGGGCGGCCGGGGAAGCAGCTGGCACCAAGCTGAGCAGGGGCCACGTGTCCCCTCCGCCACCGCTCCGCACGGGCTGTTCCCGTCCCTTCCACCGCCTCCTTCCCAGCAGGGCGTCCCACGTGCCCGTCTGCTGCCGCCTGCTCCATCCTCCCCTCATCCCATCCCATCCCACCTGTCCCAAAGCTCTCCCATGAGTCCCCAAGCCTTCCCCAGAGCGGCACTGCTCGGCAGCACCATGGGTTTCCCTGGCTCCCACCCCCTCGTGCCAAAGCTCACCCTTCCAAAGACTCCATGATCCTCATGGGTCCCTTCCAACCCAGGGTATTTTCAGATCCTATGACTGCAAGCAGCCCAGAAGGTTCCTCTGCCCTGCACTGCCATTTTCCACATCCATGGGCTGTGGCTACAAGCAGAGATGCACACACAGACGGAATGGGATGGACAGTGATGCCATCCAAGTGATGCCACCACTTTCGGTTGGCGCTGCCTTGGCAGAGGGTGCTGAGCAGCACAGCCTTCTTGTGACTTCAAAAAGCTCAAGCCCAGAAATTATTTACATAGGCAAGATTTCACGATATGGGGTTTTTTTCACTCCTAAAGGACTACTCAGAAAAAAAAAAAAGGGTTTAAAATAAAGTGACTTCCAAAGAAAAATCCAAGTTGAAAGCCTTGCTTTGATTTTATTTTAAGATTAAAGCTCTCTGCAGAGTGTTCTAGGGCCCTGATGTGAGGACCACAAGCTCCTCTGATACTTCCTAGAAAAACTTGCAATTGAGCCACCCCTAAGTGCTCCTTATGAGAAGGTTCAGAGGGCCCAGAGGAGAACAAGGCTCTCTGGGGACACACACCCTGCCCGAGACACTGCCGGGCTGCCCTGCCCTGAGAGCATCTGTCTGCAGGAGGCACAAGGGAGGATGAAAAATGGGAGCAGGGATAAGGGCTAGGGCTCTCGGAGGCACTGGAAAACGTCAAGGGTAAGCCAAGAACAAAGCACTGGGATGACAGATCCAGTTACACGACAACACAGCCTAATTACAGCCTGGCTCTGGTGCTTTAGGAGAGCGAAATCCAAGCCTACATGCTCTGTGAGCTGACCCGTGCTGGGGACAGTGACTCTGGGGCACAGACCCCTCAGGGACAGCCCTCTCTCTGTTCCCCTGCAAAGAGCTTGGCAGGAGAGGCAAAAGCTTCTCCCCGAGCCTCCTTTCCCATCCCCTCGGTGTGTGCCCAGCCTGGGCTGCTCCGGCAGCGCTCGAGTGCTCGGGGAGCTCACCCTGCCCAGGGGAACCCCAGGACAGCACAGACACAACTGCCAGCCCCCCATGTCCCCAACCCCGTCCCCAGCCCCGTCCCCAGCCCCCCCAGGTGCAGAGCAGAGACACAGCCACATCACCCACCCGTGGTAAGAGGGGAAAGCCCAGGAACTAAAGCACAGGACGGGGTACAGCGCTGGGGACGATGCCCTGGGTGGGGCACACGGACCAGGACGACCCTGCCAGCTGAAAATGCACCTCCAGCATGAGAACTGCACGTCTCCTCTTCACGCCTTCTTCATTACTCCTCACCCAGCCCAAAATCAAGCTCCTTGCCACGCCAGAAGCTCATGGCACCCATGCGGTTCCCCACCTGAGCTCCCACACCCCATGGCACGCTCCCCACAGCAGCCTCAGCTTTGAGGGCCATTAAGCATTTCATTCACCTTTCTCTCTTACTTCTAAGAAACACTTCAGTTCCTCCCACCTCCCTTCTTTTCCTCTTTTCAAAGCAACCTTACAGCTATTTTTAGATCAGCACATCTCAGCGCTGCCGGATGGGTGCCATCCCCCGCGTCACCTCCGCCAGGAGGAGAGAAAAAGGATGCTCCTGTTCTCCACACCGCTGGGGCAGCTGCTCAGCCCTGGGATTTTCATGCTGCTTTCCAGAGGGGTGACTGGATAAAGCTGTCATCCCACTTAGGAGTAGATGCTGAGAGCACAGCAGGTCTGTGGTGTTTCCCAAAACCCAGACGGCCTCATCCGGATCCCCTTACAGGACTGGCAGCACAGCCTTCGGGGCACATAGTCCATGAGCAGCTCCAGGGGCCAGAAACACCCCTGGTGCTCCCAGCCCGTGGCACCAGACAGGTCAGCCTGCTCCAACCGAGGCGCTGAAATGATGGTGGTGGCAGCTGGAGCTTCATCCTCATCCCTCCCCGGGGAAATGGGACACAGCGAGGGTGGCTCGTGCTCCTGCCCTGCACCCAGCCCTGCTCGGAGCACAACTGTGGGCTCAGCCTCAGCCTTTGAGAGTGCCAAGTTGTGCTTTGGGCTCCTGGAAAAATAAATCTTCTCATCAGCATAGTGCAACAAGTCCTTCCAGGAAGGAGGTAGCAGGAATCTTGCTCAGCTGCTTTCCTCAGGGCTCTGAGCACATCCCGAAGCAGAACCAGAGCTTGCCTGGTGGAGCAGCTGTCAGTTCCAGAGGGATGGTGCTAGGGGACTCAAAATCCAGGGATTTTCCTCTTCCAGGCAAGTTTTGCAAGAGGACAGAAGTAAGCTGCAAGTCTCAGCAACTGGATGCAAGAAAGGAACAGAGGTGCAGGAAATCCCAAACCAGTAGAAAATTCAGCTTGTTCAGGGTCAAATGCAGAGGAGGAGGTGGAGGCACAAGCGGAGGCAGAGGAAAGCTCTTTCCAGGAGAGCAGCTCAGGAGGTCAGCTCTGCACGAGGCTTCTGGGGATCCACAACACTTCAGCTCTGGTGCTGAAGGTCGAAACCCTGGAGACGGGCAGGAGCTGGCTCGCCAGAGGATGATTCGCCAACAGCTCTCCCTGCGGAAGCGGAGCAGTCCCAGTGGCATGTGGGACCAGCAGCTGTCACCTCCCACTGCTGCACTGGCAAAAAATATCCATCCCGGGCACAGCAGATGTCACATCACCTTTGCTTCGGAGTGGGTGGTCGAGCTGGGACATGCTGATCCACCTGGCTGGGCTGGACGAGGAGGTGGTCTCGAGTTCCCACAGTCAGAGCTCACTGAGACAGCAGCCCTTGGGTAAAACCAGCTAGGAGAGGAAGGAGACAAGCAGCAATCTCATGGATGCTCCCTGGCTGCCAGCACTGTGGGGACACAGAGGCTGTGCTGGAGCCCCAAAACAGCCTGTTCCCCCAGGATCACACTGAACTGCCACGGCTGAACCATTCCTGGGATTGCACTTGGTCCTGTCAGCTCCTGTGCTTGCTCTGGAGTCGCAGCGAGAAGGTAAAACCACCCATGGCACGTGCCTTGCCCCACGCAGGGCCACCCCAGCGCCCTGGGAGAGCTGCACCCCTCCTGCTGGAGCCCAGCTGGGAGAGCACCAGGGATTTAGCACAGGTGAAAAAGGCAGCCCAGCTGCCCAGCATGGGAGGATTCATTGGGGTGGTGCCCTGAGCCCCCAGCCAGGGGCAGGACAGAGGCTGCATCCAAAAATCCATGTTGGGTATTAAGAGGGACACCAGGTTATATCCAATCGCCACCATTTTAAAGCCATGAACCAAACAGCCACATGCAAACACACCTGGGAAAAACAGGTTTGTCTTTTGCTTTATCAGCCAGGGCTGGGAGAGCATCCCTAAGACACCTTCTCCTGGCTCCAGAAATGTGTTCATTATTCCCAGGCGGTGTCTGGCAGAGTGCGGATCGCTCTCAGATTGCAGATGTTTATCAGTGAACTATAATAAGGGTGGGACAGTGACACCAAGATGAATATTATATTTCAGGAAAATTTAAATGAAATGATCCATCATGCCCAGCAAATCAGCACCACCTTCTGCCAAGCCCCGCACCGAGTGGAGCAGCTCCAGGACTGAGGCTTTGCTTTGGAGCCCCACAGTCACCTTGGGCTCAGCGCTCCAGGGGAAAAGCGGCAGTGACAGATAAAGAGAAGCATTTCGGATTTCCAAGGGCACACAGAGAAACAGCAACACGAACCGGCTCGGTGGCAAGAGAACTACATCCTTCTGCAGCAGGGCACCGAGGCATCCCCGAGCACAAGGGGACAAGCCCTGCTCCGTTCACAAAGCAAACCCCGGTCCCACACTGAGCACACCCAGAACGAGGGCCCTCGGAAATGGGACATGGCTTGGGCAGGATGTGAAGGGGAAGGGTTACGGAGTGGCTTTTCCCTTAAGTGAAATATTGCCGCTGGCTCAATGGAAGCAGGAGGTTGGTCCCTCCAGGGAGGAAGCTATCAGAAACCACTCTCGCTCCCAGCATGGCTTGCCCACAGTTCGCTACCTGTTGCACTTTACAATCAAGCAAAACGCTGGAAGAACGTAAGAAGGCATTGAAAAACCAAGGTGGGTGCAGAGTGCGCAGGGCAGGGACACCAGGAATGCTCCGAGCTGCTGCAATCCAGCCACAGAGGCATTACACATTCATCTGAATTTTAAATACAGAGCATGATGACTGGCATCCTCACAACTGCCACCGCAGCCTCACACTACAGCTTTTATGGTAATTCAGAGGGAGTTACCCACAAGGCACCGCAGAGATTTTCTTGGCAGCCATCCTAAACTAATTTTTATAGGTTAGTGTACGGTTATACATAAATGTTTAAGAAAATAAAATGGTGACTTGGAGGGAAGGACATGACTGGGAGGTTCTGTGCTGTGGCACGTGATGGTCCAGTGCAAAAGGCCACAGGGCTGAGGTCCACTGCCAGCTGCCCCACCGAGGGCCAGGGGACAGCAACACCAGCTGGTTCACAACCTGGTCTGCCCTGGCTGCCACAACACCCAGCCCTCTGCACCAATCCAGCCCCAGTGTCTCTGGGTCTCCAGAGCATCCCCTTGCAGGATGTTCACTCCAACCAGGTCCCACCTGGTCAGGAGACAGTGCCCCGGCACCCTGCCCACTCCCGGGGACCCATCGGTACCCCGCTGCGGTGCTCAGCCCCGGCCTGGGTGCACCAGCCTGGAGGGGATGGGAACAATCCCACGGAACAACAAGTTGTTGGTAGGAACCACAGCACCCTGAGAAATACCTTTCACAGAACTGTGGAATGGTTTGGGATAGAAGAGACCTCAGAGATCACCTCATTCCAGCCCTGCTCCCAGCAGGACACTGCTCTGCCCATCACCTTTGCTTCCTGCAGGTCCTGACCGTGCCGGACACGGAACTTCACGTGGTGTGTGGAAACTGCTCTCAGCTTCCAGCTGCCCTCGGCAGCCAACGGAGGGAAGGAGCTGGAGCTGCTGCCAGCGAGCAGCAGCACCTCGGGAAACAAAGGAGAGACGCAGCAGGAGGGAAACCTGGAGCAGTGCAAGCCCGAAGCAGCAGCACCCATCTGTGATTCACAGGAACCAGAACAAGCACTTGATGATGTCAGAGCTGACGATTAGCTTAAAAAAAAAAAAAAAAAATCCCAAATTCCTGCAGATTTTGCTGCGTGCACACATATGTGTTGCAGCACGGAAGCAGGAGGTCTGTCCATCGCTGCTGGATCGCAACAGCAAAATGGAGGGAAGCTCGACCGAGACTTTTACGGAAAGAAGCTTTCAGACTTAAATCGGCTGTGGAATTACTCACAACACTGATTTGGATAAAAGGACACCACGAGGAAAACAGTTAAATAACAGATCAAAGGGAAAGACGGTGAGATTCAACTCCAGCACCACAAAGAGACAAAGCACTGAATTCCCGACCAGGCAGCTATTTTCCCGGGATGGGATTATTGCAGTTGGAGAAGCCACACGCACCACACCCTCCCTCTCCTGCTCTCTATGTGCCATCCCAGCTGCTGCTTCCACGCAAAGGACAGGGACAGCACTCTGCCCCAGCTCTGTGCCTTCTGCGCCCAGAGCACGAGGTTACCCCGTGTGACTCCACATCACCTCGGGTAGCACTGCCCACAGAGACAGCGAGAGCAGGGGAAAACCCTGAAACAGCCTAGGGTAAAGTTAAGGCCTTTCCCGAGTGAGGATCTCGACTGTGAGGTTTGGATCTGGTGTATCTCAACTCATCCCTTGACGGTGTGTGAATCTGCACCTCCCCAGGGCGCAGGAGAAGGAGCCATCCCCAAGTGTGAGCAGAGCAGCTTTTAGCTGCTGTGCCCCTGAACAGGCTGATGGAGGAGGCTCAGAGCTCAGCAGCAGCACATGGGCAGCATTCCCACCACCACATCCCTGCACACCACGCCCAAAACACCCCAAGAGTGATGCAGAGGGACGACAGCAGGAGGGGCAGGACCCCCGGCACTGAGACCCCAGGTACAGATTCACCTGTGAGCCCCTCACTACTCAAACCCCAACAGGCTTCAAAATCCTCCTGCAGGGAGAGAGACCCTTCTGGCAAAACCCCTGCAGGACCTGCCACATGTTGCAAACTCCTGCAGCCCAACCAGCTGTGATCCCTGCGTAGGAGGGGACATCCCAGAGGTTACAGACAAACTGCACCCCCTGGTCTGGTGCAAACAAGCACTGGCAGAGCACTCACCTACGAAATGGGGCTGAAAACACAGGATTCAGCTGCTGCTGCACAAAAACAGCCCTGACACGGCAGCAGAGACCTCCAGGAGCTGGGCACAAACAGCCACAGGCTTCCCAACCTAAACCATCCCACAGCCCCCATTTAATCTGATTTATGCAAATGTTAAACCAATTTAGGTGTACACATTGTACGAGTTGCCTGGCCCAGTTTAATTTGATAGGTTTTTTAACCTGTTTAGACAAACTAATATCTGCTGTCTAATCTAGAGCAGCTCTTACTTTGTGCAAATGTTGCCAGGGAACTAGAGCATGGACGTTCTGATGGATCCTGGTTGTACAACAACACTCACACTGCATCAGCCTGAGCAATGGCAATGCATGGAAAATGGGAATGCTGAAATGCCATCTCTCCCTCAGGGCTGGCCGTGCCCACACAGCAGGGCTCCCAAATCCCACACTGCCACACCAGGAGCTGTGCAAAGACCATTCCCAAAGCTTTCCAAACCCACCATGTACAAGCCCAGGTGAGGCTCCACTAGCCCAGGACCAGAGCAGGATGGCAGGATCGGGATATGGCGAAGCCTCACTTCTCCATGGCGGGGGACAGAAGGCCCTGAGGGGTCAGCAAGCCCCATGAAGAGGGAGAAACCCCAACTTTGGGGAGGGTCCTGGCGTGTCCCCGTTTCCCACGAGCTGGGCTGTCTCACCCTCGTCATTCCTTTGGCTCCAGAGGCAGCAGAAATCCTCAGATCTGCTCCTCCGGGTGCGGGCACAGCCTGTGCCACGCTGCTCCACCCTGCACACGCCTCCCCCTCACACCTGGGCATCGCAGGGAGGACACATCCCCATCCCACTCCTCACCACGGCAGTCCCTGCCTCCTCCCCGGGCTGCTCACACACGTGCCACACCTGGGAGCCACACCTGCCCTCAGGAGCTGGCAGGAGCACAAGAGCCAAGAGGCTTCGTGTATAAAAAATAAATAATAAATAAAGTTCAAAGAAACTCACACCTCCCAACCAGCTCCTTATGGAGCAATGTCAAGAAGGCAAGGTGGCTCTGAAAATTCCTCATTTTGGAGGGCTGCAGGGGCACAGGGCCATCTGCGGGCAGGACACAGCTCGGCACGGGCTTGTCAGATGAGCAAATAATCCGACAGCACAGGCAGCCCTTGCAACGGGAACGCCAAGCTCGATAAATTACCAAGCCAAGACAATGATACCCAAGCTAGAAAAAAAAATAAAGTCCAAAAGAATTATGTCGGATCAGACCCAGAAGTCTACAGGGTTTATGAGTTGAAAGATGGGGGAAAATAAAAGACAATTTCCAGTTTGCTAGGCTGATGTCAAGGAAAAAAAAAAAAAAAAATCAGTCAAGTTATAAAGCAAATAATCAAAAAGAAAGCACAAGAGTAAAAAGAAAGGTCTAACAAACAGAGCCTGCAGATTGTTCCAGCTTATTGTGCAATAAACTTTGCAGAAAGGAAGCTGGTCTGAGTGTTACTACTTCAGGGCTCACAGGTTTAAAATTGACCACAATTTAAAAAAAGCAATACCAACATAGCCAGAAGCTGCCTAGCACAGCTGGCTTCTTCCACTTGCAAATATAAAAAAAATAAAATATATGTCCTGGGGTTCTGCCTGCAGACACCAGGCCAGAGCAAAGCCCCCAGCTCCCTACCCCATTCCCACCATTCTCTGCAGAAAGCAAAGAGCTTCACAGACGGAGAGAGCTCGGCCAAGGGAAGGGATTATTTGAAGTACAAGTCAGGCACATTTTTCACGCTGTTGAAGCAATGATATTTAACAGAAGTCATTTACAGATTTTCCTTTTTTTGAAGAGAGAGTTATGAATAATATGCATGTTCTTATCAACTCATATAAGAAGAATTTGAAGCTCAAAGTTCAGCAACTGTGGATTAAACTACTTAGCAGCATCTTTTTAATGCAACTGAGTAACCTCTCTCCTTACCATACGCTCGCACTGCCCACACTGACTCGGGTTAGATCTGGCTTCGCTTTATCTCGGATTCCTACACTCGCAATTTTATCTCTGCAATGCAAAAGAAAAACTGCTTTAGTTGGGAACAGAGCGAGCTCAAATCAAACCCATGTGCGGCGCAGGCCACAGGCCACAGCTCGCATCCATCACGGCAGCTCGCCACCCACGCAAGCCGCGCCACGTGGGGAGCGCACAAACAGCTCCACAGGCGTTTACTACCTGGAGTTACTCTGCTCCGAGCAGAGCAGCTGCATGGGGCTGCCCCCGGTGCGAGCCTGGGGAGCCTCCCTGCCAGAGGGATCCACCCCGGGAGGGAACCCCAGACCTCAGAGCAGCGTGGGGTGGGAGTCTCCCACCTCAGACTCAGCTCTGGGGTCCCTCAATACAGCCTGAGCCCTTTGGGGCTGCTCCTGTGCTCTGAGGAGCCACAAACACCACCCTGCTCCAGCCTCAGCTACTCCTGGCTGCCCTCAGTTGTCTCTCCACCCTCACTCCCACCTCCATCCCCAAAGCAGCAGCAGAATTAAGGGTCTAACAGGAACCCACACTCCTGGAGAGAGAGCAAAGGCACATTTTTCCTCCTCTCCTTAGGGAAGATGTCACACTGATTGCTCCTCAGCATCCAGAAAAAGGCAGAGCAAAGCTGCTCCCATCGGGGTGAGATGAAGGAGACACCCCAAGAAAAAGCTTTGTTTACCCAACCTACATTTACCAACCCAGTGAGCACCAGGGAACAGGGGGACAGAGACATGGGGGGCAAAAGGACTCGGCCCTGCCCTGCCAGTGAGGCCAACACCAGAAGACGACCACAGAAGGACCCAAGGAACTCCTGCCTGTCACCTCCATCGCCCCATGCCCAAGCGTACAAACGGCTCTGCTGCGAGAGACCCCTGTCCCCCCACACCCCTTGGTGGCACAGCTTCAGCTGGAGGCTCCTCTCATTACTCAAAGTCTTTATGACTTTTTCCCATTTGAAATATGGGCCTTTACCACGCACAGGAAGGAGGAGGAGAGTGCCAGCAAACCCGTTAATTTATAAGTCAATCTGGCAGGGAACAATTAAGAGCTTTCCCACTGCTGGGCGTGCAGAGGGGGGGATCTTCCCCCTACGGAAGGAAGGAGGGTCCCTGCATCAGCACACGCCCTGCCCTGCTGAACCCAACAGCCTTCGCGCCCAGCACCCTGATCCAACTTCATTTCCCTCATCGGGAGCTCTCACGGGGATGAGCAGCCCTGTCCGCCACAGCCAGACCCCATTCAGGTCACACGAACAGCTCCCCCAGCCAGGCGCAGGTACACAATGCCCAAAACACGATTTACAGGAAAAAATTATGTAAATCCATAACGTTTTGCCCTGGCCACACCAAGCTGTGATCAGCGCTGACAGCTGAGAGCTGCAGGCAGGAGCAGAAGCAAGAGTGCCCATGGGGAACATTCCCGGCAAATTTCAGGGGGGTTTGACTGGGGAGGGTAAAGGTGACACTCCAGGCACACTCCCCTCACTCTGCAAGGTGTTCCCGCTTGGAGGAAGGGCTGAAACCCCCCAGTCAAAACTGCCTTTTCCTCCCAACTGCAGCAAGTGCTTTTGTGGGAGCAAAGCCACCCGGGACTGGGAGAGGGTGAACGCCCCAAGAGCAGAGCTGTCCCCTGCCCCCAGGAGGTCCAGATTCCATCCCACAGATCCTGACAGCGCTCCCATGGGTGTCACCTCCACACCCGCGCTGGTCCCCTTATCCCACATTTGCACCATTTGCTTGCCCAGGACGGGCTGGAATGGGATCCACCTGGGGAAGCACAAATGTTATTAATCATTACTTCTATTGAAGGGGTGGGGGGGGTTCACCCTCCTTGTGACAAATTTTGGCTCAGTAACACGGAAGCTCCGGGTCCAGCTCTTGCCTGCTGTGGGATGATCCCAGGGCTTGATATTTCAGCTGAAAACCCCGAGGGCAGATGGAAAACACCACCTGCTGTCACCCCAGGGGTGTCCCTCTGTGACTCTAGGGCTGTCCCCAGACCCCGATTCCCCTTTTAGAAGGGGGAGATTTGGTGTAGCCCCCACAGCGCAGGGGAGAGGACCCCCCAACATGGGGACTTGGGTGGTTTTAGGGTGACACATGTCCCTTCCATGCTACCGTCACTGAGCCACCCCACAGCCGGGGACAGCCGGGCAAAACCCACTTGCTGACGGGCTCAGGGGCGGTGGGAGCACAAGGCACCCCCGGTGTCTGGGGTGGGAGCAGGCAGCATCCCGGGGGGACACAGCCGTGTCCCCAAGATGCGGCATCGCCCTGGGGAACGCTCCGATAGCTCCGCCGCCACCCGCATTCCGCCGATGCTGCTCCGGGAGCGGCACCGGCTCCACCGCCGGAGCATCCCGGTGCGCCCGGAGGCGGAGAAGCCACCGACGATGCCACCGAGCGGCACCCAGCACAGGCGGTCCCGCGGTGCTGCTCCGCGGGAGCGCAGCCCCGAGCACGGGGGTGATGCCGGAGCCCCAGATCCACGCGCGGGGCCGCACCCCGCACCGGTGGGACCGCACCCCGCACCGGGTCCGGCAGGATCGCACCCCGCACCGGGGCCGGTGGGACCGCGCTCGGGAGGCGCCGGAGGGACGCGGGCACGGCGCGGGGGCGCGGC
>VZRL01001031.1:460113-490320 GCA_013397895.1 Origma solitaria
GCCCCGCCCCGCCCGCGGGGGGCGCGCGGGGGCCGTGACGTCACCGCCGAGCCGCCGGGGCGCGGCCGCGCCTTAAAGGAGCCGCGCACGTGCGAACGGAGGCGCGAGGGACGGGGACATCGCCAGCCCCCCCGACACTCCTGGTGGAGTCATGGAACCATGTCATGGAGTCACGGCATTTCCTGTATTTAATACATGCCCAATGTTTGCTGAATCCTCCATATTCACTCAAGCTCCTTATTGAATATATGCCCAATATTTAGTAAATTCTCTGTATTCACTCTACTTCCATATTCAATATATTCCCAATGTTTAGTAAATTCTCTGTATTCACTCTATTTCCTGTATTTAATTTATGCCCAATGTTTAGTGAATCCTCCGTATTCACTCTATAGTTTAGTAAATCCTCCATGTTCACTCTATCTCCATATTAAATATATTCCAATGTTTAGTAAGTTCTTCATATTCACTCTAGCTCCATATTGAATATATTCCCAATGTTTAGTATATCCTCCATATTCACTCTATCTCCATATTCTATATATGCCCAAAATTTAGTAAATCCTCTGTATTCACTCGATCTCCATATTCAATACATTCCCAATGTTTAGTAAATCCTCCATATTCACTATAGCTCCATATTGAATATATTCCCAATGTTTAGTAAGTTCTTCATATTCACTCTGTCTCCATATTCAATATATTCCCAATGTTTGGTAAATTCTCTGTATTCACTCTATTTCCTGTATTTAATTTATGCCCAATGTTTAGTGAATCCTCCGTATTCACTCTATAGTTTAGTAAATCCTCCATGTTCACTCTATCTCCATATTAAATATATTCCAATGTTTAGTAAGTTCTTCATATTCACTCTAGCTCCATATTGAATATATTCCCAATGTTTAGTATATCCTCCATATTCACTCTATCTCCATATTCTATATATGCCCAAAATTTAGTAAATCCTCTGTATTCACTCGATCTCCATATTCAATACATTCCCAATGTTTAGTAAATCCTCCATATTCACTCTATCTCCTGTATTTAATATATGCCCAATGTTTAGTAAATTCTCCGTATTCACTTTATCTCCATATTCGATATATTCCCAATGTTTAGTAAGTTCTTCACATTTCCCGTGTTTAATATATTCCCGACAATAATTGGAGGAATGATTTTCCCCTCGTTTTGCTTTCCCGGAGCTCTGGAGTGTGCTGGGGTCGTGCTGCTGCTGGAGCAGGCAGATGCTCTCGCTCCGAGGGTGAGCACCTGCTCCCCACCTGCTGATCCCTGAACTTCCCTGATCCCTGTGTGCCTCCTCAGACTGACCACATGTGAGCCGAGCATTAACTGTTCCTGGGAAATCCAGCAGAAATATGGGATCATTCCTCTTCCCCAGGATGAGAGGAGCTGCTCCACTGCACAGCCTCAGGGCGCCGGCATTGATTGGGGGTTTCACTCATTTTTCTGCATGACAAGACCCAAAAGCCAAGAAGTTGCTGTTGTTGCAGCCTTGGAAAGGAGTTAGGGGCACTAAACCTGCTCTGTTTTCCCAGGTACACCAACAGTGCCATTAGTACCCAGTGCTGCCCTCACTGCAGGAGCTTCAGGCAGCACCAGGAACCTTCACCTGCATTTTTTAAAATAATTTTCCTCTGTGAGAAAAGTCCTCTTCCAAGGATTTGAGCCCTAGAAATCCACAGAAGTTCACAGAATCCCCCAGAGATCCATAGGAGCCCACAGGGACACAAAGAGATACTCAGGATTCCGCAGGAGCCCACAGGGATCTATCGGACACCACAGGTATTCACAGCAGCCCAAAGGGACCCACAGGACCCCCAGGGATCCACAGGACCCCGAGGGATCCACAGGAACCCAAAGGGACCCATAGGACCCCCAGGGATCCATAGGAGCCCAAAGGGACCCATAGGACCCCTCGGGGATCCACAGGACCCCCCAAGGATGCACAGAAACCCAAAGGGAGCCACAGGACCCCTCAGGGATCCGTAGGAACCCAGAGGGACCCCCAGGACCAGCCACGGGGTGCCCACCATGCTGCTGCGGGGTGCAGCTCTCTCTTCTCATCTCCTGGGAGAGCCCCAGGCCCTGCCCCAGACACCCTTTTCCCATCTTCTCCTGCAGACCAGGGACCAATCACCGATTTTCTTCCACATCCGGAGAATATCTGCTTTTCCCCATCAGCCCAGCCCCTTTCTGCAGGGCCCGGTGGCGAACACCGCATCACCACGGCTTCACGTCCTATCTGCTGCATCTGTGTTCTTAATGGATGTATAATATTTTACAGTAATTTCCTCATTTGTCATGCAATCAAATCCTTTGATCAGACACGGGAGAAATGTAAATATCAATTATTAACCAGCCCATTCTGGTCTTGCTTGACTGGATATTTATTTTTTTATTATTTTTTGGAGGAAGGAATTGATTTATTTGCAATTCAACTCTCCAACCCATTCTTAATTTGGATGCTTGCATTTCTGGATGGGCTGTATTTCTGAAGGGGGAAGATATTTGATCACTAGAGCAATCAATGTTTCCATGTATATTTTATAGTGGAGAGATAGTTGTGTAGAAAAGTGTAAAATAATTGGGGAGTTTTAAATCCTGTGCTTAGAGAGCCTCTACACCATGGTTCAAAATCTCAGTAGCCAAATTTGCTGCTGTACAGTCATTTACAGCCCTTCAGAGCGTTGGCATGAAATGGAGAGGTGGCCAGGAAATTTCTGACAGAATATTTTTCCATCTGCAAATAGTTCTATTTTTTTTATTATTTTCTCATGAGAGCAAGGCAATTTGTATAAACACGTTGCCTTAGGCAAAAAAGGCTATGGAAACGAAAATAATAACAAAAAAATTAAAACAAAGTTAGAAGAAAAGTGAAACTCAGTTGCTTCTTTTTTGGTTTCCAATTTGGAGATGGTTTTCCAATCAAAGCTTTGGAAGTTTCTGGTGTCTATACACCCTGAAAAGTCAAGCTGGGGCTGTGACATGCATTTGTCTCAGCATTTCAGCATCCATGCTTTCCTGACATTTCACTGGTGCCAGTTTTGCAGGAGGTAATCCCCATCCTTCCCCCCAAAATCCCAATCTTGGCTTAAAATTCAGAAACTGGGAGCATTCTCCTCTCAGCCAGGCTGTTTATTTGCTTTCTGGAGTTTTATTGAAGCTCTGAGAGTTGCATTTTGCAAGCTGTCTCCCTCCTGAAAGCGAGCAAGCTGCGCCTCTTCCTTAATCATCTGCTTTTGTTTGCTTGAAGGAAAATACCAAATATCTCATGACTTGCCATAAAGCCGTGAATGACTGTAGGGATGTGCAATTCCTGCCTGGTCTCATGACTAATGGGTGAGTTTTCAGGTGCACGTGGAGCCTGTGGAGATGTGCCCCAAATCCTGCCTGGTTTGGGTTTTTTTATCAATTTGCTGAAGCGGATGACAACATCTTCTCACGAGCCCAGCAGTGGTTGGTGCAGAGAAGCTTCTGCAGTGCTCCTGCAGTGTGAAATAGTCATGGGACCATGGAATGGTTTGGGTTGGGGGAGACTTGAACATCATCTTGTCCCAGCCCTGGCATGGGCAGGGACACCTTCTACTGCCCCAGGTTGCTCCAAACCCTGTCCCTGTTTTACCACAGATGTGATCCCGTGCAGACACATTTTGTGAGTCCTGCAAAGTGCAAAAAGACTTTTTAACATCGTTACCCTGGAAATCCAACACACACCTCCCATCAGCCACGGGAATCAATGGTTTGGGCTGACCTTGACACCTGGAGCCAGCTTTACTCCCAACTTCTTTTCCAACCCTTTTTTGTTTCCGCTGGGTTTTAATCCGTGTGAAAGCTGTGTGAAGAGTGAGTCTGAGCTGCAGCCACTGTGCCCAGACACGGTCACTGGTGGGCTGTGAAAAAAGCTATTGATCTCCCCCTTGATGGCGTTTGAATTCAGTTCTTAAATTAACGCTGGCAAAACAACAGCTAAAGCACAGGCGCAGCGCGCGATCAATGCCGGCTCGCTCCCGGCTGAACGGGCAGGTGCCGATCCATAAACCCAAATCCTGTGCCGTGACCCCGAGCTGAGGGAGGGAACTGCTGCCACCGCTCCTGGCAGATGCCAAATGGGCACGTACCTGTCTAATTTCCATTTCCTTCCAGCTCACCGGAAGATTTTGGCAGGTCAGACCAAGCCCTGGCTTCCAGAACCTGCCTTGTCCATAACCTCTGGGGGAAGGTCTCAGCAGCACCTGAGAAACCACTTTGAAAAAACTTACCCGTTTCTGAGTCTGGGGTCTTTGTGCGTCAGAAACTCATCTCTTGATGGAACTTAGGGAGCTCTCTGTTGCTGTCATCCCACTGGATCCCACTCCCACGCAGCAGCTGCACCGAGAGAGCGAGGCTGGAGGAGCAGCAGGAAGGGTAAAGCCGAGCTCACCATCGGGAGCTTTCACTCCGGCTTTGTGCTCTCTCCTTGCTCCCGAGTCCTTAACACATTGTTTCCCCCAGAACGGCAGTGAGGAATGAATTCCTGCGGAAGCACAGCAAGGGAGGGGCTCACGGAGCAGCACCACTGCCCCAACGCAACAGTTGCCAAAGCTGGTGCAGAAAATTGAAACTCTCTCTGGTGTTAAGCAAGGAGAGGCAGGAAGTTCCCTGCGAGGCTCAGCACCTCACTGAGGCTCAGAGAATCCAGAGTGGTTTGGGTTGGAAGAGACCTTAAGGCCCCTCTTGTTCCACCTCCTGCCATGGGCAGGGACACCTTCCACTGTCCCAGGTCGCTCCAAGCCCTGTCCAGCCTGGCCTTGGCTCCAGCACACCCACCCTTCTCAGGCACTGTCCCAAGAACTGCTGCTCGTGGGACACACGAGAAGCTCCTGGGCTGCAGGAATGCGTGTGAGGCACAATTACCCAGCTGGGGTCGTTTGCAATGCCGGCAAATGCCTCCCAGCGAGGGTTTTTGGGGGTGGCAGCTTGGGCTGGAGCAGGGCAGGGATGCAGTGCCATCCCCAGATTAGTTTCCAGCAGCGCTGCTGGTGCCTGAGGACTTCGTTTGGGGTTAGAAGACAGGCATGTGTCAGACACGTAAGGCATGCTTTGGCACCGTCTGCTCCTGCAGAACAATAGTTACTCTTCATGTTAGTTCAGTTACAGATCAAATAATCTGAAAAATTCACAAGTGGCTGCGGATACAAATTAACTTAACAAAACATTTTGAAAACGGCACAGTCCTGGGGAGAATACAAATGTGGCACGCACCAGCGGGAGAGAAATCCAAGTGTCTGCACCGGAGTCCTCCCATCAACATTTTCCCCGCGTCAGATAACACAGAAAGCAGCTAAAGCTGGATGAAATATAATAATAACGCGATCCAAGATGGAGCGATGCCATATGGAAGCCCAGGGAAGTTTTCTCCGCTCTTTGCTCTGCTGATGTTTTTCAGCTGTGTCATTGGTACTTTGCTTTATCAAGAACATTATGGGCTGAATTCTGTCTGTGCAGTGAAAAATGACAGGCTGAGGTTTGCTCTCTATTGCACCAAAGTCATTGGTGTTGCGGGAAGGTAAAGGACAGAGGTATTTGGCTTGTGGTCACCGTTTCATAACTGCAGAGCAAAAGCTATAAAATCTTGATGAATCTTTTGAACTTCCGAGCCTAAAACAGCTCTTTGGTTTCCAGCCTGGCTGGGTGCAAACGTGGGTGCTGTGGATCAAGGCAGCAGCATCCTCATGCCCAGCGCCGGTAGTAACTTGTTCCACACAGGAATTGCTCTGTTGGGGGAATAACCCAGCAGCTGATTCCCCTCGGGGTTCGTTTTCAGCAGGGAGTTCTCACCCCAGCTGCTCGGTGGGGCTGCAGTTCACCCTCTGTGCCGCGGTAGCTGGATCGAGATCGCTTTTTGTGTGGGGAGAGGCGACTGTGGGATAAATATGGATTGGGCTAAATAAGGAAAAGCTGTGTGGGATGCTGCGAACAGCAGATGTAACCCACTCCGTATGGAAGGTCCAAACTCACCCACGCTGGAGTTTGGCTTTCCCCACCATGAGCCTGAGCTGTTGAGAAGCCCCAGCACGGTGGGGACCTCCCAGGGGGACTTCCCAAGCACCAGCTGGACTCCGTGCTTTGTCCTCACCTCCTTGCTTCCCCTGGGCTCGTTCCCATGCCACGCTCACTTTTTCCAGCTCAGTACAGAAGGATCCCTGCACGACTGAGCCAAATCAGTCCCAAATCCCTTTCCCCACGGCACCGCAAGGTCCTGCTGAGCTCCAGCGGCCCCATTCCGCCTCCCCTGTACGCGAGGCTCTAGAATCACAGAAGTGGGGTTGGAACCCAACACAGTTTGGGTTGGAAGTGACCCTAAACATCATCTCGCTCCAACCCGCTGCCATGGGCAGGGACACCTTCCACTTCCAGGCTGCTCCAAGCCCCACCCAAGCTGGTCACCCACCCCACGGAGCTGCCACCAAAATCCCACCCCTTTGGGCAGCTCAGCGAGAGCAGGAGCCGCCCCCATCCCTGCTGCTGCAGGAATTATACTCGCTCATTATACTCGCTCCTCCCCAGCCGGAGCAGGCAGCAGAGGCTTTTTGTCTGAATGAAATGAGAACAAAAGTGGTTGGAACAGTGCAGGGAGATTAGTCATTAGTCATTTCACCCTCCTCAGGAGCTGCCGCTAATTGAGACGCTCAGGTGCTGCTGTCACCGGGAGCTGACTCACTGCAGCCCCGCTGCTCACCCCCCCTGCCGTGTTTCTGGGTGTCACTCACTTCTCTGCTTTGGGTTTGTCCTCATGGGCCCTGCAGGCTGCAAGGGGAGGGGAGCAGAAGAGAAATGGGCTCGGCCATTCCAAAGGGCCGAGGCAGAGCATCGCGGTTCGGCCAGGCACAGCCCGGGGCTGCCGAGCCGGAGGAGGAGAGAGGATCCCCCTGTGCTCTCCTCTTGGACCCACCTGTGCTCTCCTCGAGGATCCCTCTGTGCTCTCCTCCCTCTGTGCTCTCCTCTTGGATCCCTCTGCGCTCTCCTCCAGGATCCCTCTGAGCTCTCCTCGAGGCACAGCTGCAGATCCAGCCCGGAGGTTGTCATTAACTCGCCACACAGCTTCCCTCGGCCGGGGAATTGTGGCCGCTGGATGCCTGGTATTTATCCAGCCCTTATTACCATGGCAGCCTGTATCCCAGGAGGAGGGAGCCTGCCTGCAGCTCTCCATGCTGGCTGCTCTGCTGGCTCTGCTGTCACCGGGGTGTGCCAGGCCAGGCGCAGGCACCGAGGGCAGAGTCATGTCACCTCCCAGGAGGTGGCAGCTGGCTGAGACTGTCTGCGGGCTCGAGCAAATGATGCTTCACCATCACTACCTCCAGTGCCTCTGGTCCAGCAAAGCTTCCTGGTGAAGCTGGTGCCTCATTAGGGGAAAGTCCATCCAGAGGAAAGTTGTGTGTGCATGTGTCTTGTAGGATCTATGACCCACAACATGATCCTGTGGGTAGAAAACTCCAGATGTGTCCTGCAGGACACCTCTTTGCAGGTCTGTGACCTGTTGGAATGTGCGAGTGTGGTGGGGAATTGCTGTGCTTGGGGCAGGGAGAGAAGCTTTTGTTTGAAGTGGGTTATATTATCCAGAATATAAAATAGGAAACAGTCTACTAAGGCTGAATGAGATGTGCCATATGGGACTCAGTGATCCCTGTGCCAAACAAATGAGGTCTTAATGCTCTGCCAGCCCTTGAGGAGGAAGAGATAAATTTATATTCCTTCCTTCCTTCCTTCCTTCCTTCCTTCCTTCCTTCCTTCCTTCCTGTTGTCCTCTCTCAGACAAGAGACTGGTAGGAACCTGCAGGAGATTTGGCTCCATGTCAGCCTAAGGAGCCCCCAGAGATGTGGCTACTCCCAGCTGCTCTCACCACAAGCCCTGGGAAGTGAAGGTTTCCCCACCCTGGAGGAAGTTTCTGCATCCCAGGGACCTGCAGGATGGGAGACGGGACCAACCTCTTTGCAAACAGCTCTTTTTCTAATTGAATTTCTCCCCCGCGCAGGTCCCGACGCTTCGCTGGTGCACGGGGGAAGCAGAGTTTAAAAGGGAATTTCTGTCTTTTATTTCCCTGCCAGCACAGGCGGGTGGGCGGGCGAGGCAGTTGGAAGGATGTTTTCCTTTCGTTTTTCAGTCTCATTGGGCAGCTATATTTAGGCCAGTTTCTAATTTTCTGGGCTTAATTAATGAGCTGAAGTTTTCACGCACAGGCACTCGAACAGCTTGGGAAGTTCAGCCTGGTCACTGGGCAGGAAAAAAATTGTCTTTCTTCTCTGCTAGCTCTGGGAAGTGACCTGTAGATAACCTCGGAGGAAACATCTCTATGGGATCACTGGGACATGCCAGCCCTGACCCTCGGGCACGCTGCGCGTGACACAGGTTTGTACATGTGATGCCACACAGCCACAGCACCTACGTGCATCCCTGACGTGGGAGTGCAGTGTGTGCTCCCAGCGTCCAGCGGGTGCCATCCCAGGGACACAGGTGTCCCCTGACACAGGTATGTTCTCTGTGTTCTCCCAGCGTCCAGCGGGTGCCATCCGAGGGACACAGGTGTCCCCTGACACAGGTATGTTCTCTGTGTTCTCCCAGCATCCAGCGGGTGCCATCCCAGGGACACAGGTGTCTCTTGCACAGGGATGTTCCCCCTGTGCTCCCAGTGTCCAGCAGGTACCGTTCCTAGGGACACAGGTGTCCCCTGACACAAGGATGTTCCCTCTGTGCTCCCAGTGTCCAGCAGGTACCATTCCCAGGGACACAGGTGTCCTCTGATTCAGGGATGTTCTCCCAGTGTCCAGCGGGTGCCACTCCCAGGGACACAGGTGTCTCTTGCACAGGGATGTTCCCCCTGTGCTCCCAGCTTCCAGTGGGTGTCATTCCTAGGGACACAGGTGTCCCCTGACGCAGGGATGTGCTCCCAGTGTCCCGCAGGTACCAGTCACACCACTACACCTGGATCACATCACAGGCACACAGGATGCTCTCACTGGCACATATGAACCTCCAGACATCTCGAGAGGTTTCAGTCTGTTTTTCTCTCTCTCTGGAATGGGTCTCAGGTGCCCCATGGCTGCACACTGGGTACAAGCACTCTTGCTCCTCCCCAGCACCCAGCTCATGGCCATCGCTCTAATCACATAAAAGGGTTTCAGAGTGATGGGCAGCGGTAAATCTTTAGAGTTTTGAGCCCTTTTCCAGCTTCAAGTTGCCACCTGGACGCTTGCCAAATGGCTTGGCTGATTTTCCTATGGACACGCCAGGCACTCTTGGAGCAGCTCTGAAGGCACTTTGTCCATTTGTCCACATTACCTGGATGGCTTTTGGTGTTTACCGAGGTGTGATTATGGCCTGCTGCCGAAGGCGCAGGGCGCTCAGGGAGATGGGTGCACAGCCCTGCTCATCGCCAAGGTCACCAGCCAGGCTGGCAATGGGGAGCCAGAGCAGAGCCATCCCTGGGATTTGCTGTTTTTCCCCAGCTGAACTTCTTCTCGCAGCACCTGAGGGGTTAATGCTACAGAGCCCTGCCTGCTCCCTGCCTGACGAGCTCTGTCACGTCGGCATCGGCGCTCATCTGTCCAGATGTGTCAGGGCTGAGCCGCCCCACGTCTGCCAGATGTGTCCCTGCTCCCCGCTGTCCCCTCGCTGCCTTACCAGGGGCACGGGGACAGAGGGCACACGCAGGTACTGCCCTTTGCACCCCGTGTCACGCCCCACCCCGGGATAGTCTTAAATGTCCTGGAAAATTGGGCTAAGAAAGGAGGAAACAAGAACTGGAAGGGGTTTTGGAGGGGTTTATTTCGCAGTTCTGTTCTTCGCTGGTGTTGACTGACAATAACCACGGCATTTGACACTCGTTTCGCTCCTGGCCCCGGTGAGGATGTCAACCATTCCTGGCACTGATGTGTCACTGAGAGCACAGCCACACAGGCACAAGGACAGCACAGCCACACAGGCTGGGGACAGCACGGCCACATGGGCACAGGGACAGCACAGCCACACAGGCTGGGGACAGCACAGCCACATGGGCACAGGGACAGCACAGCCACACAGCACAGGGACAGCACAGCCACACAGGCTGGGGACAGCACAGCCACACAGCACGGGGACAGCACAGCCACACAGCACGGGGACAGCACAGCCACACAGCACGGGGACAGCACAGCCNGGACAGCACAGCCACACAGGCACAAGGACAGCACAGCCACACAGCACAGGGACAGCACAGCCACACAGGCTGGGGACAGCACAGCCACACAGGCACAAGGACAGCACAGCCACACAGCACAGGGACAGCACAGCCACACAGGCTGGGGACAGCACAGCCACACAGGCACAAGGACAGCACAGCCACACAGCACAGGGACAGCACAGCCACACAGGCTGGGGACAGCACAGCCACACAGGCACAAGGACAGCACAGCCACACAGCACAGGGACAGCACAGCCACACAGGCTGGGGACAGCACAGCCACACAGGCACAAGGACAGCACAGCCACACAGCACAGGGACAGCACAGCCACACAGGCTGGGGACAGCACAGCCACACAGGCACAAGGACAGCACAGCCACACAGCACAGGGACAGCACAGCCACACAGGCTGGGGACAGCACAGCCACACAGGCACAAGGACAGCACAGCCACACAGCACAGGGACAGCACAGCCACACAGGCTGGGGACAGCACAGCCACACAGGCACAAGGACAGCACAGCCACATGGGCACAAGGACAGCACAGCCACACAGCACAGGGACAGCACAGCCACATGGGCACGGGGACAGCACAGCCACACAGGCTGGGGACAGCACAGCCACACAGACATAGGGACAGCTGCAGCCCCAGCTGAGCCACCCCTCTCTGCACCCTCTGCCCAGCACAGCTCTCACGCTGGTCCCAGTTTGCTCTCTGGGAAGCAGCAGGGAGAGCTCTCAGCCCTGTTCCCCACACTGATGGGGTGGATCAGGGGTGAAAAATTTGGGAACGAAGTGTTTGTGTGTGCCAATGGCACAGATCCCCCCCAGCTCCCCATGTAAACACACGTAAGCGGCTTCACTTCCCCCGGCACCGGCACCACCTTAAAATAGATCTGCCTTAAAATAACACCTTGCTAACTCCAGGCAGATGTGTACTTTTTATTTTCCAGCAATCAGGAGGGGTTTTTTTTTCAGTGAGAAACTATTTAGCTAGAAATAGGAACCAGGAAGAGGGGGATGATGGCACCAGAACTACAAACTGCATCCCAAAGCACCAGGGGCTGGGTGGCCCCTGGCTGCCCCGACTGAGCAGCCCCCAAACTCTTTTGGGTGGAAATCACTCAGATTTCTGGGCAAGGAGGACATTTATGGCACAGGAGGTGCTATAGCAACCGCGTGAAGGTGCTTGGAAGAATCTGAGAGGGGAAATAAATAAAATAAAAGCGTTGGTGGGAAGTGGAGTGATGGTAAAAGGAGGAGAGGAGCTGGAGATCCCCAGGGTGGAACCTGGTGCCAAAGCATCCAGTGGTATTTCTCTTGGGCAGCTTTCAATCTAAAAATCCCCAAAGAGCAGAATGGCACAGGGAGGAGGAACAGTAAGATGGGATCCTCTGCATATCCCAAACTCCCACGTAAATTCCTGGCTCCATGTCCCTGCAGGGTCTCTCTCACAGCTCCCGAGCAGTGGGTGCTGACACCCCTCGTCCCCCAGCAGCATCCAGGCTGTGTAACTCCTGTGTTTTTGGCGTTCATCCTCCACCCCACCCAGCTCCTGGCTCTAAAAAGAAGCTGGCACTATGTAATTGCTGATGAAAGCCTTGATGCATCCCTTGCTCAAGGGTGCTGTGGTGTGCTGGGCACCACCCTGGCCTCATGCTGAGCGTGGTGGGGAAAAAATCCAAAATCTGGCACCCAGGATCAGTGTCAGAGGGCTGGAGCTGCCGAATGCCCTGGCCATGGTAAAAAAACACCTTATGATTAGAACTTCCCCCATAATACATTTGATTTTATTTTTCCCTTCCCCTCCCAGCCCTTCCCTTGCTGCCACGTTTTGGCAGGATTAATTCGAGATAAAGTTACCCTGAGTGACGGCCTTTGCTTTTGTGTTCTCCTTGTCTATTTTCCGCCTCGCTAAACCTAGAAAAACTCCAGAGAAATTCTCCAGCTTCCAGCCTTGCCAGGGGGCCCCGGCTCAGCCGACACTCATCTGCCGTCTCCGCGTTCAACCGCGGAAAAAACCCACAACACCTTCTGACAAGGGTTATTTTTATTTCTAATGAAAAGCGAAGCCTGCTGTGCACAGGTGGAGTGGGATGGATGACAGGCGCCGAGGTGCACACATCAAAATGATTGAGGGCTCGTATTTCCCAGGGGAGACTCATTTTGGGTGGTGGGGGAGACCCCCTAAGCCCCTGATGTTTTCCGGTTCTGCAGACTGATTGGTATAAAACATCCCCTTTGTGTCGGGAAGGGTGAGGGGTGGGGGTTGTGGCAATGCCATCGCTCTGATGAGCCTCTGGTTTGTCCTTTGCTGATCCCCCAAGTGCAGGGACAGTTCATGGCCATAAACGTGGAATTTGGTGTAAAAAACATGCCAGGGGCACAAACATGACCCCCGAGCTGGGCTGGGGCTGTGCTGGCAGGGACAGAGCCTGGCTGTCCCCCAGCAGGGTCCACGGTGGCTTTTCCTCCTGACGCGAGGATATCCTGACCTGGAGTGCTGTGTCCAGCCCGTAGGAAAGGATGAAACCAAATGGGTTTCTATAAGTGACTCCGAGCTCTCTAAGTGCCCAAGTCCAGGCTGGATGGGGCTTGGAGCAACCTGGGATAGTGGACGGGGATGGAATGGGATGATCCTTTAGAATGTCCAGCCTGTCCCTGGTGGGTTTCAGGCAGGGGACAGTGACACGCAGAGCCAGAGCTGCTGCTGCTGCTCTCACTGGGCTCCCATCTCATGAGTTCTGTCAGTTATTGAGCTCTGTTATTACTTTTTTAGCATTTATTTCTGGACTTGCAGCAATTATTTCTTCAGCAGGGTGGAGGTTATTAGGATAACCACTCCTGTGGTTAGTTTAGATTAGCTTGGGGTGGAGAGAGGCAGAGAGAAGCTGTTCCTTGGAAAATGGTGTGGCAATGCATTGGAAAGGGCAGCTGGAAGAGAAGGCAGGGAAATCCTGCTGTCCCTTCTGGGGACACTGGAGGGTACAGCTCTGCTCCTCCCCAGGCAGGTGGGTGGGGAGGCAGTGTTCTGAAGCACAGAGCTGGAGAGAAAACCTCTGTTTGCATGGCCCTGGTGCTCTCCCTGGGAATCCACACACGTGGAGCTTCGCCCTGGGCTCCACCAAGCCAAGCTGAAGCTTTGTTTGCACCCCGGGAAGGTTTTTCCTGCTCACTCCAGGCTTACAGCACAGGCACAGGACTCGGCGTGTGTTTGTTGATGCTCTCCCACCTCCAGCCGCATTATGCAGCCCTGGTAAATGCCCTTTCCATCTTGCTCTGATCATTAGCCGAGAGTATTCCGCTCCAGAGCTCTGCAATAATGAAAGGCACTGAACTTCGGGATCTCAATTAACTATAGCAAATGCTCTAGATCCTAGGAAAATACTTTGCTCAAATTATATTGCAATAATAATATGTATGTCCATTTGCTCCCTGCGAACGTGCGCCATGGATCTCAATCCTGCTCCCTCTCGCGCCCTGAGCTCCAGCTGTACATCTCCTTCCTGCCCAATGCACAGAGTCATTCCTAATTCCTGGGCTCCTCTGCCATCTCCCAAAACAAAATCGAGCCCTAATGCCGCATGGCACTCCACCTCTTGCCTGATAAATGCATTCCAGCTCTTAATGAACGATACCACATCGTTATAATTAATAAAGAGACAAGCCTGGTCCTTTGGCTGCCGACTCCCTTAATTGCAAGGCTGTCACTGCAGCAGTTGAGATCTTCACAGCTCAAAGGTCACGCTCCAGGTCTGAGGGGAAATTTGGGAAGGGGGAAGAATCAGGATCTGCAGATATAAATAAGAAAGTGGAACGAGGCAGTGATGGGGAAGGATCTGGGCACCTGCATTGCCACCACCACCCCAACAGGGCAGAGCTGGGGGGCTGCTGTGGGGGCAAGAGCAGGAGATGAGTTTGGTTTGTCCAGCTCCACGTCAGGGTGGGTTGGAGATGGTACCCCTGTGGAATGCGGGATGTGGACAAAGCTGTGCCAGAGCCCTTACTCAGCCCCACACCGCTGCCTTCCCAATCTCATCCAGCCTGCAGGAGTCTAATAAAACAAGTCCACATGTTACAAAATCAATTTCCTCTCTATTAATTTGGGTCTCTTAAGATTTATCATCGTCTTTCATCACCAGATTAAAAGCAATTGGCAACGTCTCAAATAACCTTTTAATTCTGAACTGGAAGCCAAGATGCAGATACACGGAGCTGTGTCCTCTGGAGGGGCTCTGTCCGGATGGGATGGGGTCCAGCACCCCAATTTGGGACTGGGCATGAGCACATCCTTACCTGCCTTGTCCATGGTGAGCCTTAGCCTGGCCCTTGGTTCGTGATGGAATTAATTACAGTTCTTCCTCTGCCTTCAGTCAAAGGCTTCACTTTGATATTTATGCTCCCAGTTGAGGGTTGTGGCCTTGATTCATTAAGATTTGCATAGTAATTGTTTTCTTCTAACGAGCTGGGAGGGTGGCACCGTGGGGAGACGAGTCCTGCACTCGAGGGGGGCAGGCTGGGGCTCAGTGCCGAGCAGCACAACCCACCCCGAGCACCACCTCTGGCCAGGGCCAAAATGGGGCTAAAATGGGGCCAAAGAGGGCCAGAATGGGGCTAAAATGGGGCTAAAGGTTCTGCATCCCCATCCCACTGCTCTCTGCTCTGTTCAAACAAAGGATTGGGTCCAGCTCATCTGCCACAAGCCCTGGGGCAAGCATGTGCTCCTGGATTCACATCACTGGAAGGGACCTGCAGCCATGTTTTCCTTGCTTCATGTTTTGTCCAGTTAGACATCAAATTTTCCACTGGAGAGACCAGGTTTGCATGTTTCCTGATTTGCACATTTGGTTTTGATGGACAAAACTAGTCTGAAATGATCAGAACTTCCTTTCTGGTGCTTAGAAAGAAAAATGCCCCTATTCATCCAGCTTGAGTTGGGAACAAATTCATGTACGAAGCGGGATGAAAGACAGGAACCATTTCCAAATGATGGAAATACTTGATACTACAGAAATTCCCACCCAGCACTGCCCTACCCCCTCTCCTGGCTCCCAAACCTTTGCAAAACCTCCATTTCCATTAATTTGCATTAAATGTTTGGCTCTGGACTGGGATGTGAGATCTGGGAGAAGAAAATTCCCTTGCTGGGAGGAAAAAAAAATTAATAAGGAAGAAGAAAATCTTGTTTCCTCGCTCAAAAGCAAACCCCGAGTCTCTGTGCCCGCCACAGGAGCTCGGGGAGCTGCGCTGCCTCCTGGGAGTGGCTCGGGACGGATGGAAGCGCCTGGCTCCCGGCCCAGATCTGATGGCTCCACTTCCCTCCGCCTTCCCCGCTCCTCATTATATTTGTATATTTGTAGATGATTTAACATTCACGTGGCGCTGGGTCTCAGTGGAGAGCAGCACCTTGGCAGGGCAGAGAGCTGTAGCTCCATCACCAAACGGCCAATTTCTGCCCCAAAAGGTGTTCGGCTTCTCCCGACCACAGCAGAGGTGATTCGGTCCAGCCCAGCCGTGTCTCTTCAATAATCCGTGAAGATCTCAGGTTCTGCCGAGAGCATCACTCCTGGGGATGGAGAGGACAGCGCTGGGGCAGACTCACACTCGTGCTGGGTGCAGCTGTGGCCATGGTGAGCTCCACATCTGCTGACCCCAAACAGAGCTGCCCCAACCTGCAGGATGGAAGGAGGCTGGGAGTGAATGACTGCGCAGCTCTGAACTGACAGGAAGAGACCATTTAAATCCAAAGCAAAGGTTAATGATATCCTGACAGTGCCAGACGATTCGCAGCTTCCAGAGTGGGAAATTGCAGCTGAGTGACACCCACAGGAGCTGGAATAGCAGGGATGGGGTTGGGCTGGGAATCAAATACACAGGGACAGCAGCACTATTTCAGCTGACAGCCCAAAAGGTTATGTGGGGATGACAGATGTTTATTTGTATATTTTTCTGATCGAAGGGAAGTTGTTGTGTTGGCTTGGCAGGGCGAATAGCAATCCTTTTCCAGGTATGTTCCTCCTCCTGTGGGGTAGGGTATAGAGAAAGGGTCAGAATTCACCTCTGCTTTGGGTGAGTAGCTGCAGAAGAAAGAGGATGATGATGCTGCTGAGGAGGAGGATGAGGATAATAATAATAATAATAATAATAATAATAATAATAATAGTAACAACAACAACAATAATAATAATAATAATAATAATTTTTTTTTCTCATCTTTGTACAACCCATTGTTTGCAGAAGATTCTCCCTCTCCCAGGGCAGTGATGGAGATCTGATCAGTGGTTTCCTAATGGGGCCATATCCAAAGGGGAGGTGAAGAGTTCCCGGGCACCTGCTCACCTGTGGGAGCTGCTGGGTGGGTGCTTTCCTTCTCTGCCAAAGCAGAAGTTTGTCCTCCTTTTGTTGCTGCTGGAAGTGTCCCACAGATTTCCCGGGAGCACCACACACTGCCTGTGCTATTGGCACCGAGTTTGGGGCTGAGCAGGGAGGGTGACAATGACACTTCCCTCGCAGGTGGCACCAGAGCTCAGCTCACATCTTCAGGGCGATCAGAACTCTGGGTTAGATATTAAAAAGAGGCACCCCAGCCTCCCCAGCAGCAGCCCAGGTTCTGCTTTTCCCCAGGCTGGCTCCTGCCCTCCTTCCGCCCTCATTAGACACGCGTCGAGCCTTTGCAGCTCCTGAAGCTATTCCCCACCAGCATCCCGTGGGATCCAAACCAGAAATGCCTCTTCTTTGAAGGGCCCACACCAAAGCCGGTGTGGAGCTTTGAACCTGCCACGTATCATTGCCTGGAATAATTCATCTTAAACATTTGCTTGTAGTGGTGTGGGGGCCAGAGCTCCCCCCGCCCCTGGGCTGTGCTGGGGAGCAGGGAGGGGCTGAGAGCATCTCCAGTGGCTTTGTGCCATGGCCATGGCTCTGCAGAGCATTCCTGCTAAACCAATCATTTTGGCAGATGAAATTCAATGGCAAAGCTGCACCAAGTGTCTTCCACAAGTTGTCGGGACTGGGGGGGAAATAAAAAAGCAGCAGAAGCAGAGTAAGAAGAATTCAATATTTCCATTTGTTCTTACCCAAATAAATTGAGATGTATTTGTGGAAGTGTCAGAGAAGCCCGCAGGAATGATACTATAAAATAACACAGCTGCTTCATGAGTCTATGACAGACAGCACAGATTAATGTACCGGCGTTTTTATGGTCTGTTAACAACTGATATGGGTTTTAAATATATTATCTCCCATTGTATTGTCTGTCATTTTAAAAACTGCTCATGTCTATTGTGTTTGCTTTTAAGAGGTGCTTATGGAACAATCAGCCAGTCGCTTCCCGATCTCTCCTCTTCCCTCCTTCCTAGATATATCATTATCTCGCCCTCTTTCTCTCTTTTTTTCCCTAGATAGGTTTTCCCCAGCACTTTCATGGGCAATTTATTCCAAAACCTATCGAAGCCCCCTCATGTTCCTTAATTTCAGGAGTTTTAAAAAGCTTTTCCACCTTCACAGCTGGTTATCTGTGAAATGTGGGTGAGCTGGGGGAGTGGTCAGGCTGGAGGGGTGTGGAAGGGGAAGGTGGGTGCCTGTGCCACCCCCGGGTGTGACATGGGGGTGTCCCCATGCTGAGCAGGGGGAGAGAGAAGGAGCCAGAGGTGAGGTCTGGGCTGGAGCAATGAGAGGATGAGTTTTGCTGAGTGCTTAGGAGGACAGGTAGGGTTCTGAGGTGTGATGAAAATCCTGTATTGGCTCTCAGGGTTTGGTGGCTGGGAAAAATTTTGGTTTTCCTTTTGTCTGGGACTTGGGGAGAGTGGGACTATGAGGGACAGGGCTCCTGGCCACCCCAGCAAGGAGGATTTCAAGCCAGAACCCCCTCAAACCTCTTCAGTGAGTCCCTTCACCCAGAAAACACTCCCGGGCAGAAGGTCCCCCGACTTTGCTTTTGCTGCTCAATCCATCCGTGTCACATCTGGCAACAGAGGATCTGTCACCTCCTCCCCGTGCCCAGCCGTGACCAGCAGCATCTTCCATCACTGCTAACGACCCCCAGCCCACCCTGGGCCTCGCACGGCTCCTCACAGGGCACACACAACAAGATCGATGGCTGCAGATGACTCTGCCACAGCCAGGGCCAGGAGCAAACATCTGGAGCATCTCCCTGGCATCTGGCACGGAGCAGCACTTCCAGCTGAGCACAGCAGTGGAAAACGCTGTCCACTGTCCCCACAAAGCCCAGGGCCATCCTCACACCCCCGGGATGACATCATGACCAGAGATGCTCAGGACCTACACTGACTCATCCTCATCCTTCATCCTCAGCCCTAAAAATGTCCTTTTCCTCCACCCTGCACCCCTTAAAACCAGACAGCCCCAAAACAGCTGTGGGGCTCCTGCGGGAGGGAGGGGTGGTAGTGGATGTGTGTTTGCATCCATAACTTTCTCAGAAGGCTTGAATTGCTGTATTTGGAATTATATTAGATTGCAAGAACAAAGATGCCCTTTTGATGCTTTGTAGCAGCACTGGAGATAATGAAAGGAGAGGAATTTCGGTAAGGATGAAAGATAGCTTCCTTCAGCTTCCCATGGCTGATAAAGTGCTGCCCAGATGAAGAGAATTTAGAATTAAAAGCACCACAAAAGTAAAACAAAGTAAACACTGCCCAGTGTGTCTCTAACAAGATAAAATTACGCTGCGGAGAGGAAACAAACAGGACAATAAAGAGAAACACTCAACACAACACGGAGAAGGACAGCGTGGATTTGAGATGGGAACAGAGGCACTGGGAGCTGTGATGAGGGAAACAGCAGCCAGGAAATGTGCTGAAGGTGTAAAGTCTGGGCTCCTGCATGCCTTGGTGCCATGCATGGGCAGCAAGGGGAACGGCCCCTCAACGCTGCTGTGAAGATGGCATTGAGAAAAGGTGCCAGGGTCACCTCTTCGGCGTGTGACAGCCAGGTGGGAATGGGAAAGTGTGGATTTTCCGTAAGTGCTGCCATTGATTGGTGTTAAAAGCGCTGGGTCTGGCTGTGGAGCAGCACAGGGAGGCAGCTGGGCCCTGCAGAAAGCCATGGCCAGGAAGATGCTGAAAGGGATGGCCAAGAACCTTCTGGAAATGGATGGCCAAGCACCTCCTGGCAGGTGGTGGCCATGGAGCTTTCGGAAAGAGGTGTTCCAAGTGCTCATGGAAAGCTGTGGCCAAGGACCTCGTGGGAAACGGTGGCCCAGGAGCTCCTGGGTGGGGACAGCGTGTCCCTGCTTGCAGGCAGGGTCTGAGCCCCAGGCCAGGGCACAGGGTGTGCTCTTTGCTCTGCTCAGGCTCTCACTGCAGCTTGGGGCTGCCTTTGGCACCTGCTTGGCCCCAGCTGGGCATGGCCAGCGCTGGCCTTGCTCAAGGCGGTGCCGTGGTGGCTTTGTTGTCCATCCTGCGCTGCCATGGCAACCAGGGATGCAAAACTGCTGCTTAAATCCCCAAACAAACAAATTGTCTGCATGACCAGACCCAAGGCATCCTTCTCACCGTGTTCCCCACAAGCTGTTTTCTCTTGGGACCTGCCGAGGAGCCAGTTCTGCCTGGGGACACCAGGGCTGTACCTGTGCCACCCCACGCTCCCCAACATGTCCATCTTCCCGGCAGATCCTCTTGTCAGTGTATTTATCAAAATAGCTGTTTCTTCCCGCCGTGGTTTGCGCTTTCCTTAGAGTAACCACCTTGACCACTAAGCCACGACAGTTTGGGGTGAGCTCCTTGCTTGGAGAGCTTGAGAGGGGGAAAATGAACCCCCAAAAAGTGAAATGGTCACTGACACCCAGATCGAGCCTTTCCTGTCCGTGTCCCCATTGCAGGGCACAATGTTCCACCCTTAAGCTCTTCTGAGGGCTGCAGGCTGTCCCTGAGTGCCCACACGAATGATGTGCCCTGGGAGTGTGACAGTGCCGCACCTGCAGGATCCTTTGACCCCACACACAGGAGGAGCTCAAGACAGGGATGCATCTGGGGACATCACGGAGCATGGGACAGTCACAGCCGCAAGTTTTAGGTGTTTGTATATGTGATGACTTCTTGTTTGCCTGAAAATTGAGATTTATTTTTCATAACAGGAAATATTCACCTTTTCACCTTCACCAGTACTCACTGGCTGGGTCAAAAGCCCCAGCCCAGGGAATGCCAGACTGCGTGGCTGCTGTCATCTCACCAGCCCTGATCAAATCTCCCAGCAAAACTGCATGCACAAGGCTCCAGGGCTGCACTGGGAGCTGCAGCACGAGAGCTTAAACTAATATGAGTTACTCTCTTGGGAATCCCAGAAAGTCCTTATGAAAGAAATCCTAAGAGAGTCTTGTAATATTTAATGGGGATAAAAAACAATGGGTGTCCCTAGAAATGATCCTGCAGGGAACAGCAGCCCATCTCCTATAGGAAATGAATCTGTACAAATGCTGGAGGATCATGAAGATCTAATTACGTTTCCCTGAGTATTTTAAAAGCTGGTGGGGTGAAGTGAGCACGGAGTTTGCCTTTAATTGAATGAAGCTTTGGGAAAAAAGGCGAAGCAGTGACAAAGTGAGCACTGGAGCCAGAGCATCCATCAGTCTGCAAAGGGAACACTGCGTGGCTGAAGGACTCTGAGGGTATTTTGGGCAGCTTTTAGGGAAAGGCCTCTGTGAGGCCAGCTGGAGTCATTCCATCTCCATTGTGACAGTGGGAGGGTGATTTCTCCAACCCCATTGGGGTGACACACCCTTCTCCAGAGCATCCTCTGATGGCAAAGGAGACGAGACCTCACTTTTGGGGGCAAATGGGGCAGTGTGGGGATACTTTGCTGTCCTGGTGTGAAGTTCTCTGGTGGCATTGGTCCTTGGGATGGGAGGATATTGGGGTTGCTGCAGGGATAGTCACACTGCAGAAGGAAAATATGATAAATATTTTCAAAGGCAACTTAGAAGAAAAGTTCTGAGCAGATTATAGTTTAATCATTTGATCTCCCAGGTAAATATTAACACTGGAAAGCCATTTGTTTTATTTTCTCCAAATACCTGCAGTGTTCCCAGCCAGGCAGGATTTAAACCCATTCTTATCAAGGTCTGGAATCTGCTATCGGTCAGTTCCCGCCAGGATCAGAAGCAGAAGGACATGACATTGCCTGGTCCCAAACCAGCCCTCGATCTCCGGGATGCAGGGGTCAGCCAGCTGGGCTGGGGACAGCAAACTGACCCAGGTCCATACTGAGATCCGAGCCGCTCTCTATGCGTCTCCAACTCTTGGGATGCAGGACAAGGGGAGGTTTTACTGCAGCCGCTTTTCTGTTTCGGGTGTGCTGCACTAGGAGGACCATTGCTCCTGCTGGTGCCGTGTTATCAATCCTAAATTTTATGGCAGGGAAAGGACAACACCTGGGTCTCACCCCAAGGGATCAGCCTGGTGGGGAAACCATGGTCACAAACACCTGGTCACAAAGCCCTTTGCAAATCCCTGCCAAAGCAAAGGGATCAGCGAAGTAATGATCACAAGAGAGAGGAATCCCTAAGAGAGACACTGAAAGTGCTCCTGGAGTGATCTCCGTTGGTGCCACTCTCCTCCTCATCCAAACCCATGCTTCCATCACTCCCAAGGATGGCATCAAATGGAAAATCAAGTTATCGAAATCTTTCCGCACTGATTTCTTCAGTCTCCTGAAGTCCCCATGTGCTTGAGAACATGTGAAAATACAGAGGGAATAAACAGCAGAAACAGTCTAAACAAACCCAAACAGATTGGAAACCTCAAATCTCACAAACCTTATGCAGCTTCACGCTTCAAATCACCTTAAGTATTTGCAGCACGCACCAGGATCTCCTTTCTATCATAATTAAATGCGTCTGTCTCCGAGCAAAGGGAGGAGAGCTTGGGGGAGTTGTCACCATCCTTAATCTCAGCTGCCATTCCTCAGCAGCACTGTCAGGGCAGTTTGAAAACAGGGGTTTGGGGTAAAAAGTGTCTTCCAGGACAGACTTCGAGTCTGCCTTGTTGTTTAAAGCAGGGTGGATCCAGCCAGGGGGAAGTGCAAGGTGGGATTAGAGCAGGAGGAGAGTTTTGTAGAGCTGGGGTTGCTCTGGCTGAGTTGGGTCTCAGAGAGAAGCTCCCAAATCCTCGCACCCAGCCGACTCCATCCCCAGGCAGGATGCCCCAGGCTGCCTCATCTCCTCCTCTGTGGGGGCAGAAGGTCTCACCAGGGGAAGGTGCCTTCTACACAGCATTTTCATTAAAAAAATGGGGCTGGCTTTGAGCGCAAATGCCACTGTTATTCCTCCGAATGGGAAATCAATAGGAGTCCAAAATTAATTAACCGTGTCTGCAGTTGGGGCAAGCAGTTAAATAAAGCTGAATGAAGCTTTTGAGCCCGCAGCTGGGGCAGGATCCACCCGTGGGATGCCTCCATCTCTGCTTCCTCTGAGCATCGCCCTGCATCGATTCCTGCCTCTCGCTGCTCCCCTCCATCCCCCGGGAGATGCTGGCAAGTCCTTCCAGGGGGAATGGACCCCAGGCCCACCACGAACTGCTGAAGGTCAGACCGACTGCAGCTTTCCGATGGGGCGGCTCCAGAGAGTAAACAATAATTAACCTTCAATTAAAACTGGTTGTAATCTTTGATTGCCCGCCTGGTTCTGTGATGTGTCAAAGCCCATTTTGTTTCTGGTTTCCTTGGAGATACCACCCGGTCTCCCCACCCCCTTCCAGCTCTGCTCCAGCTTTTTTTTTTTTTTTCTATTTTTTAAAAGCAGGTTTAAAAACAGCTATTGGGAGAGCTTGTTAATCATCATCCCAGGCTGCTAATAGCACACTGGCCACGGTTAATCACAACGAGCTGCAAGGATGCTGCAAATGTTTTCAGTGGAATAATTGCCCTCCTGTTCCTTCCCTCCACTGCATCCCCTTTTCCTTTTATGCAGAATTCTCTTCTCCACACAGGTTGGGAAATTCGAATGCAGGGTACTTCTGGCTTTTTTGGTTTTGGCTCGGCTGGTGGTGACACCTGAGGGAGTCGGGAAGGGCTGAGCCCAGTTTGAGCTGCAGCTCCTGCCCATGGGGTGTGCAGCAGAGAGGGCATTTGGGGCTGTCCTGGAGAGGCAGGGCTGGAGCTCAGATGATATCAGAGGGCCCTGGGGATGTGGCTCTGTTAATAACAGGCTACGGCTGCAGCCTCCGCCTTTCCAAACCTCCGAGGAACTTCTTTTTCACTCACCAGGGCCCCGTCCCTCAGATGTGCTGTCAGCTGCACTTAGAGCAACCTTCTCTCCCAGAAAATGAGCGGAGGGGTGAGGCTGGAGATGAGGTATGTGATCCTGGGCTGGCTCCATCCCTAGGGCATCCTCCTCCCCCTGGAGCTGCTCCAGCTTCCTGCTGTTGCAGGTGGAGGAAGGTTTGGCCTCCAGGTCTTAAATTTATGAATCAGTTCAGCACATTATTTTTTTCTGAGTTAAGCAGAAATGCTTCCCTGTACAAGCCCAGGACGTGGGGCTGGCGCTGTAATAAATGAAATTTCTCTCCACGACATCCTCCCAGAGGAGGCGGAGGGGCAGGCATGAGGGGAGGACCCCCAAAATCCCTGTCCCCAGCCCCCCAGGCTGGCAGCGGGTGCTGCTCTGCCCGCCTCGATCCCATTTAGCAGGGCTTGAACTGGTGACCCACCCGTGCGGGTCTTAATTGTGGCTCTGGCTGCTCCTGCTGAAATGACAGATAGGGGACAATTCTGCCGGTTGACAATAATTGTTCTCCTAATTACAGCAATGACATTTACTGGAAAGCCACTGCAATCCCATTACCTTCTTATGCTAAATTCTGTGACTTTAAAATTACATTCCCTGTCTCCTCCTCCTCGTACGAATCCCTCTGGATCCAGGCACGTTTACCTGCAGCTCTGGGGTGCCATGGATGGTCCTGGGGGGCCCTGAAAGAGCTGCTATTCATTTGGGTTTGGGTGGGTTTTTTGGAGGAGATTGATATTTTTTGCATTCTTATCCTGCATTTTTTAACCCATCACCTGGATGGGGATGATGGAATGTTCAGCAGACTGCAGAGGTGCTGACACCCAGGCACTGCCGCCCCAGCATTAACCCTTTGCATTGATCCATCACCCCCAGAAAAGCAGAGGGCACCAGGCAGAGTGAGTTTGACAACAACATTTCTCTTTCTGTATCGCAGGTGGCCCTCCCAAGCCTGTACCTCCTCATTCTCCCCCATCACCAAGAGAAAGGTACCTGTGAAGAGTTAATTTTTGAGATCCTTAATATTTTATAAACGGTTCTAATGAGCCGATGTTCTGTTTTGTTTGGCTGTTTAGGTATCGTTAAGTCTGTGAACAAGACACTTTTATTTAATGTGTTGCCCTCAGAAATATCTTTTAATAAAGCACTATAGCTCTTCTCTGGAGACCCAGTGTTTGGTTAAGCTCAATAAATGATGATGAAGATGATGTCTTTCAATAGCTTTTCTTTCTCCCCCTCCTCTTTACCTGCTTCACACTGAGCCAGCTCAAGTTAATTAATTTAAAGGGGGGAAATTCTAATTTTCAGGACTGGGAAAGCTAAAGTAGGGTCATGCACAAGAGCTGTGCCCCAAAGCTGGACTTCCAAATCATGATGCACCAGCACAGTCACGTCCACGGTGGGGTAAGTAAAAGGGCTGAAATTCAGGCACAGAACCACTGCAGAGAAAAAGGTCCCTTCCCTTTGTGATTTGGAGAAGTCAAAGGGGTTGGCCCTCCTCCAAGGCAGAAAGGAGCAGGAGCACCATGTCCTCTTTGAATTATAGTCCTCCCTTTCTTAAAAAAAAAAAAAATGAAAGGAGAATAAAAAAACCTTTTTCTGTCTCCAGGATGACTGCTGGGAGGTGATCATTTTTCTTTGAGAAACTGAGGCTCCCTTGTAAAACTTATGGAGAAATAAGGTCATTTGTCAATTCAAGTCATTGTCTTCCATACATAAAAAACATGGCAAGTGCAGCTTTTGTAAAATCTAAATTGAAAGTAAATAGCGAGCGGGCAGTTCTTGGTGATAAAACCTCCCATTCTGTAGATTTCTGGTACAATATTTATTTTATCCTCTTTATAACTACAAGGGCTGTCTCTGTGTGTTATTAAAGTAATGCATTTGCTTAACCTGCACTTAAATTCCCTCCCAACCTTCCCTGATTGTACATCTCACTGCTACATGTTCCCAGCCTGCTGGTCTCAGCTGGACAATTATATTAACTGCCTCTATTTGCAATTACTATGAATCATAAAGCAAGTCTGAATGGATTGTTTTTCTTTATTGAAAATGTTTAAACTTAATGCATCGCAAATGTCACAGCCATGGGGCTGCTCCTCGGCTCTTTGGGAAGTGCCTGGCTGCTGATGGAGCATTAGGGATGGAGTTTGTCATTTTGTCCCCTCTGCCTGTGCCTTCCCCCACAATGCTGAGCGTTCAAGGCCTGCTTGGAACGAGGGGAGGTTCAGGCGAAGGTGTCCCTGCCTGTGGCAGGGGTGGAACATAGTGAACTTTAAGGTCTCTTCCATCCCAAACCATCCTGGGATTCTGTGAATACGCTGCACCAAAAAACACCCCCAAAACCCATGAGCAGTGCCCTTGGTATCTCTCTGAGAGTGATAAAGGCTCCCTTTCCAAAATGCCCGCAGGTAGTGGCCATGAGCTGAGTTCAGAGGAGGCTTGAGCCTGAGCTCATCCCTCATCTCTTCCCCTGGGCTGCCTGCAGGGTGGAATGCTGTGCTGCAGAGATGTTCTCCAGGAGAGCTTGGAAAACACCTGGGACGAGCACAAGGTCACGGACTGCAGCCACAGGGAGCAGTCCTGTGCTTTCCACTGCTTCTTCTAAACATTCCTCGGCTCTGCCAACTTCATTTGGGGTTTCCCTTCCATGTCCCCCCAAGGTGCTCCACCCCGAGCTGGAAGGATAAAGTTTTGGAGGTCTCGGAGGCTCCTGGGTATCTTTGGCGTCTCTTGGCGCAGAGGCAGGTGAGCACCAAGGCGATGATGGATTTTGTCCAGCAGGAATTGGATGATATCCCACAAAGCACTCTCATTCCCGCAACTCATCTTGCAGCCTTCAGCTCTACTTCGTTTTTTTTTTTTCAGTGCAGCCAGGACAAATTCTCCTTGTCCTGTGGCGCTGGGGTGGCTGATGGCCCTGGATTGCACTGGTAAGGAAATGGAAGTGACCTAAAACCATGAAAAATTGGGAAAGAGAAGAACAGGTCTGGCTGTGGGAGGGCAGGGAGAGCTGTGGGAGTGGAAGGCTGAGCTTGGACCCAGCAGGTTGTGTCTGTGTCTGTGACTGACAGGGAGCTGTGCTTGGAAAGAAGGCTAAATGGGACGAGTAGGTTTTGATTTCTTAATTAATATGTTTTAAATGTCACTGCAGGGGAGGTTGTGCCAGTCAGCTGAGAGAAGCAATGAACTGAGCACAGACAGACCTGACCCAAATCCTGGCACCCCACAGCTCTGGGGAGGCTTGGGTTTGGCTGGGGTCAGTGTCTGACTTGCTCTGTCACTGCTGTCCTTTTGGTTCGTGGAGCCCCAGGCACGAGGCTGATGATCCAGCCAGAGGAAAAGCTTGGGAATGCTGTTTTTGGGATGGGACTGGGATGTGTGTGGGGCATGGCCCCTCTGTCCTGTGGCCTCATTTAAGGGAGGAGCAGGAGGGAAGCCCTGGCTTGGGCTGGAGATCTGTGCAACCCCTCTGTGCCTGGAGGAGGTTCAGGGTTTGCTTTTCTGCACTGAGGATCTGCGTTTCTGCCTCTCCAGGACTCGCCCTGGGGTGGAGCCAGCCCTGAGCATCTCGGTGGGTAGAGCTGCTCCTCTGAGCTCACTCCTGCTTTTGCCATAAACTGGGAGTAACTCCAAGGACGTGGGAGAGCTTGGACAGTAGAGAGCTGGTTCAGGATGAAGCAAGGCTGGCTGAGAGCCAAAGCAAATCCAATTTTCCTTCCACCCCTGAGACAGAAATTTGCGGAGCTAGGTTCAGATTCAGCTCCATGTTTTGGTTCTGCTCAAAGTGCTCCCTCTCTTTTAATCTCAACATCATTGGAGTCCCCTTAATAAGATTTGTATCTCAGACACATTCCTTTGCAGCATGTCGCTAATGCATCCAAAGTGGCAACGTCCCACATCCCATAATACTTGCATTTTTAAAGAATTACATGCTTTTTTTTTTAATTGTTTTTAAATCAATTTTTAGATCCAGACAGAGCAAGAGAACAGTAGAGATGGAATCAATAATACACAGAACCAACAGAAATTACCCAGCCTTAATAAACTTCACGCATGGCTTCCTATTGCAGCTGTACATCAACCCCCAAACAAATAGAGATGCTGTGCTGAGAGGCGGCGAGGACGCCTTGGTGCTCCTTGAAATAAGGTGGTTATTAAAAGGGTTACAGATGACGCAGTTTTCATCTTTTTCAGGTGGCTTGGTTTCCTCCTATGCTTTTATTGTGTTCCTGATGGTTGTGGTTTGTGGCGAGAAATCTTTCCCCCGAAAGTCCTGCCAGAAGTCGCTGTGTTCCTAATCACTGTTTCCTCCTCTTGGGGCTGAGCTCTGCTTGGATGCACAGTCCCTGTGCCCAGCCCTGCTCTTGGGTATTCGTGACAATTTTGGAGGATTAATGTTAATATTCACCACAAAATGCGAGCGTCCATCTCCTTTCAGCAGCTGCAACATCCTCCGTGCGGCGACAGCCGCAGAATTAAGTCCCTCTTCCCCTTCCCAGGGGAGACGTGGGAGAGATCAACACACCAAAGCAATTAAAAAATAATAATCACAGACCACTAGAAAAGGAAAAAGCATAAAAAGTGGGACTAATTTTATGACAAGAAATGAGGCTGTAAAACCAGGAGCAATTAGAGCACAAAGGCAATTAAACCATTTCAAAAGGCTCAGTGAAATTTATTTACTTCTTCCTGTTTTTATTTCTGGAAGGCTTTTGGGGAATGGGGACTTGTTTTTCCCCAGTGCTGACGGGACCTGGCACCAGCTAAGGATGTGGATTTAAATCCTGGTGGTGCCCCAAGATTTCGGTGGAACATCAGGAAAGTCTTTTGATGCAGCCAGGGAAAAGAGATTTCCCTCACGGAAAGCACTGATCTCTGCACCAAACACCGCTGGAAACCTTGTCCTTTAGCAGCCCACCTCCTATTTTAGGCATCACATTACCTAAGTTCCAGCACCGAAAGTGCATCACTGGATCTCACCCTAAATCCCGGGAAGCTCAGTAAGTGCTCACACGTTCTGATGATGAGTTGCCTATAACTCTCTAAATACGTCTCTATATTTATCTCCATATTCACTCACAGGATGAAACCAGCTGCCTGCAATATTTATTGCTGTGTTATTAATGCTCTGCACTCCTGCAGGGGTGCAGGACTGAGCCCAGCCCTGGGGTTTTGCGCTCCTCAGGGGAATGTGAACTCCTCAGTTCTCTTCCGCAGCCTGTGACTGGAAATCTTGTGGAAGATTTGTGGAAAATCTCCAAATGACAGTCTGGCCCCAGAATTTCCACCTTCAGCTGTGTTAAATGGGGACAAGTGGATGGAGTGTCCCTGCTCCCAGGTGAGGTCAGTGAGAGAAACTGAGGAAAATGTGATTTCCACATGTTTTAGGACCCGAGTGAGATTTTTTTCTGGAATTGCAACTTTATTCAACTTGAAAATTACCTTGGAATACTTGAACGTGCTTGGTGCTTTGCTTCCCTCCTCTGCAAAATGGGTCAAACCACAGGGAGTGGGAAGACCTGGCTGGGAACATCCACAGGGCCCCCCGGGCGCTGCTTTATTGCCCTGAAAACGTCCCCTTCCACCTCGGTCAGCAAATTGCAGGGACTCTTAATGGCAAAGAGGCAACATAAAATCACCCTCTTTGTTATAGTCAGACCCTGTCCTCTGCAGCACAAACCTGATGTCCTGACTTTGCAGCTGTCTTCCAAAAAACCTCTCACTGCTAATAAAGATTATGCATCTTTATGTTATAAAGATTATGAGAGGTTGCAAATGAAACCCCAATTAAGAGCACTGGTGACATTGTGGGAACGCTCTCGGGGGGGACACATGAGGGTGGGTGCCCCTGTTCCAGATCCATCAATGGCAAGTGATGAGATGTTTCATAAAGGAAAAATTCCCCCAAATTTAGAGCTGGGAGCTCACAGCCAGGAAAGAACCTTCTTCATTTCTTGATGCCCAACCTAAATTTGTCTGAACCTCTGCTGATTTCTCCGGGTGATTTCCTGGTTCATAACTGGAAGGAAATTAGGTTTTGAAGAGCCCGTAGCCTGAGATTTATTCCATTCCTTTTCCCTTTGAATCAGGAACCATCAATAGTCATGGTGTGTCACAGGGTATCTAAATTACAACGCACCATTTCAGCTGCCTAATTGGATGAATGAATTTTAGAGAAAATTAATGAATGGTGAAGAGCACATTTTTTAGGGCTTTTTTTTCCCTTTTTTTTTCTTTTTTTTTTTTCTCCCCATGCAAATTTTCTGCCGACGTAAATCAATTGTCTGCGCTTGAAATTCATGAAGCGTCAAGGGGATCCCCACAGCTTTCCCAGCTCCCTCGTGGCTGCCTTGGGAACTGATGGATAAATACAGCCAGCCAAAAATGTTGATTTGCTGGAATAGTTTTACAAATGGTTCTTTGGGGTGTTTTTCCTGCTCTTTTTCTGGCCCAGAAAAGGAGCATCTGCCTCCTCCCCCAGGACTCTGCAGCAGCCCAGGGATGGGAGCGAGGTGGGTGCGACAAGCTCTGAGCTCAGTTCAGTGCTTTGGGCTTTTGCTTCTTGTAGAGTAAGAGACCAAGGGATAAAGGGATATATATATTTGTGATTTATATATAAAAATGCATAAAATAATATGCCAAGTGTAAAAAGTAATAGAATATAAAGTAAAAATATCTATATAAGTGTGTGTATATATATACTTGAATGCATACATAAAAGTATATATATATATATATATATACACGTA
>VZRL01001031.1:490363-535422 GCA_013397895.1 Origma solitaria
ATATATATATATATATATATATGTCTATATGGGGTTGGAGATAATCTCTAAGATCCTTCCAACCCAAGCTATTTTATGACTCTCTCTCTCTGTATAAAGAACTTTGGGTTTTTCCTCTGCCCACAGAGGGTCCATGTCTTGCTGCTTTAGGGCTGCTGCCCTGCCCAGGATTTTCCGGGGGGCTCTGGATGGTGCTCAGAGCTGCTGCAGAGGGGGCTTGGATTATTTTTGGAGCTTTCTTCAAGGCATGTTTTCTCCTTCATTTGTTTTATCCTCCTCAAGAGAGGGAGACAGTCTGGAGCAAAAGAGAAAACAGGATGGGGATGGGGAAAAGAGGGCAGGCACGGATGGTTCTGGGGAGAGGGGGCACGAAGCTGACCTATTTCTCCAGCCATACTTGTATTTATACACGGGGCCTGGTGTGCTTATTTCTTCTCAGATTTAACAACGGAAAGTAAAACAGGACCCAGATAACTGACCTGGTTTAAACCACTTTGTAGGATTTTTAACCAAAAAAAAAAAGGAAAGAAAAGGTAAAAAAAAAGGAAAAGTCCCTCTGGATTTAAGAAACTTCAGCTGAAGTTTTGCCACTTGGAGCACATTTGAATCTCACCAGGTAACTTCATTTGGTTTCCTTAATGAAGGCAGCGCAGCAGGGTTAATTCTGCTTTCTATGTAAAAAGATTAAGTAGTAGTTGGGTAAAACACTTCATCACTGAAGTGATTTTCAGGATGTACTCACTCCAAAGGCACAGATGTAATACCTGCTTTTAAATTCAATTAGCTCTGACTCAGTTGTGTTGCCTGAATACATTACCACAGCTTGAGACAGTCAGTGTTATTCTTTAAAGATTAAAAAAAAAAAAAAAAGGAAACAGGGGAAAAAAAAGGGGAAAAAAAGAGAAAAAAAAACATATTTGGAGATTTCCCTGAACGTGTTTTACTTCTGTCAATATGGCATGTGCCTTAACAGCTCCTTACACTCCTAGCCTGGGTTTTCCCCTCCGCTGGCAGCAATTCCCACATCAGCACAGAGCCATGGGGGGCTCTGGGGTCCCCAAGGGGGAATGGATGGTCAGATCCCTAATTCACAGCTTCTCCCCTTTTCTGACATTCTTATTCCTTACAAGTTCTGGGATTTGGGGCTCTCCCTCTGTGCTGACCCAGAGCAGGTCCCTGCCTCTCCCACTGCCTGTTCACTGAATTCTTCTGTGGCATCAGAGGGAAGGGCTATTTGAAAGCTAAATTAATTAACACTTGTAAAACACTTGGAGATCCAGGGATGAAAGGCGCAATAGGAATGCAATTTATTTTATAATTATCGAGACAACCCTGAAAGACAACGAGGCTCCTGTTGGCGTGGGATATTTTATTTTAATTAAATGTGAGGCTGTGACGTTTCCATGGACAGGAACCTCCCGGAGATGATGTCCATGGCTGGCACTGGGGCTCGGGGGTTGGAACTGGGAGGACTGGGCTGTGGCAACCTCAAGGTGTGCGAAGGGATGGGATTTTTTTTGCAGGAAAGGAGGGCTGAACCCCAGTTTTCCTGTAGAGCACAGAAAAGGCAGAGGGGTAGCCTGCTCCTCCGTTTGAGATGGGAATGGGCAGAGCCTTCACATGCCTCAGGATTGCTGAAATAGAGGGAAAAACTGAATTCGTAGCCATTTATGAATTAAAAGAAAAAGTGTATTTTAAGGTTGCACAAGCAATCCTGAACGTCTGCCTTTTGTTGGCTTTTCCCAACACTTCCATTCATTGTTTGCCTGTTTCTCTGGGCTATAAACCTTCTGTTTTCTTTTGAAGTGAAGGCACTCACGCTCAGGCGGCTGTGCACTCCAGGTCTCCGCTCCCAAATATTTCTCCAGGGATTTGAATGGCTTTGGGGGATCCCTCACCCCTCCTGCCACTGGCCATGGCCACCGTGGGTGGGCTTGGCTCTTGTGGGCAGAAGGTCAATACCTGCCCTAATAAAACCAGATCCCTGCTCTGGAAAATTAACTACTCTCAGCCAGAGGGTGGTTAAAAAGCACTTTTAAAATGTGATTTAAAGAAATGCCCCTCACTCTGTGTGAAGCTGTGCCACATATTGGGTGAAACAGAGTTTTTGGTGCACCCACTGCTCTTGGATCCAACCCTGAGATGAGTCTTGGTCCTGCAGAGCTCCCCAGGTGCCAAAGGGGAGCTGGAATCCACAACCACAAGGATTGCTCCTCAAAGTGTTGCCTCCAGGATTCATTTCTGAAGGGCTCCTGCCAGCTCCCTGCCTGCCATCCTGATTTCTGCACCTTGCTTTCACTGTGATGGTGGAGCTGAGATCAAAAAAGCTCTGCAAACACCCTGAGACAGCCTTGACGCTGGAGAGGGAGGCAGGGGATGAGAAAAGAGAAGCAAAATCTTGTTAGATTGCTGGGGAAGTCGAGGCATGGAGAAACTGCCATGAGAAAAACTCCATCAGGAGCAGAAACTGTGGTTGCATCTCCATATCTTCATCTAAATTTGTTCTTACAGTCAGGCTGGGTTTCTCCTCCTGGGTCTGAGCTTCATGAAAAACTCCAGGTCCACCTCAACGGAGTGAGATACAGCCAGGCTTTTTGAAATCACTTCTTCCCATCATCACTTAATTTCCCTGCTCTCCTTTCTGCCAAAGACAGCGGGTTCCTTGGCTGCCGCGCCTTGGCTGGAGGATTTCTGATTAAAACTATTTTAATAGCATTTTATTTTTGAAAGCCTTGTGGGCTCCGCACGCTGCATGGCAGATCAGAGCAAGGGCAGGGCTTCCTGCAGCGGAGGAGGCTGCAGAGACTCTCTGGAAAATCCAGCCACGAGCGCCGCTTCCCCTAATGAGTCTCCCCGGCTTTTCTGGCTCGGAGAATCCTCCAGCACTGAAAATAGTGAGAGACCCTGGTACTCTGCTCCTCGTAGCAGCAGGCACATTGGCTCAGTGATTCAGAGCAGCTTTGCTCCATGGATTTTTTATTTGGAGCTGGTGAGGGTCAGTGGGGGAAGCACAAGGCAGCAAAGCCATCCCAGTTGGGAGAGGGTGGTCAGGGATGTGGCTGAGTGTGGGGCAGTGATGGAGAGGCTGACAGTGCCCAGGAGCCCCAGGGACGAGGTCTGGTTGCACCGTGAGGTTTGTCACTCCGTGTGACAGTAAATGCCATCGGAAGGGACACCTGCAGCCCACGCAGTCTCTGCCCATGGGGATCCCCCACCCATCCGAGGGCTCCCATCCATCGTGGAGGAGCTTTGGGCCCTGGCTGCAGATAGAATCTACTGCTTGGAACTGCGTGGAGGATTTGAGGAAAACCTCATCCCCTTCTGGTGCTGAGCCCATGGCCAGGGGGCTGCAAGGACAATTTCAGCTCTCTCTTTTGTTTCCTGTAATTTTCAGTTGCTTTCTTGCTCCTTTGAGGGAATTCTCCAGGGCTCCCTGGCTGGTCCTCACATGATCATGGACTCTTGAAGTGGTTTGTGTTGGAAGGAGCCTTTAAAGGCTCCAGTGCCACCCCTGCCATGGGCAGGGACACCTTCCACGATCCCGGGTGGCTCCAAGCCCATCCAGCCTGGCCTTGGGCACTGCCAGGGATGGGACAGCCACAGCAGCTCTGGGCACCTGTGCCAGTGTTTTATTGCCCTCCTTGGACGATGCTCCTGCCCATCAGCCTCTGGGTTTGGCTGGGCCAGCCTTGGGTGGGGGGCTCTAAGGGATTCAAGGAGGGACTTGGGCAGGAGCATGTGGCCTCATCAGCTGCTGCAGGGGACATTTGCTGGGAAGCAGCAGCTTTCTCCGCTGTGGAGAATCCAATTAAGCTCTTATTAAATTAATTTGCTTTTTTTTCCCCCGTTCCTAACTTGCTTTTAGAGCCTTGGGCTGGAATTTTCCGAAAGGAGCCTCTAATGGTGGTTGGTTGGTCCTGGCAGAAGTTCCTGCTGGCTCCAGAGCTTAAGAAGGGACGTGTGGGGACAGTTCTGGGGACAGAGAGTGATGGACTCGGTCACCCCAGCTGCAGGAGGAGCAGAAGGCTCTGGGCTCCTCTCACCTGCAGCCTCCACCATTGCACATTCACAGAATGGATTGAGTTGGGAATTTAAAGACCACCCAGTGCCACCTCTGCCATGGGCAGGGACACCTTCCCCTGTCCCAGAGTGCTCCAAGCCCTGTCCAGCCTGGCCTTGGACATTTCCAGGGATGGGACAGCCACAACTGCTCTGGGCTCCTGTGCCAGGGCTGTCCCACCGTGAGCAGGAGGAATTCATTCCCAAATTCCCGTCTCTCCCTGCCCGGTGGCAGTGGGAAGCCATTCCCCCTTGTCCTGGCACTTCACGCTCAAGAGGACAGCCCCATCCCCAGCTCCTGTCCTGGGGCTGACCTGAGCCCCACCACCTTCCCTTCTGCTTACGCAAGGGATAAGGATGGAAGGAGGGAAGGACTTGGGTCCAAGCCCTGTTGGCCAGAACAGGGTGTCCCCAAACCCTCACAGCCTGACTGGAGCTTCATGGGGAGAAATATTTGATTTGTGATGTGAGTCAATGATGTTTCACTGCCAAAATGCATAAAAGGTACAAGCTGATGAGTCAAAGGCAGCTCCATCTACATAATGGATTTGTTGCCTGGGAGGGAGAGGCAGAGATGTCTCTATTAACCTCCCCGAGCCCCACGGGGATGGGATGGAGGGGCAGAGGGATTATACACACACACAAACACATATATGTACAGACACACAAAATATGTATTCAACCCAGCATTTGAAGGGCCAAAGCAAACCCACAGCTTTTCAGATCGAAGCACAGCCCTTGCATTTACCTTCCAATAATCCCCATGGACGCTGTTGCTGCTCTGAGGCCCCATGGGACATGTATCAAAGGGTGCAATTTAATCTCTGTTTTAAAAAATACAATGATTTTGAATCAGTATCATGATTCCTGGGTCCTGTCTAATGATATTTAATTTTTTCTACCCAGCAGCACTGTGATGGACCTGGCAGCTTTTCTGTTGTATAAAGATTTCTTCTTTAAATGACAGGAAACATGATTTTCCCCAATATTTATATTAATTCTATGCCATTATTGCTTTATTTCTGGGCTCTGAAAGCAGAAAGATTTGTGTTTCATAATCCATGCAGGAAGGCTGAGTTGATATATTGGTTGCAAATGAAGAAAAGCACGTGTGGCTCTTCCCCAGTAGGTTTAATTTTATTCATCTGGCTCAATCATGGCAGCAGATTAAGTAAAAATTTTCAGTGGAGTTGCATTGGCATAACTTGGCTTTTTTTTTTTTTTTTCTTTTTTACTTAAATACTGAGGTAGTTTCTGGTCTGGGGAGGAATCTAACTCCGTATTTCTTGCCTTTTCTTTTTTTCCATGGGTCCCAACTGGCCACCCTTGTCTGGCAGCTGAATCCATAAATTGCTTCAAACCAAATCCTGCACCAAAATAAGCTTTTTTTTTTAACCCAACCCCCTAGGATCTGCAATCCTGGGACTTGGTCCAGCCTCAGGAATTATACATAGGATGTAGGAGGAATAACTCTGCTCCTTTCACCAGCACCGCTGGTGCTGACGAGCTGCTCAGGGGAGCACTGGAAATGGTGAAATGTGCCACAGAAAATCAGAGAATCAGAGTCTCAGGGAATGGGTTGGGTTGGAAGGGACCTTAAAGGGACCCATCCCACCCCACCTCTGCCATGGCAGGGACACCTTCCACCATCCCAGGCTGCTCCAAGCCCTGTCCAGCCTGGCCTGGGACACTGCCAGGGATCCAGGGGCAGCCACAGCTGCTCTGGGCACCTGTGCCAGCCCTGGGCCTGTTCTGTCTGTCCCCAGTTTGTCATTTTGCTCCCTGGCTTTCACAGAAGGGGCTAGAAACTGCAGTAGACATTGAGTATTTTGGTCAGAGGTCATTACTGGAGCTCAGTGCTGGAGTTCCAGGAGCTCCAGGCTCTGCGCAGTGGTTTTCTCCAAGTGGTTAAAGCAGATTGTTTGGATGAGCTCTGTGGATTATAATATTTAGCCTGTTATGCATATTAAATTAAAATATTTATTTTAACATCGGAAGCCAAACTTGAATCACTTAGTGCTGTGGAAATAAAATGTCTCCATGTCACCAAAGACCAGGGAACACAGGGGACACCTCAGCCTTCTCCTGACTACCGCACTAAAACCCCAGGGTACTTTCGGATTTCCTGTCCCTGTGCTCAGGGGTGGTGGGGTGGCACCAGGGGTCCCACACCCATCCCAGGGGTCCCACACCTCTCCCAGGGGTCCCACACACATCCCAGGGGTCCCACACCCCTCCCAGGGGTCCCACACCCCATTCCAGGGGTCCCACACCCCTCCCAGGGGTCCCACACCCTCTCCCAGGGGTCCCACACCCCTCCCAGGGGTCCTGCCCTGCTCTCAGTGTTGCAGTGCCCCCAGAACCCTCCGCAGCCCTCGTGGAGCTGCAGCCAGCAGCAGTCACAGCTCCACAGCAGTTTATTACCTTGCTGGGGGTCAGGAGGATTTTTTATTATTATTCCAGCTTCCTTTCCTTTCTCATTTTTGCTGAAAGCACAAAAAGCTGTTATGATTTACCTCCTGACAAAGCGGGCTGAGGTCCACAGGCAGTCACAAATCAGCGGTGGGATGAGAGTCGGTCTGGAGCAGGGCCACGGGCGCAGGATGCTGTGCCTGGGGGCTGTGTCTCCTCCGGGTGTCTGTGGGGTGGCCAGAGCCCCCCAGGGTCACCACCATCCCTTTTTGGGGAGCTGTGACTGTGTTGTTGAGTCTGTTTTGGTTGTAATTGTGCTCATTGAGGGTAACTGCCCCAGGGCAGGGGCTGGGGACCAGCATAATGAAACACAAAATAATTGTATAATTATAATAATATATTATATAATTATTATTATATAATATAATTATAATAATAATAAAAACATCTCTGGTCAGCACCAGGACAAGCCCAAATAACCATCCTTTTCTGACTCTGGGCCAAACATTCAAGGAGATCTTGGGGATGCCAGGCAGCAGAGAGGAGCAGCAGCGTGCTGGGCTCCCAGCTCGCTCTGAGGGCACTGTGTCCATGGGACAGGATCAGTCCTGATGCATCTGGGAGCCAAACTGACCCCTGAGCTAGCCAGCCTGTAGGCCTGGGCTGAGGAGCCCCTCGTGCTTTGGGTGGGACAAGAGGGCTGTGCCTGGGACAGGGGAACCCCATCCTGCTGTTTTCCTCAATTTTCATTGCCTCCCTGCCACCTTCCTGACCCCATTTCCAGTCTGGGCAGGCAGGAGGGAGAGCTGGAGGCTCTTGGTTGGGAATTAACATTTGTGCAGAGCCAAGAGCCACAGGTGGGAGCGGATCTGGATCCAAAGCCACCAGTCCTTAATTAAACCCTAACAATTGGTGCAGGAGTCATTAGTGCCCATCCATCCCCAGGCAGGCACTGGGACCAGCAGGAAGGACCAGCGAGGCAAACCGAGTCCAGCATTAACTCTTTAAATCACCCATTTTGGAGCGTGCCCTGGTTTTATTTCTCACCTGGATGATGATTTTCATGAGGACACCCTGGGTCACATCCTGCTGCGAGGAGCCCAACTGCTCCGTGGGGCTGATGGGATGCATGGAGCAGGATTGGCTCCTTGAAATATGTTTTAAAGCAATGGAAAGGGTTTTGCTGCATTTCTGGCTTTGTTTCAGTGCTCAGCAGGGCCACACTCTGCTCCATGTTGCACCTCCACTCAGGTCCTGGTGCAGAGGATGAGGTGAGGTCACCTCCGGGGGCTCAGCCCTTCATCCCAAACGTGGAGTATTAGGAACCAGCCCAAGTCTTAGAGCTGCAGATTTAATGTGCAATGTGAAATGTTTGTTATAATTAATTATGATAACTCTGAAAACTCTTCACATAAATAGACAGGCCCTTTTCTTCCTAATTTCATTCAATTTAGCTGCCGTTCCATAAATTTCACAGTCAGTTTTGCAAAAAGCTGCAGTTTCCAGTCAAGGGTTTTTTTTTATAATTCTTGTTATTTATTTATTTAATTAGTAATCACTTTTTTTTTTTTTTTTTTATTAGTGAANTTATTATTTTTTTTTTTTTTTTTTTTTTTTTGTAAACCCTTTTTTTTTTTTTTTTTTTTTAATCAGTGAACTAACTTGATTCTTAGGGTAAAAAGCAAATCAGATGATGAAAGCTGATCCAGAAACCAGGGGAGAATACATAAATACGGGGGCACATGCAGGAGCTTTGCCTTTGTTAGGCAGCGGTGGAAGATGTTGTTTCACCCCAAAATCCACCCAAGAATCTGAGACCACAACTGAGAGCAGAATCTGCCCTTGCTCAAGGCTGAGCACTCCTGGCACATTGCAGATGCTTTGCTTCCAGGCTGCCCCATCTGAAATGGAGATATTTTTCCTCTTTAAGAACCAAGGCATGAAATAAATAAAACTCCGCGTCCTTCTACTTTTTCACCCAGTAAGTACTGCCCCCCTTTCCCTTTCCAATGGGTTATTAACCAGCCCCGAGCTGGGATGGAGCGGCGACATTCCCCTCGCTGTCCTCATGCCTCGTTGCTCCTAATAAATCACCAGCAGCCACAGGAAAGTGGGGGTTAACAACGCGTGACTCCGTCCTCCATCTCCCTGTCCGAAGGTCTGGGGAGTGAGGAATGGTCACTGCTCGCCTGGGAAAAGAAGTCTAGAATGGGAAATCAAGGGAAGGCAAGGAGGTGGGGTGGCTGGGGTAGGGCCCATCCCTCAAATCCCCCAAAATGCAAATGTTTGAGATGCTCAAACGCTGCTGTCTCATCGATGCTCTTTGCTCACCCCTTTGGCAAGATGATCTAGTAAGCAGAGAAAAAGCAGAGATTGAGCAAATATCTCAGTGACGGAGTTACCTGGAAAAGAGGCTAAAACAACAAAAGACAATTATAGAAGAAAAACAAGGACATGATTTTCCTAATGTAATTTCAGTCACTTAGAACAGTCCTCCTGGCCTGATAAGCAAATCTTTTACTTCTATTTCAAGCAGCCTTTAGCCACAGAGATCCGATATCTGTTTCTGCTACTTTTATTATCAAAGGAAATCCGTATTAGTTCAGTTTTTGCTTGGAATTCAAGAAGAAAATGTTTCTTTCCCGACAATTTTATATATTTATCCCTTTGGCTAAAGCCTTTGATTCTGCAAAGCGCAATTAGCAAGTGGCGGGTGTGCAGTTTGACTTCTAACCGGAGAAACTCCCAGTGCAAATGGAAAGCAGGGCTTTAATGAAACGCAACATTTCCTCTCACCGCCTCTCTGTAATTTATTCCGACCCACAGACACCTGAGCCGGTGGCAGGCGTGCACATGCAGGAGTGTATAATAATAACAGTGTCCTTGTCAGCCACAGCCCTCCGAGCACCACATAAAGAAAAGGCAAATAGTGCAGAGCACAGAGTAATGAAATTGCAGTGCAGTTTAAGGAGATTTTTTTGAACAATTCCAGGGATGGGGCAGCCACAGTTTCTCTGGGCAACCTGTGCCAGGGCCTTACCACTCTCACAGCCAAGAATTCCTCCCCAATATCCTGTCTAACCCTGCCCTCTGGCAGTGGGAAGCCATTCCACCTTGTCCCTCCAGGGCCTTGTCCAAAGTCCATCTCCAGCTCTCGTGGAGCCCCTTTAGGCACTGGAAGGGTCCCCCCAGAGCCCCCTCTTCTCCAGGCTGAACAATCCCAGCTCTCTCAGTCATTCCTCACAGGAGAGATGTTCATCTTTGTGGCCCTCCCCCAGTTATTCACCTGAAAGACAAATCCATCAATCCCATCAAGGGATGGGCTGTGCTGGATTCTCCTCCCGAGCTGGCAGCAGTCAGGGGGACCCTGACCCCATGGAGTTACTGCAGGTAGGAGCAGTCCCACATCTGCCCCAGGATCTGTCCCTTGCTCCTGCTCGTGTGACCACAGTGGGGCAGAAACTGCAGCTGTAATTCAGTGTGAGCAGCCTCAGAATACCTGTCTGACCTCAGCTGTGTTTAGGGGGATGTGCTCCGTCTAGACTTCTGCCTCCTGGATGGAGAATTTGGAATTTGGTGGGGTGAGATCTCCCTGCACCTCCACAGACGTGTCACCAGGGCTGGCACACAGCAGAGGGACCACGAGGAGAAAATCCCTGCAAGTGAATGCTGTGAAGAGCTCCCTGCTGAGATGACAGCACACTGTTACCCTCCGGGAGGACGAGGGACCTTTGATTTAGTGAGAGATGTGTGAGACAGAAGCTGACTCAGGGAGATGCGGCTCGGGTGGTGGGCAGTGGAGCGGAGCAGCACATTCCTGTCCCGTCACCTCCAGGTACCACTCTGAGCCATCTCTAATACCCCCCATCTCCACAATTCCCAGTGCAAAGGAGGAATTATGATGGATGAGGTCAGTCGGGATGATTGAACTCTCTCTCCTGGCCTTAAACTCAGGAATTTATTGAACAATTTCAGCACAGTTGATGCCTGTAACTCCAGTGGGGTCTCCCTGCAGGTGATGTCCTCGAGTTGTTTCCTGTCAATGCTGTCAGCTTTATTTGTGGCATCTACAAATTGTCTGGGGCCCCTTGTGACAGCTGAGACCTTTTACCTGGGCAGGGGAGATCTGTGTGGGGGTTTGTTTGGGCTTTCCTCCAGGAAAGTTCCCTTCACCATCGGAAGGTGGGTGCTCTCCACAGCTGCACAGCCGAGTCCTGAAACCTCCGGCAAGTGAGATGGAAGCGGTGATTCAGGAAGGAGGAGGTGGAAACCCACCCTAAGCAGCGCCCACTGTGTCCCCTGTCCCTCCTGCCCGTCACCAGCCCCCTCTGTCGCCTCACTCACACCTTCCGTCCCCAGCTCAGCTTCTGTGTTAGGGCACAACGCGGAGAACGCGGAGGAGCCTCCTGCAGATGGGGCCGTGCTGGTGTTTGCTGGGATCAAACCTGGATTAAACCTGGGTTAAACCCAGCCCTGACCGAGCACCCACTGCTCTCCTGCTGCAAACTCACCTTTCCTCACCCTTAACCTGCACGCCAGGCAGAGGCAGCTGGGAGGGTGACTCCCCAGTGCCAGAGCTGCCGCAGGGGTGGGGATGGCCACAGCATCCCAGAATGGCCTGGGCTGGAAGAGCTCTGGAAGATCAGCTCATTCCAGCCCTGCACACAGGCAGGCATGCACCCATGCACATGGACACATGTGTGCACACACAGCACACATGCACACACGTGTGCTCACACAGCACCCACGCACATCACACACGTGCACACATAGCACCCATGGGCACACATGTGCACACATGTGTACACACATGACCCCCAACAAAGCAGCTTGGTGGGAGCTTGGCTCCTTTCTCCAGGAGCTTGGAAATCCAGAAAGGGCAAGCATTTTGGTGCAGGCTCACACCAACACCCAACTTCAGCCTTTCCATCGCTGCTCCAGTAAAGCAGAGCCCTCAGCAGCACTCAGCTCAATCCCCTGTGCCTGTGCCAGGCACAGAAGGTACTGCCGTGCCATGGCTGCTTTGGAGAAGAAACAGCTCTCCCCAGGTGTACAATAACCATGGCTCTGTCGCTTTGTGTGAGGCCACTGTAGCTTAGGTGGGGACAGAGGAGCTGGATTGTTCGCCTCTGGGATGGCAGAGCAGAGCTTGCAGCAGCAGTGACTCAGAGCAAGATTTAGGGGTCATGGGCGTGTAACTCCCTCACCATGAGCTCCCAGCACAGAGCTGCGGGAGAAAGAGAAGTTGATGTGATCCTTGACTGAGCTTTAAATAAAATTAAAAAAAAAAAAAAGAAAGAAAAGGAAAGAAAAGCTGAGGAGTGTTCTTGAGTCTGTACAGTGTGCAGGGCAATATGGCCAAGGGAGTCTGCCTGGGTGCTGGGCCAGCGCCGCTCTCCACACCAGAGGGGAAAGGGCTTCCATGGGCATGGGAGGCTTGGGGCTCCCTAAGAGAGGCTGGAGAGTGCTGGTGCAGAGGAATTGAATTCCTCTGTGTGTACTGGGCTGGAAGCAGAGCCCATAGCCTGTCAGACCAAGTGCTGGAGAAGCCCTAATTGCTGGGTGCTGAAGGCAACCTTGGAGGAGGACACACTGCAGGGCAATGAGGGCTGACGGAGAGCAGGGGACCAGGGATTTACTGTTGCTCAGCCCCTACCAAATGAGATTTGATATTGCTACAAACCAGAGGCTTTAATTCAGCTGCTGGAGCAGAGGAATAGCTGCGGTGTTTGCATTTGGGAGGAGAAGAGAGAGTCACCGTGGCCCTTCCTGACCTTAATTCATAAATCCCTGCAGCTCCTGCCCTGGGGAAGAGGCCATCCTGCTCTGCCCTCAAGATGTTTGTAACACTTGGAGCTCTGCGGCAAGGCCATGGCTATAACTTACCCTGAGCCTCCTCCAGCTGCCTGCAGGAGTCAGGAAGGAATGGTTTCTCAGGTGCACATCTGGCCAGCTGTGCTCCCAGGTGCCTGAATCGCCATGGGGTGGGTGGTGGGAAGCTGCATGGGGGGCAGGCGTGGCCATGGGGGTGTAGGGACTCCTCCCCAAGACACACTCGCCTGCCAAATCTCCCTGAAGTGCTTGATCTGATTAACAGACTTGAGATGAGGAAGGAATTTTCCACATGTCACTCTGGCAGGAACCACGGAGATTTTTGCCTTCCTGTGTATCGCAGAGTGGAAAACATCTGGGCGTATCAATTACCCGTGACTGCACGAGACGTGAGCATCAGTAACGCCTCAGGCTGCCCGAGACACATCCCTGGGGGCCCTGCACAGCCCCGGGGCTGACTTTGGGGCCCATCTCCCCCTCCCACACAGAGCTGGGGTGGGGATGCTCCATCCACAGCACCTGCACAGGCTCCAGGTGCCTCACAGCACTGGAAAGTGAAATAATCCTGAGGACTGCCTAACTGGGGTTAAGCCTAACTGGGGTTACTGTGCTCTTCCTTAAGGCTCTGGTTTGGCTTAATGGATCCTGAGTGCACTAATTGGCTTTAATTGGGCTGAGCAGCCTCCCCTGGAACCTCACCTGCTCACCCACAAGTGCTATTTAAGCCTAGCTCAAGGGGCGTTTGCAGTTAGGTCTCCTCCAGCTCTCCTCTCTTCATGGATTTCCCTCTTGCCTTGTTTCCAGTCTCATCTCCTGCTTCTCTGGACCTTGGAGCTTCTTCAAGGGGCGCTTGTCACCATGCTCAGGTACCCACACTGTGTCCTGTATGTTTGTGTGCAAACAAGGTGCCGTTTGAAAACCTCTGCTGGTCACCATTGATGTATCTGATGCTAAGAGTGTTGTTGCCTGTTTCCCCAATTTATTTCCAGCCAAAGTCTGTGCTAATTTGGGATAAATTAGCTTTGATATTGCCCGTTTCCACCAGCACTTGCCTGCTTGGTCATGGTGCTTTTGTGTTAGTCATCTCGCAGCTCAGTGAGCACTGGTAAACACATAAAGCAAGGAATGAGGTAAAACTTCCAAATCATCACTCAGAATAAAATGTGACTTGTTGGAAAATGTCAACATGGCTGTTTTGACAGACTTCTTTTCTTCTAAGCAGATTTGTCAAAGCTAGCCCCTCTCCCCCTGAACATATCTTGTTTTCTGCTTTTCCAAAGGGAAGAAGAGCTTCATTGCCACAGCTCCCTGCCCAACTTTTTCCTTATCCTGCCCAGGTCCTACCGCATCTTCTTGATCTCAAACATTTCTCCTTCCAAGAGTCAAAAATTCAGCTTCAAGCTAAAACTTTGACTCATTGGGAGGAACCTCTCTCTTTGCTTGAAGAATAAAAGCCAAGTGGAGTCCCTGAGGTGCCCTAGACCAAAGGAGAGGATCTGCTCGTGCAGGGTGGGCATCTCCAGCTGCTTCCCAGCCTGCAGCTTTCATCTCCTGGTTATTCCCTCCCCTGCCACCCGCCCCATTCCATGCCAGCCTCCTGCATTTAATTACGTTGTAGAGAAGTCTCACAACTCAGCAATTCAAGGTGGCATTTGAGAGAAATGATTCCCTTTAGCATAGCTGACAGCTAATTTGTGTAAAGTTTAATTACAGCTAGCATTAATTAACTGGCAGTGTGTTGCGATACTAAAGCACAACCATCTGTTCTTTAAACTGCCTCCCCCAAATTTCAGCCCTAATAATTTTGGTGCCGAGGAGGTTGCTCCAGTGGACCCGGCGTAACCACAGCTGCGGTGGGAGGGTGTCACTCACCAATGGTGATGGAGCACCGAGTGAATCACAGCTTCCAGGGCTGTTGCTATGTAGGGATCAGCTTTGGAGGATGTGCTTTTGGAGCTGTGTCATGTGTTTAAGCAGAGGATCAACTCTTACCTCACAGCAGAGGGAGGTTGGTTCTTCAGGCTGGTCAGCAGCAGTGCCAGTGCCTTGTGTTGGGAGCGTTTTGTGTTCGCTGTGTGGAGGAATGTGTGAGGTCTGAGCGTTGGGAGAAAGGCTCTGAAGTTTGCTGCCCTGCTGTGGGACAGGGCTGTGCCAGCCCTGCTGGAGGTGCACCAACACCATCCCTTCTGGAACAGCAAAGCCGGCAACATCTCCAGCCTGGAAAGAGAATTGAGAGTGTTCATGCATGTGCCCTGTCCCACAGAGTGGGTTTGCACTTGTTCTGGTTTCAGTCTGTCCATCCCCTGAGCAGATGTGAATGGCCTTAGTTTGTAGCCAGCAAAGAACAAGCAGTGGCAGCTTGTTTTGGCATTTTCTGCCAGAGGCTGCTGTCTGGAGGCAGATTTAGTGCTGGGAGGTGAGCAGCACTGGGTGCACACAGATTGCAGTGGGCTCTAGCAGATCAGCCCAGCTCTTCCTTCAAACAGCTCAGAGCTCCCCGGGTGAAACTGGGATGGGGCAAAACTCTGCAACCAAATGCCCCAGAGCTCTGCTCTCAGTAAATCCTGTCTAACCTCAGCGCAGCTGCTTTGATCTCATCATCCCATCATGTAAATCTAGATGAAAACAAATACATCTCCAGTGAGAGACGAGCTTGTCCTCCAGGCCCTCAGCCAAGCCTTTGGATTCACAACTTTGAACAGGGCTCGGCAGCTGCTGGTGGGAGGAATTGCTTTGGTCAAACGGCAGCTCCCAGCTTGTGGCAGCTGCTGGTTTCAGGGTGGAACAGAGCCCTTCCTCCCAGTTCCCCAAATGCAGAGGTAACTCAGTCCCTCAGCTCAACATGATGTCTTGGGTCCAACTTTTTCTCTCCTGAGCTCTTGACTCCTGCCCTTGTGCTATGCTGAATGGGTTTTTTTGCTGCTGGGACGAAGCCTCTTTGGTGGCCTCTCTCCAAACCTGGAGAGCTGCTTTGGGCAGGGATTTGGTGTGCTGGAGGAGGCCTGTGTGCTATAGGGGATGGCTCGGACAGGACAGCAGCTTGGGGTTTGGGTGGTTCAGGCTCTTGTCCCTGCTCTGACAAGAGCTGCCTGTCTGAGCCTGCTCCAGTGGAGCCCATGGGGAACGCTGGGCTGAGGCTCCACTGCCAACCCAAGTGAAATTCCAGCTTGTTCAGCTCTGCTGCTTCCATCACTTTCCTTGGGCACAGCGTGTTTTCGATGACAGGAGACATGTGCTGTGTGACACGCCGGCAGACATGGGCAGACGTGGTTGTCACCCACGCTGTAACCAAATGCAGAGAGGGCTCAGTTAACCCTGGGGAGGAGAAAGGGTGAAACCTTGGCTCTGCAGGTGGCCGTGGAAATCCTCTGTGGACTCCCAGGTGGGAGTGAGGGTGAAATCCCCCCTCCCAGAAGCTGTCTGCAGCTCTACTTCCACCTCCTCGTCACAGGAGCTGAAGCCATGGTTGCACCCAGCCAGGTCAGCCCAGGATGGGCAGTTCTGTGCCTGGCTGCTGAAGCTCCCTGCCTGTTGTGGATGCAGCCCAAAATACCACTGAACATCCCACAGCAGCCATTACCCTAATCCATTTCACCATATAAGAGCTCTGGAAATTCCTGCAGCTCAGCTGATGGGAGACAGCTCAGAGCTCTGCTTTCTGTACTGCTTTCCCCCCAAATCTCCGTTTTGCCAGGCCTGCTGCGATCCAGAGCTCAGCAGTGTGCAGCCGTGCTGGCTGAGCTGCTCTGGGCTGCTGCCTGCTGCCAAGCATCCCCCGGGCATCCCTCGCCTGCCAGCCTGTAATGTGCTCCCTGTGAGCAATAGGATGACACAGACTCGTCAGGATGACGTGCCTGGATGCAGAGCTGGGGAACAGCAGCGAGCACAGGGCAGAGTGATTCCCTGGGGTGAAGGGGATGTGCATCCCCAGCTCTGCTCCCAAGGATTCCCTGCTTGGAGGGGTCAGGACGGGGTCAGAGTGGGGAACATCTCCCTCCCTGTGCAGTGATGGGGCTGCGGGCAGACCTCTGGCAAGCGAGAGTGTTAATTAAACGTTTGCTGGTGTATAAGATGTCTTTATGCAAAGCAGCCTTGCAGAAGGTTGTGGTGCTGCATGGAGAGCATCTTGTTACTGCTGCCATGAGCTGGGGCTGAGGAGAGGGAGGCAGAGCCTGGAAGGGTGAGGAACAAGCCTTGTGTGGGGACTCGTGGGACCCTGGAGAGGACAGTGTGGGGTCAGTAGATTTGCAGGGTCCCACATTAAGGGGAAAATCAACACAACTGGCTGAGAGACGCCCAAAACTCCAATGTTTTGGGGCTGTTCATCCTGACCACACCATCATGTCTGGAGCCTCAGGCTGCCTCTGCATCCACTCATCTCCCAGTGAAAAGGGGAGGGATAAATCCGTCCTGGAGGAAGGTGGACAGTGGTTCTCACCTGTTTGCAATTAGTCTAATGAAGCCGTTTGTGTGATATTGTTGCCCTCTATTGGGCCCAGCCTGAACGGCTGGGACAGTGCTGGTGTGCCCACGGTGGTGGGGAAGGGTCTGGAGCATTTCCCCAGCTTTGGGATGGAAGCAGTGCTTCCCCAGTTCGTTGTGCTGGGGCTCCTTGGAGAGGGAGTTCCTGCCTGGAGCTCTCGTGAGCAAAGAGCCAGAGCTAATGCCAGATGGAGGTAATGAGCCTTGCTGTGGACTTCAGTGAAATTTGGATCAGACCATTTGCAGTCTCTGGGGATGAGTCGGTTCTGCGTCGCCCTAGTGATGGGCTGGAAATGTGCCCAAGCTATTTTCAGAGAGGTTTCTAACTCCAAGGGACTCGGCTGAGCTCCCCTCTGCTGCCCTTTCCGCAGCAGGAGAGGTGCCTTGGGGTGGCAATGCCTCATGTGGTGCTCCTTTGAGCACCCTACGTGTGCTGGGGGGGCTGCAGCAAGGCCAGGGGTCCTGGCCAGGTTTCCCAGGCTGTACAGACCCACCAGGGACACTGCAGGGACTCGGATGGGACATGTGAAGGCACCACTTTCCATTTTTCCCTGACCTGTTCAGGGTCTGGGTCTGGCAGCAGATGCTGGGAGTGAGGCAAGGAGGAAATGTGGTTTAGCCTGGGCATGGTGGAGCTGTTTCCAAGGGAGGCTCGGGCTGGGTGTCACCTGCAGGCTGTGACACTGATGGAGGAGCTCAGCAGAGCAGCTGCCCCTCCACTCTGCTGCGGCTCCCAGAGGCTGCAGACGCCCTGGGCTGGCTGAAGCTTGGACTTGGGGGGGCTCTCATTGCAGGGAGATGCGCGTGGGCTGGCCCCACAGGAATGCCAGCACAGCAGAGAGAAAACCTTTTAGCAGATTGATTCAATATTGGTTTTGAACTCTTTCCCAGTGCGGGGAAGCAGAGGCTCACTCGTCAATGACAGGTGGAGCACGGCAGGGCTGCTCAGCCCCAGCTGGGATGTGCAAGGTGCAGGCAGGGCCAAGGGATACCCAAAGAGGTTCCTCTCCTCTGTCTCTGCCTTTGCTGGCTGTCCATGCTCTGTCACTGTCACACTGGCAGGATGCTGAGGGGTTACAGCACAACTTGGCAGTGCTCTCTGGAGCAGGAATGCCCCATGGAGCTGGGGAAGCTGTGCTGCCCAAGAGCAAAGGCACCAAAACAAACAGCATCTCCATGAAAATTAAATATCCAGAACTAGAAACGGCTCGCTTCTCTTTCTTTCTTTTAAGCGAGAGCAAGTAGGTAGCGTTGGATTAGCTGGGAGTGTTATAAATGATGATATGCCTTTGAACTAGCAGCTGGGTGAATGTCTCATCCCACGCTGTCTATGTTCGTGCTCCCCTGTCATCTGCTCGCGAGGACTAATAGAGATGAAACAATCCAAGGATGGATTTCCAGGCGGAACCGTTCTGCCAGGTGTCTCCTCATGCTGTAGGAAGGGACTTTAAAAAGGAAAGAGAGGCAACAGTGCCAAAAGCTGTTTGGTGAAGTTGAGGGAGTTACAACTGGGTAAATCTGAGGCCTCGGGAAGGAGGAAATGCATGACTTGACCTTGTGCTGCAAAGGAACATTCTGCCATCAAATCTCACAAATCCTGTCCCAGAGAGAAATGGAAAATGCGTGCCTGGTGTCAGAGGGTGAGCTCAGGTGCTGATGGATGGCGTTGTCACCCTGCCATCCCACCTGGCTGGGAGGACCCGCTGTGGCTGCAGAAACGCTATTTGCTTTGCATCTTGCAAAGGCCTCTTTAAAGACCTGAAAAAAATATTTTTACAGTGCTGCTCCTTGAGCACCATGTCACTGCTCCAATTCCATGGAATTTGTGGCATGGAGCACTTATTCCTGCCCTGGGAATCCCAACTGTGGGGACAGACCCTGGACCCCACCGAGTCTGTCTGGCTCTGCCTTTGCACTGCTGGCTTGAGGCCAAGTGCTTCCAGGACTCTCCTAAATAATCCACACCAGGAAGGATTTGGGGGAGGTTTGGTAGAAGAGTTGAGCTGGAAACCTCTGACCAGAGGCCTGATGGGGTGTCAGCAGCACTGGGCAGTGCTGGTTAGACCAGAGCTTCTCTGGAAAGGTCAGGTTGAGATGAAGATTTAATACATATGTCGTTGGCCAAAGAAAATGCCTCTGAGATGCTAATTAAGTATGTGTCACTCAGCCAGGGCTGTTGCTGGGGTTATTTTTCTTGCTCCAGTGATGAATATGGCCAATTAAGTCAACAATATCTCTTCTCTTGCATTCATTTTCTCTCTCCATGTCATGTTTGAAGGAGAGCAAAATCAAACTGACAGCTGAATGGGTTTTAAAATCCAATGGGCAAAATGCTTGGAGCATCTTCCTTTAGACTGCAGGGCTCTGCTGAGGGTCCCCTTCCTTCTCTTAATCAAAACCTCCTTCTTAAGCCTTGTTTTATCCTTTCTCCAGTCTCTCTGTTTGATTTCTACTATTGACCTTCCATTTGGCTCCCTGCTGGCCTCTGCTGTGTCTCCTTGCAGGAACTGCACACCCAGTCCTGCAATGGGTGAGCTGAGAGATCTGGCCCTGTAATCACTGCTTCTGCCTCTGGTTCTGATGGGCCCTGGGCTTCCCACAGCCCCAAACTTGAAGTTTAACAAGGCTGAGCTCTTAGGGATTATCTTTACGCCCAAAGAGGGTGAATGTTTTTTCTTAGAAGGTCTGAAAAATTGAGGGAGTAGAATGGGAAGGAGGCTGAGCTCTCTTCATATGAAGAGATGTACTAAAGGCACTGCTCCTGTTAGACCAGTTGGTATTAAACTTGAGTGCTCAAGGTTGAAATTCCTACCTTTGGCCTGCTCAGGATCTACAGATCACTCAAATCTCACTTTAACTCTCAAAGCAGTTTTCATATGTTGTTGTCAAGGCTTAGTTCTGGTTCTCTGCAAGGAGGAAAATGTCTCCAGTGGACAGACTGCATATGGAGTAATTGGCCACCCTAATTGCTCCTGGTGATCTATTAATTAAGGTGACAATTAAATTCACCTTGGTGTTCTGGTGGTGGAGTCGATAGCTCCCAGCGCTGGATCGCCAGCTGCTCCCCTCTGGGTCACAGTCTGGTGACTCTCCCAGCAATAAACTGAACCATGTTTGTGCAGGAAAAGCCCACAATAAAATGTGCAAGAAACTGCAAAGAACCTCCTGATAGATGAAATCTGTAAGTCATCCTTTGAGGCCATGCTGGAACCTGGTTATTGCTTAATAGAGTAGGTGCAGTGGAGCTTGTTTTATGGGGTAGGAACTCCCTAAAAGGAGGGAAGGGCTCCTGTCAGCTCAGGTAAGCACAGTGGGCATTCGCCCCAGGCAGAACTCTCAGTGGAGGCTCCACATGGATGGTACTGGTGCTTCCACTGGTACTCTGGTCAAAAATGTGCACATGGATCAGCCTTGGTTTTCTCCACACTGCGGCTTTGATGGGTCGTTAGGGCCTTGGCTGCTCCACGCTGGCTGGAGCCATGAGACTGCACTCACCTTCTCCATCATTCCCAGATAATCTTCTGCTGCACAGTGTTTGTATTGAATATTTCAAGTTATCCTTTTTTTTTTTTTTTTGGCATAAATTTGAAACTCTGCACATACCATTTCCCTTCTGCTTGAGCTCTGGGACATGGAGAAACCAGGGCTCCTTTCCCAGTAGCTGCTGTCTTTTCATCTCTTGCTTTTCTGTGTGATTTGGTGACAATTAACTTCACTGCCATTGCATCATTTCTGCAGAAGCCATGAATCCTTCTGGAAAATTTGCCTGTATCCCTTCCCAGCATGGCCTTTTCCAGACCTCATCTACTCCTCAACCTCCCTTAACTTCCCTGAGCTTCTCTCTCGGTTCCCAACCAAACTGCTGCGCTGCTGAACTGGGACAGAAGCCTTCCTAGGGCGCTGTAGGATATTCAGCTCCATCACTGTTCTCACATCAACAGCTCTGCCCCAGCAGGACCCAGAGCCCTTGTTCCCCTGTTCCCCTCTTATGTATTGTCTGCTGTGGTTTATTTTAAACGCTGGGACAGTGCTGCCTCTGTAGAAGTCAATAATCCTCCTCCAGCTGCGAGGCTGTGTCCCACCCTGGCAATAAGCTGTGCTGGGAGTGCCATTAGTGCTGATGGAGGGCTGTGGGTCTGACAGCTCTAGGGCTGGAGGTCAGGCTCACTGTGGCACACATTTCAGATGTCAGCACAGTAGGCTTTGATAACATTAAATGCAGTGAAGATTTTCTCTCTTACCCAGATTCTGTTCCCTTTTTTTGTTGCTCCTTTTTAAATTAAGGCAATGCAGTGTTGCGTTGTAAGAAGGGTCTATTTTTCTACTGACCCATTTCAGTAAAAATTCAGCCCATCTAGAGCATATGCTGCTTGTGAAGATGGAAAGAAATTCACAGATATTAAGGACACTGAGATCAACTCATCTCACCTCATGCATAACAGCCTGGAGAATTTCCCCCAGGACTCCTCTCGAGCCCAGCGCTCTGCAGCTGGATGACACTGTGGCTTTTTGTGGGATTACCAAGAACCATCCCAAGGTCTGGCTCAGGGGTCTTGTTCAATCACTTCTCCTTCTCCAGTAGGATGTGAGGCACTTGCAGTGGGAGGCAGCAGCAGCTTTGGCTGCTTGTTCCACCAGCACACGGAGTGCGCTGGCTCTTCAGCCTCCTCCCTGAGTGTCTGCAGCATCTCTGTTTCTTGGGCCTTGCTTTGGGACGATGAGGGCAGTGAGAGAGTGCTGCCACGGCTGAGAGTGCTCCCAGAATCTTTCCTTCCATTCTTTCCCTTTCACGACCTGGTCCTGCCTGTCTCAGTGGGGCCATGGGCACAGATTTCAGGTCAGCTCCAGAGGCTCAGCAGTGAGTGAAGATGATGCTTGTGCAGCTTAGCTGAGCTGGTCCTGTCTCCTCCTAAGCTGCTGAGAGCAGAGTTACCTCCAGAAGGCAATTAAAAGCACTAAATGAGCTTCCTGCCACTAATCACCATCCAAAGGACCTGTCTCCTTCCTCAGAAGGGGAGACAACAGCCTCTGCCTCCTCAGGTGCTTTGGGGGGCCTTGTGCTGCAGTGGAAGTGATGTATGGTTCCCACGAGGCTGCACACCCTGCAGAGGAAGGCAGTTTTCTTGTGAACTGACTTAAAAATCATTTTTCCCCATTTGTTCCACAAATGAAATGAAACAGCTCAGTCTGAGGACTTGCAGAAAGACTTGTTTCCATCAAGCCCTTGGAAGTGCTGTCATGTTTCATTCCAGTAGAAATTGGTTTGAAACTTCTCCACTGCCAAAAAAAAAAAAAATCTGAAACTACATTTTCTTCTCTTCCTCCCATCTGAAGCTGTCTGGATTGCCTTGGGGCAGAAGTGATGGATTCAGGTCCACTTTGTCAAGGGCCAGTGCATGTATTCATGTATCCTTCCCAAGCCTGAGTAACCCAGGTGCTGTTATTTTCAGAAGTCACCAAGGTTTTTGTGTCGCAGAGGTTTTGCTTCTCAGTTTTGCAGCGTGGTATTTTCAGGCTATCTTTTTCTAAACTCCTGGCCTTTTGAGTACTAATGTAATGACTAAAATAGAAAATACTCCAAGGCAAGAATCTTATTTGATGGCCATAATTGTGCCATCTTGTTGCATGGTCCAAACAGAGTGATCTGATGACAGCCCACTCCTTGGATACTGCCCAGGAGAAAAAGGGTGGTTTCTGTTTTGAGAAGAGCCTTTGATTTGGGAGTTCAGCCTTGGAGCAGCTGTGCAGGTTTGATGTCTTGGTCAGAGTATGTTAGAGCTGCTCACTTCCCTAATTTTTGGCTTTTACTAAAGATGGTTTATGCCTTTCTTTTATATGAGATTAAATGCTAATAGTGGTTTTTGGAGTGTTTTCAGGTCTGTATCCCCATATGCAGTTTGGGATTTGGCTGCCTGCCCCGTCCCCGGTGGGTGTTGGAGCCACACGAGCAGCCCAGGGAGCCAGAGCTTCTTGCAGCTCGTGCTTGAAGCAGCGCTGGAAATGCATCCCCAGGCTGCCCAAACAAGACTCCTGTACCTGGTGTGTCTAGAGAAAATATGAAGATCTGTTTGCATCATGTTAGTACATAAATCCAGCTCCCCTTAAGGTGCTTAGGCATATTTGGATAATGACCTGGAACAGCCTGGGTAGCAGGAGGTTACGTGTACCTGTCACGGCAGCCTCTGTGTGCAGGAGATTGCCAGCCGGCAGGCAAAGCAGCCAATTACACCACGCTCAGAAGCATTTCATTCTCTTTTCCATCTCCCCAGCTCCACAAAGCGAATCCTGCTGTAGAGACCTCTGCCTCCCGCTGGCGTCACCTCCTGTCTGAGGAGATAGTGTGTAAAGTGCCCTCGGTATTTGCAGCGTGGTTTTTATGCTTCTGCAGTTAAAACCTGTGCCGTCCTTTGCAGGGGACTGTACTGCACTCCCCTGATGTTCAGGGACAGCCTGTGGCAGTCCCTGGGGTCCCTGTGGGCTCTGTTCTTGCTGAGGGAGGGAGGGATGGGTGGGAATTGTTTCATATTTTGCCCCATTTTTTTTTCCCCTCTCTACTTCTCAGGCTGGGAAATTATTCCTGCTGGCTGCAACACCTCACAGGTCTCATGGATTTTGGGGGACTTGCACTAAAAAGCAAGATTCACTTTTTGTGTGTGCCTGTGTGTCCATTATGTGTATTTCGGGAGGGAATAGAGGAAGCATTCTAGCAGATGTAAACCAGCTCCCACACCAAGTGTTTTTAAATCCCTGATTCCTTCCTCCTTTTTCCTTTGCCCCCTGTTGCTCTGGCTCAAGGAGTTTTTGATATTTCCAGCTGAGATTTCATGCTTTTATTTTATTGTGGTGACCAGGGGAGGGAAGCCATAGCTGCAGTGTTAATTACTTCCCAATAAAAGCCAGCCTGGAGCAAGGACTGAAGGAAGCACAGCAAAGATTTCCTTGGGTTTAATCACAATTTATCTCTGTCACTGCTCAAAAGGTGCTATCCTCCAGTAAGTCAGACCCTTCCCCTGTGCTTGGATATGTTAAAGAGGAAGATGATGCCTCTTCATGCCCTTTTCTCAAGGCATCTCCTTCATGGTCTTCTCGTCCTCATTTGCATCCTCACCTGCCTGCTCGGGCAGGAGGTGACCTTGCCCAGAGGTACCAGCTGCTCCAAGAGGGATGTGTCTTCTTCCAGGGCTGGATGTGGGGCCAGGTGTCACTGCGGACCCTGGGCAGCATGGGAACAAGGCAGGATCCCCCAGGGATCCCTTCCTGGTGCTCTGCCATGAACACCCCACGGTCCTGTGTTTGTCTCCGTGCTCACACGTGTGCAGCTCTGTCTTGTGAGCCCCTCTTGTACCAGCTTAAGCCACCTGTCATTGGGATCATGGCAATAATGATGCAGGATATGTCCCTGAAATCCCGTGCTGTGAAAGTTCCTGCAGCATTTTAGCATTGCCTTGACAAGAACTCACACAGGCTGGGGGTAGAAGTCTGATGTGTGTCCCTTTCTCACATTGTGAAGTCCTTTGCAAGCTGGAGCTTTTGTGCTGAGTGCAGTTGGGTAGATCTGAATTCAGATTTTCAGGCTGGTCCCAAAGGAAAAGTGTAAGGAATAGTCATAGAGACACTCTCCCACCCGGGTATTATCAGCATGCCAGGACTGGGAGCCACAGCAGGACAGGAATCAGAACTTGTTCCAGTCCTAGAGGTGGTTTGGGTTCCCAGGATGGACAGACTTGTCCCTTTTGTTGTCTCCAGCTGCTAAGTAACACTTGTCGTATCTGCAGGCCTGTGGCATCACCCAGGGATTGTGTCCCAAGGCTGGGTCATGGAACATTAGCAGCCAACCTGCCTAAACTTCTTCTCCCCTTCCTTTTTGGTCTGCTCCATGCACACAGCTTCTCATTTCATCTCCCTCTGGCTTCTGTCATTTGAAATAAGTCAGCTGGTAACTGTCACTCAAAATGGCAGGAGCTGAAAGTGCCTTTTTGCCTTTGCGGCCTCACTCTGCCATTCCCCAAACTTCCGAGAGAGCAGACCCAGCTCCAAGGGCCCTGAGAGAGCAGCTCAGTTGGCTGGAGGGGACGAGTGTTGGGACTTGCTGGGCTAAGTTTCTTGGATTCCTGGATCACCACAGCAGGAGTGGGTCGTAGGTGATCTTGGGAGGGACTCCAACTTTTGTCTTTTGTAAGTTTTTCACCTTTCTTTGAAACTTTAGTTGCTGGAAATCAAATGGCTAAAAAAGACTTTAACTTCTATCTATAAAAACTGACTTTAAAATTCTGGTAATGGTGAAGAAAGCTGAAAATGGAGTGGAAAGCACAAGGCACAAGTGTTGTCCCTCCCTCACAGAGTGTTTGACAGCAGAAGCTCCCATCTCTCAGGCAATTCCCAGCTCAGATGGTGATTGTTCAGTGCCCAGAGGAATGCCAGTCTGATGGGAATGCAGTAGCTCCTCTGCTTGTCAGAACAAACCAGCATTGAATATGCAATGAATCCAGGCTGGTTCGGAACCACAAATCCCTAAAAACCTGCGCCTTCTAACAAACAGCCCTTTTTGTTTAATGATCCATGTGAGACTAACCTGCGGTTTCCAGTGCAGTTGTGTTGGACCTGTAGTTAAAAAAATCACTTGTGTATCAGGCAACTGATTTGTTACTGGCCCCCTTGGACTCTGCTTGAGACAGATTTCACTGGGAAAAGAGCTACAGAAAATGTCAGCAGACAGTGTGTGTGTGTGCCAGAGACTCCCAGCAGCTGTGATTTCAAATCGATTTTATTTTCTCCTCATCTAAAGAGTTTTACACTTGCAGGGAGACATTTTGATGTATTGGGAAACAAAACAAGGAAAAGGTTTGTGGTGTGGGGTCAAGGCAAAGGCTTTCGAGTAGAATGAGAGACAAGGAAGAAAATGGGGGTACACTGGGAGACCTTTTTGAAGGGGCATTTCTGCATTGTTCTTGTGCTTCTTGTGATGGCATCCACCCTTCTATGAAGTTCCTAAAATCTTTGCCTCTTTATTTGCACTCAGTGCTCTATTTCTGCCTCAGATCAAAACTCTCTGTACTGTCAGTGACCTAGATGAGGGGCAGGTCTGTCTTTGGGGCTGGACGAGGAGCTGTGTGTCTGTGCGAGCCGTGACAGATCTGGGATCAAGGAACTTGTTATCTCCTGGCTGCTCCAGCACCACCTTTATATCCTACAAGTGGCAAGGCAGCAGGGAGCAGCCATTCTGGATTGCTTATGAAAACACCCAGATGGAAGGAGAAATCTCCTTTTTGCAGTCTCCAGCCTGGATCTCAGGAGCTCAGATTGATGTGAGCAAAAGGACAAATCCTCTCCAAGAGATTGGAGGTGAATGGGGTACAGAAAAGGCTCCAGGGAGTGAGGAAAGAGGAAAAGCTGGAGTCTGGATGGACAGCAGGGCACCCATGTCCCAATCACAGGCAGTCTGAGATGGGAAGTCAAGCCTTCAGCCTCCTCTGAAATCCCCAAATGCTCTTGCAGAAGGAAGGACAGCAGTGCTGAACACTTTTGCCAAGATGGTCTCCACTCAAAGAGTCTGAGTGGTGCCCTGTTTGCTCTCATGCCCTCTGTGTTTTCCATTTGCACCACTGCTGTCTGTCCCCTCCTTTTGGGGCCGGGAGGCTTTGGCTGTGCTGGCTGAGGCTGTGCCGAGGATCCCACAGGTGTGGGGCTGTGCCAGGCTGCCTCCAGCCTGTGCTGCTTCCATTACTGTGAGCACCTACTCTCCTCCTCATCCTGCCCTGTTATGATCATGTGTTAAATACATCGCAGATGCTCCTGGATGTGTTTTTGGCCCATTTTCTCTGGAGTCCTTGCAATCTACTTCATTGGAATAATTGCAATTTATTTGTCAACAAGCCGCACGTGGGAGGCAGCAGTGGAATGGGTCCCATTTCACCACTTGAGCAAAGATCCAAGCTAGGAGAAAGCAAAAGATCAATTCCCTCTAAGTGATCACTTACCCCAAAACTCCCAAAGTCCCCATGTACCTTTGTGCCTCTTCTTTGGGGCCATCGCTTAGTGCAGGAGCTGGGCTGTAGAACCAGCTCTTCCTTTGGCTTGTTCTCCACAGAAGCATCTGCTCAATCCAGAGGAATTTAATGGTGATTTAGACCCATGTAAGTGCTCATGGAATCTAATTCTGGTCCTGCCCAAACAGCTTAAACTGAAACAGAGACGCAGAAGAGCCTGACCTGCGTGGACTTTATTACAGCTCCAAAAAAACAGGCTCAGATCCAGCAGTGATTTAACTTGGGGAATAACTGTAGGAGGCTTTTTCCCTTCGGAGGGTTTTACACCAGCCTGGCAGTGGGATTATGTGAGTTTGTACATGGTCAGAGTTCTTGTCCTTTATCTGTACGAGGTCAGTGTCTCGCAGGCCCTGGCACTGCCCAGACCCACAAGAGGCTCTGCTGCCCTCGACAGCCAAAGGCCAGGAGCAGAAAAGCCATCGAGGACATTTGCTCAGGACATCTTGGTTCTAACTTGGAGCCCTTCCCATCAGGACACACTGCTCCTTTGGGATCAGGCTGCAGGATGAGTGAAGTCCAGGCTCCCAGAGCTGGTGTTGGCTGCAGAGAAAGGTCTGGGGCCATCTAGTGACCTTCCACTGAAAACTTTGTGCTTCCAGTGCTCCCAGTTGCTCTTTAAAGATATGTGGGACACGTTTCCTGCCTGCTGCTGACTGAGCAAGTCCCCAGCTCGGCAGCGAGCCGGCGGGAAGGCAGACCTGCACCCTCTTAATGATTTTTTTTGCTAGGAGCTGATTTAGAAACTGGTGCATGTAACCACCTCCTTTCATCTCGGATGAAAGGGAAGGATAACCCATGTCTTTACAGAACAGGGAGCTGAAACAGTCAGGGCCCCCACCCAAAATGGAAGCTTGAAAGAAGAGTAATGGAGAGGTTTGTGCCTCAGTGTTTGCCACCATGGGCGAGGGGTGGGGAGCAGGTTCTGCTCTGTGCACCATCCCCGACACGTGTCTCGGCACCGTGCGCTCCTGTGCTCTACCAGGTGCCTCTCCTGGATTTCCCAGGAGTCTGGGCAATCTCTTCTCTGTTATTATCAACTACAAGCATGATAATCTGGACCCTAATGCATACAGGAGATTACAAAGCAGTGGTTTATGGACCTGCTACAAAAGTACCTATAATCTGCTAATGCCCACAATTAAAAAAGGCAGTTGAACAAATCTGGGCCATTGCAAGTTAGTGCCCATGTCTGGAAATGGATTCTAGTTCCAGCTGTTGGCCTTGCAATAGAAGACATCTTTATTAAATATTGGTGCTGGAAAGAATATCTTTTCTAGTTTTGGCAAAATGCCTTGCAAAGCTTGGACATAAAGCAAAGCCATCTCTGTTAAGCAGGTTTTTTTCTCTTTTTAACTATCTGCACCTGAAAAAATGTGTAGGGTTTGGTACTTATTTCATCAACCCAGGTCTCTTGGTAAAAATGAGCTGGTAACTCTGGTAATGGATCCCTTTGGAGTAAACCTGTCTGTGCAGCTTGCTTTTTGGAGTGAAAAAAAATCCTAATTTCCCCCCTACTCTCTCTGTGTCCCTCATCCTGCGATGTTCACACCTCACAGGACTAGGCACCCCAAACTCCCCATGGCCATCAGCCACGCTCTGGTGCTCTTCACTCTTGACACCTTCCCACCCGAATTTCTTTGTGCATTGTTCCTGCGGCCCCATCCCTCTCTGGGGCTGCTTGGGCAGATGTGTGCCTGCCCTGTGCAGCCAGCGGTGCGGCAAAGCTGGGAAGGAACGTGGGTCCCTGGGGGAATCTGCAAAGTACAAGTTGTTATTACTCACTACAGCAGAACAATCAGCACAGGCTCTGTAATGCAGAAAGATGGATTGAAGCTGCTTAAGACCAGAGGAAAACGGAATCTCTGCTTTGCAACAAGGAGTTTAACTCCTGCAATCCCCCCCGATGAGCGATGAGACCCGAGCAAAAGCCCAGATTTGAAAATTGCTGGATTCAGGGAGTGAGATGGGGCTGTGCAGCTGGAGCCAAAATCCGACCTGGATCTCAGCTTGGCACGGTGATTTGCCAGACCCATCCTGTGAGGGCAACTCTCTACTTTTGCAGCTCTTTCCTGGTAGTCGTAGAGAGGATCCTTACATTTACGCAGCTCAGGTGTCACCAGTGCTGTGCAGCCCTGGGGTACTCTCTTTTTCCTCCTGCAGTGATCCCACCGCTGCTGGTCCTGCAGAGTCAGGATTCTCCACGTTTCCATCCCAGATGTGGGCCCTTCCAGCTGGAGAGCGAACTACAAAGGGGAAAAAGCAATGAACTTCCAACAGCTTTACAGTCATGACAAGGCTGTTTTCTTCTCGTGAGCTTCTGGTGGATTTTAGGTTGTGCGATAAGAAGCTCTTGGTTATTACATGTTCCTTATTTCTTCCCACTGAAGTGCGAGTCCAGCTTTCCCCCTGCTTTGCGTAAGATGAATAGCAGATCCTCTGCTGTTACATTAAGGCAGCTTTAAACGTATGATAAACTAGCTATACAAACCTTTGTCATCTAGGGCATAAAACAACCTCTAACTGCTTAGGATTAAGGAGACACTTGTCTTAAATCAGGCAGTTATTTTAAATACTCCTCCGTTAGCTGTCAGATGCCCTGACTGCCTGTTATCACACCAGGGGATTTGTGTTAGACTTCAGTGCCAGACTCTGCTCTGAGCTGGGGCCTGAGGTAAGGACGAGCTGGGGCTCCCAGTTGTCTCTCCAGCAGATTTCTGTGGCAAAGGGAGATGAGTCTGGCGTGCTGCATGAGAAGTCAGTCTGCAAAGACTGGCCTGAGAAACTGTGATGTCTCAGAGGGCTTCCAGGGCTGCTAAGGGAGCACATGCTGTCTCCCTCTTTTGGGATACAAGGAAAACCAGGGAGATCCAGCTGGTCACAACAACCTGAGGCTGGAGAGGAACAAACAGCCAGGTGCACGCACCCAGGGTTTTAAAAATACAGATTTTCTTCAATGCTAATTTATCACACTTTGCAATAACATTCATTTTGGTTTAATTCTGCTGGCCGTGCGCTCCCAAGAGGAATTGTTGTAAGCAACTGCAGTCTGCCCTTGGGACTGTAGGGTCGAGGCAGGGGTTTTTAGGAGGCAAAGTTCCTCAGCTCCAGCGTGGAGCTGGAGAGGGACTTGCCTGCAGCTGGGCAGGGAAGAGAAAGGCTTCTGATATTTCCTTTTCCCACATCATTCCCTCCTGTAAAGACCTGAGATCTGGTGGCAGGAGGCTTGAACCGATGCCAGAGCATCTGCGCAGAGGTGAGCAGAGATCTACCTGCCTTGCAGTTCAGCTGATTTCCCTGCTGCAGGTTCACGCTGCTAATGAGCCCCTGGGGAGGGAGCCAGGGAGGCTCAGCGAGGCCATGGAACCATCTCTGGTCTCCCCAGCTGAGCCTCACCCACAGAACGCGCAGGGCCACAGCTGAGCCCCCACTCAGCTCCTTGTTTTTCGTTCCTCATCATCTCCCAGTGGCTGCTCCGTGCTGAGAATCCTGGGGTTGCCTTGGAGCCAGCGGGACTGCGGCTCCGTGCGCTCCTGGCGCTGCCTCAGCGCCGCATCCGCCATCCGCGAGCATCGCCTCCGTTAGCCCAGTCCATCTCCTCCCCTTCACCGTTTCACCCGCTGCTGGTGATTAAGTTTCTCTCGCAGCTCTTCCAGGAAGCCAGGGGCCTGTTGTTTTGGAGATCGCCTTAATTTGTTTACTCGTGCATATGTTCTGTCGTGTACAATGATGCTTCGCAGCTGGTCTCGAGCAGCCTGCGGCACAGGGGAAGCAGCAGGTTAAGTTTGAACCAAAGGAAGTCGCTGAAAGTTGGCCTGATGTGTGGATAAGAGGGTAGGCTCCTTGAGATTGATGTGGTAAAACGTGGTGCTGTGTTGGCTTAGATAGCATCTTTATATTTATTACTGGTTTCTGTCATAATATGGGCACAACAACAGTTTGTTTGTGCAGAAGATCAGTTAAGATTGACGAATTAAAGGTAGAAAACTCCCTGTCTCTGATTTTATTATGCATATGTAAAATATTCCTGCACATGGCAGGAGGTTGGAACTAGATGGTCTTTAAGGTCCCTTCCAAACCAAAACATTCTGGGATTTTAAATGCTCTGAGAAAGGTGGACAGACAGGGATTAAGGCTGAGACTTGCCTGCTGGACAGGACTTGTACTCTCCAGAATCAGACAACTGCAAAAATTGGTTTTGGAGGTGTTGTCTGGCCAGGACAGACAGCGCAAGGTGCTCTCCTGAGGAGGATGCTCACCCACCTGGGAGGCTTGTGCACTGCTGATGCATCCCTGAAAGCTCCTCCACGCTTTCCCTGCGTGTCAGGATCCTGCCCTGCACCCCAACACAGGCCAGCCCTGCTCTTGGCTCACCAAAACCTTGGGTTCTGCCCCCACGGTGTCCCTGGGGCGCTGGAGAATGGCAGATCCATCTGTGCTGCTTTCCTGCCCCATAACCTGAAGAATCTGGCTCTGTCAGAGGAAAAAAAAAATCATTTAGATGTTTTACTGCTACTGTAAAGCTGTTACTTCTTCCCCACCCGCCCTTTAGGGGGAAAAAAAGAAGCCTTGTTTAATCTGCCAGCTTGCAAATGGCTCCTAAATAACACAGTTGTCTTTGGCTCAGTCGATCAAAGGGCTCTGCCCATGAGGACGGGGACACTTTGCAGGCTCAGATTAGTGTTGTTTCAGAGGAATTGGATGCTTTTTTGTGTTGTTTTTAAATGAGTCTTTTTCCAGGTTGAGTCTGAGCCAGATAACTGAATGCACAGAATCGATATTTTGCAGAACTGATAGAAAATTAGCCAGGTTTAATAAACTTCATGCATGGCTTCCTATTGTAGCTGTATATCAAAAGGAAAATAAATATATTGACTGGATCTGCTTACAATAGCATCTGTAAGTCACCCTGTGAAATAAGGCAATTGCACAAATGGTTATGGAAGGCCATGCCTCGTAGGGTAGGAAGGGATCATGCTCAGGGCATCTGAGTCTTCTTGCTGATTTGCCACATGACCTTGAAATTCAGGCCAAATTTTCACATATATCCACAAAATTTGTTTTCTTTTTGACTCTGGAATTTTATTTCAGATGCTGAGGTAGCTCCATGTCTGGCCCTCCTTACCCTGTACCAGGTGAAGTTGCTGGTGGGGCTCCATTCCTTGGAGAAAGACCCTAATAGCTTTCCCAGGTATATTTTTTTATCATGGTTTACTTTTCTGGTGGTTCCCCTGCAGCGTGAGAATGCCATTACTCCTTTCCCGTGTGGGGATTATGGTTAATAAATGCTCTGAGATCCACCACAGCAAAGTGATGGAGAGGTAGAACCAGGCAAGACTTAAACCTCAAGTTTCTCAGTTTTTTGGGTCTGCAGCTAAATGCAACATTTTCTGAGATTCAGGAACAAATGGTAGCTGTTTTCTCCTTGTGATGTTTCCCATGCTCCAGACCTCACTGCAGTACACAAACAGAGGCATATGGAGCATCCAAACTCACCTTCATCCATCTTCATTTGCCCTGGCTGAAATGGACAGTGGCCACACAACTGTCCTTTGGAAATCAGGAGTGCAAGACCGTGACTGCTGCTCTATCTGCAGTGAAGAAGCAGTTGCAGATAATTGTACAAGGTTTGGCCGTGTTGCTCTAATCCTGGACACAGCTGCCTGCACAGGGTCTGGCACACCAAGGTCTGACCGTGGTGTGTCAGGTGCTGCTGCCCACGGAGCCACAGGGAGGGACAGGCAGAGCAGCCCCAGGGCTGCTGTCCCCAGGGATGCTCCGTGCAGGATTGTCCCTTTACACGGAGCCAAGCTGCAGCTGGGTGGAGGCTGCTGTGAGGGATGCACAAGGTCAGCTCCTTATCTCAGTGCTAAAAAGCAGGTGTCCATTTCTGGGTATGAAAAGACTTCTCCAGGACTAAAAGTGGCTCTTTATACCTGGAATCGCCAAGGAAAAGTGGTGATTGAGTCCTCTTGATGTACAGTTAAAACTGGAGGAAGAATCAGACCCTCTGAGTTTCTTTTTCTTTTCATCTTCAGTTTGCAGTACAGATGGGACATCACTCTTTCCTTTCAGCAGCTCTGCCACTGTCCCTTGTGGGCTTTATCTCATGTCTGAACCCAACATAGACATTTTCAGTGATGGTTTTGCGATAGCCTGGGGAAAAGGAGGCTCAGGGGAGACCTCATTGCTCTCTACAACTACCTGAAAGGAGGTTGTAGCCAGGTGGGGGTCGCTTTCTTCTCTCAAGTAATAAGTGACAGGAACAGAGAAAATAGCCTAAAGTTGCACCAAGGGAGGTTTAGGTTGGATATTAGGGAATATTTCTTCCCAGAAGGGGTGGACAGGCACTGGAACAGGCTGCCCGGGGAAGGGGTGGGGTCCCCATCCCTGTAAGTGTTCCAAGGGGTGTGGATGTGGCACTTGGGACCATGGGTTAGTGATGAACCTGGCGGTTGTGCTGGGTTAATTCAATAACCTCAGAAGGCTTCTCCAATTTTAATGATTTTGTGCTGCAGAAAGCAGACCCATGGCTGGTATAAATCAACAGGGCACCCAAAACTTTGCTGGAGCACACAGAGGTGGTGCTGGTGGAGGATCTGACTCCTGTTATTTTTGTTACCGAGCTGTAGCTGTTTCTGCAGCTCTTTTAATGGAGACGGCCCCTCCTTCCCCATGGTGAGGTGAAAGCTGGAGCAGTTTTCTAGCCATGCACCTGCAAGGGGAAAATAAATGGGGAGGATGAGCAAGCCATGGGTGGGTGTTATTGCCTGTTAAATACATAGCATCATTTGTCGCTTAAGTAACCTTGAAACAGCGTTCCTTTGCCGGAGCCGCCGTGGGCAGGGAGGAGAGCAGGACGTGGTTAAGCACCCACCTGCCACCATTCATCATTCAGTTAACCCCACAGCCCAACTCCCTTCAAAGCCACACGTTTTCCTGTGTCACTGTCTCTCCACACCTGCCTGCCACCTCCAGCCGTCAGCATCCCTGGCTCCCCTGGCTGCAGGGAGATGCCACAGAGCACCTGGGGTTGGCTCCTGCTCGCCCACCGATCAGGGGATGTGCATGCTGGAAGTGAGGCCAGATGGAGGAGCGCGAGGAGCAGAAAGGTTTTGGTGCTGATGAGCTCCCAGGGAATGCAGCACAGCAGGGGCAGAAATGAGGCTGTGGATTGCAGATGTGTGAGGGACGGCAGGGAGTGCAGGAGGGAGCAGTGGCAGGGTGTGGGCACTCTCATGTCCGTCAGGGATGTGTCAATGTGTGTCCACTGAGGCTCGGGCAGGTCTGAGGAGGGATAAGAGTAATGCCCAGGTGAGTAGGGTCTGATAAGTGTGTAATTCCAGGAGTGGGGGGTGTTGGTGTGTCAATAGGAGGTGATGGGGGTGTCCCTCCGCGTGAGTACAGCCAGGGCAGAGGGGATCAGGCCCCTGCCCTCCCCTCCACAGAGCAGCACATGGTGCAGCCAGAGCAAATTTGACTCAGAATCACAGAATATTCTGAGCTGGACCACAAGGATCAGTGTTGAACTCTTAAGTAAATAGCCCATAGAGGGATCAAACCCACAACCTTGGCATTATCAGCTCCATGCTCTAACTCACACTGCCTTGCTGTGAAAATTGCTGCTCACAAATCTGTGTTTGGGGGCAAACCTCGTGTTTATAACATGAAAATGAATGTGGGGTTTGATTATGTCTTTTCTTCTTTTTCTTTTCTGTTGGTTTTTCTGACTCTGCAATTCCCACTGCAGGAATGCTGATGGGCAGATGAAAGGTTGGCTGCTGGGAGTTCTCCAGTTCAGCTTCACAGCCCTAATGCATGTCAGCTGCTGTGCCCTGTCTCCAAAACCCATCCTCTCTCTTGTCTTTCTGGATGATTTTTCCGGTTGCTGCCATAGTGCTAAAGATAATAACAAAGCCTCTGAAATGTTGGAGTTTCTCTTCTCTCTTGAATGGAGATCAAGGGGAGAGTTCCGTCCCTACATGCAGGATAATAGCAGTGCAAGTTCACTCTGTGTCTATACACGGTGTGTGGAAGCTGGTTGTTATCAGTGTTTTCTAGAGGAAGTGAGACAGTTTTGTCAGGAGAAGAGTGTTTGGGGTGATGCTTCTGCAAGAGCAGCTGGATCAGGGTCACAGCTTTTGATTTAGGCTCCAGCAGAAAATGTCCATTCTGGTACAACTCACTCAAGAGACAAAAATTCATTGTCCCAAAGTTTTTTTCATTTTCTCAATTTGAAATTCTTTTAAACTGGGAGAAGAAAATAGTTATACATTTCAGTACTGACTCATTTCAAAATCTAAGACATCTTTTTTGATCTAACATTTTGGCTAATTAAATAGGAAACCCTTTTGTCTTACACATTATGAAACATCAAGGTCTCTTTTAGATCCACTGGTGTTTTTATTAGTCTCTGAAATTCTTGTGGAATAGATAAAATATCTCCCACCCAGCTCTGCTGTGTCAGTTAACGTGTGAGCAATCACAGTATGACATGTTCACCGAGGAGCGTATACAAATTGAATCTCTACGTGTGGTTGTCAGGAAACAGAACATGCCCGATATCTGTTTCAAAGACAATTTTGATTTTTTTTTTTTTTTTTTAGCAAAGCTTTTGTGGAAAATGTAGCAGCAAAGAAATAAAAATGACTCCTGTAATTTGGAAACAGGTAAACAAGAGGTATTAAAAATCGATGAAAATACTACATGGTCATCCCTAGGGATGATTTCTCACATATAAACACATCTTTGGTGAAGGGAGGAATGAGACTAGATCCCAGTCCCTGGGGTCTCAAATCCTACTGAAGTAATTTGCAATGAGATCAGGCTGGGCGATCATCACAGTCTCTGAATTTGATGTAGGCACCAGCTGAGGCTGCAGAGCTCAGCAGCAGTTCAAGTATCTTTTATCTCTTGGGTGGTCCCTAAGTCAGAGCCCTCAGCTCCGCTTTCCCCCTCCTTTCTCAGACTAGGCATTTTCTGATGCCATTGTTTAATCCAGCCAAGGATCTGCTCCATTTTCCATGCTCCAAGGTAATTTTGGCAAGGCTGTTCTGTTCTTGCATGCCAGTTAGAGCACACTCTCAGGCAGTTCTCCTTCCATGAGGCAGTTGTAATCCTGCGAGGTTTGTGTGTAATAAATCTCCTTGCCTATCTGGTTTTTATTCTGGGTGAGGCTAATGGTGTAAAATCCCAACCCTTCCTCTGTGTGGAAGCAGCTGACAAACAGCTCTTCTGATAATTCCTTCCAGATGGGCCCAAGCCGGCGTTTCCCTGGCGCAGAGCTCTGTAAATGGAGCAGGCTCTTTCCCAGCCCTCAGCACACACAGGGTGGTGGGGAGAGGTCTCACCGCTGGTGTTTCAGAGTACAGAGAAGCTCCTGAGCTCAGCAGAGCACAGCAGCAACATTGCTGTGAAGGTTTCCCCCACGGAAAACACCATCCCGCAGCAAAGTGACCCTGGGCGCGTTCAGAGGGACAAGCCCTTGGGGCTTTGGGTGATCCCCGTTCCTCTACCCACTTGGCAGACCCCCATGAGCAGTGTGGGTGGGGAGGGGTACCAGCCTGGGAGGAGAACGAAACTGGGAGCAGAGTGGGAAAAGTTGATTTCTTTTCCTCCCCCTGGGACAGTGGGCTCTCTCTCTCCATCTCCCTGCAGCTGAATTGTGCTGGGGCAGGGGCCGGTGCCCCCCAGGATGGTGCTGTGGGACTGTCACCATGTGCTGGCTCTGCTGCTGCCGTGGGTCTTTCCAGGTCGTGAGAAAAGCAGGTCAAGCATATGAGAGTGTGGCTGCCTTTCAGGCACACGCTGGAGAACTGTTCTCCACAAAGAGACTTCCCTTTATCACAGGGAGTTACTGGAGTGACCAGAGCTGCAAAGCAAGGATTTAAAAGCATCTCTGAGTGTTAGAATTGAGGTGAAGTCCTCCTGCTTTAGGGCACAAGCTCAGCTCTAAAGGAGGGGACAAGATGGAATTTTTCCTTTGAGGAGATTATGTTATAACTTTCAAAAAGGTGTCTGATTTGATAGGAGAGGATTTGCATCTTTGCCTGCAGCAGCTGATACCATGGGCTGTCAGGGATGGACCAGCAAAGGGAGGTCTCAAATACCTGCTGCATACAAAAGCCGTGTCAGGAGGACAGGGGGTGCAAAATTTCTTTTGTCAGGGATACAAAACATAACACGGTTCGCTTTGAGGATGCCTTTTATGAGATGGGGGGGCCCCCATTGCATCCCACTGCTGCATCTCTCTGTTTCCTCTCCCAACACACACTCCCAAAGCAGCCTGGCTGCCTGCATTTGCCTGCAGAGGGGCTCAGGGTGAGGAAAAGTCCTGGTGCTGCATTGCAAGGGTGCAAAATGCCCAACCAGCAGGGAGTACAGGACTGCAACCTCACGGTCAGCATGGGAGACTGGTCCTGCTCTGAGTCTGGCTGTTCCTTCATCCCTGTGTTCTAGGAGGACATAAAATGGCACAATCTCAATACACTTTCAAAAGGCACTTCAGTAATTCTCATTATCCCCCTTGCAAGGACCATGGGCTAGCATTCAGCAGCGCTTGGCTTCTTTTCAGGCCAGAATTTCTGTCTTCTGTTGATGCTTTCTTTCGGCTGAAGGAAGAAGGAGGTTGCGTTTTGCTTGGATTGTCCCTGGCAGAACAAGAAAGCACCCACGCGCTCCATGTGCTTTGGGGGCTGATCCAAAGCCTGGTGGATCCATTCCCTTTGACTTCAGCGCCATTTGTGTTTCAGCCGACGAGTACAAAGTGCTATCACCACTGCACGGAGTGGCTTGTGCTGCTGCCAGCAATGATCTCATGGTTCTGAGGCTCTCTGTGATTTATCGCATCTGCTTCCATCTCCAGAAGATGGTTGACAAAGCTGTACCTGCTACCTGGAGCTGGGAGGCAAACACGGACACGACCCCACCAGAGTCCTCCTGAGTTGCCGAAATTCCTCCTGCCCAAGGATGGAGAGCAAGGCAGACTCACCTACACAAATTCTTGCCCTTGAAAGTGTGCAGCTGTTCTCAGGCAACTTGAAAAGTCTTTTTTTATCCCGCCACCAATTCAACTGTTGCAAACGCTTGCTCCCTTCTGCAAACTTGAGTTGTAACCTGGATGGTTTTGCTCCAGCAAACAAAAAAATGAAGAAGCTGATTTGCCACCAGGATGTTGCTTCTTGCAATGATGCTCCAAACAAGGTGATGATGTTTGATAGTGTAGGAAAGACTTTTCTGAAGGGCAGTGGGAAGGACAGCAGCCGTGTTGGTGTTCTTGGCTTTGCCAGCTCAGTTCTCTGCAGGTTTGTTGTTGCGGCTTCCCCTAGCAATTCTCAGGCATGTTGAATTCCTCTAGGCTGGATCTTTCTGCTTGAAGTGTTGGGATTTTGGCAGTTTTCTCTTGGAGCTGAAGCCAGGCTCACTGGAGCTGGCAGATAGGACCACGTGTGCCACCCATGCTGCAATTTTCCTGGTGTGGGAGCAATATTCATCAGGATAGGGCTGGGCCCAGAGATGTTTTCCTGCTCGTGGCAACAGGCGTATCTCGCCGGGCTGCCTCTTGCCTTGAGCCAGCATTTGTTAGCTTTCAGCAAAGTTATTCTTGGTTGATGCTGCTCTGAGGTGATGAAAAATAGGCCCTTCTGGGTATAAAAATGTTTTCATTTTATAGTGTTTGGAGAGCGGCGCCAAGGATGACAAAAGCAAACACCCACCCCAAGCAAAGGAACGCTCCCGGGAGCGTCTCCAGAGCGTTTGAGACCTGGGCGGTGCTGAGAGGAGTGTGTTGGCATGAAACCATGGCGGAACGTGGGCTGGAGGAGCTCTGGGTGCCACCAGCCCTAAGCACAGCTGCTGGGTTGGGGTGCAGCCGTGTACCACTCAGGGGTCACGGAATCACAGAAAGGTTTGGGTGGGGAGGAACCTTGAAGATCATCATGTTCCGGCCCTTGCCCCCTTTCACGAGGCCAGGTCACTCCAAACCTCATCCAGCCTGGCCTTGAACGCTCCCAGGGATGTCCACTTGATGGACCAAGGGGTATGATGGCTGTGATGTGTCTCTTCCTAGGGTTTACCATGACAAGGCTCCTATAACATTTTGTTGTGCTGTCCCATGCCTCTTCAGTGCTCCCCACCTCAGTTTACCCTTTTCTTTTACAAATTAGATAAACCGACCCCAATAAAGCCCTCCTATTGGCTTCACCACGGTGTTTTGAGACTTAATTAACAGTCTGCAGAATGCACTGAGATCATGGGATGAAAGCAGCTATAGATATGCAAAGCAGCATCATTATGCAAAGATAAAATTTAGAACCTTTGTAAAATCAGTGTTGAAATGAATGTATCGCAGTGTGTGCCTGGCTCTGCTCAGCTCTGGACCCTCCTGCTTTTTCACCTGATAATCCCAAGGGAAACAGGACCAAAATGAGATTTATGGGAGAAGTGTGAAAATGCACAGGCAAGGTCTTAAAATCAGATTAATGAAAAAAGAGAAGCTCTGAAAGAAAATAAAGTACTTTTCCTCCTTATCTCTTGGAGGTCTATAAACTCCTGTGTACACACTGCAAGATGCAAAGTAAGGGAGAGCCAGAATCAGGTTTCAGATTACTCATGCTTTATTTATTTCCTTTATTATTTTGCATAGGAAAAAAAAGTGGGGGGGATAAGGAATGAATTTCAGGTATAAATTAAAAAGAAAAATGTCTGAGAAGGGACACACTCCATCAACTAATTAAACATGTAACAGAGGTGCAATACTCCCAATTAACTACAAAGTTGTGCTTCCACTTCTAATTGCTGACAGTTTCTTTTGGTGACTGTGTGCAGATTAATTGTCTTCAATGGGGAGCTGGTTGGCTTGATAATGTAATGTTTGAAGTGGAGGTAGTAATTGCTTTGATTACTTTTGTGGTTTATTTTCTAAATGGCAGCTGGAAGTTGGGCCTGAGGTTTGAAGCAGCAGCTAAAAAATTGAGGGATGAGGGGAGAAAAAGTGAAGTTTCTTTTAGGAGTCTAAACCTGGTGGAGCAAAACTTGGGGGTTCGGACTAGAGGACCTTGGGCACAGTCGCCCACGGCAGTGGTGGAGTCCCCATTCCCAGAGGGATTTAAAAGCCCTGTGGATGTGGCACTTGGGGACATCGGTTAGTGGTGGCCTTGGCAGTGCTGGAAACAGTTGGACTCGATGATCTTGGAGGGCTTTTCCAACCCAGACACTTCTGTGCCAGGCTGGGGTGGGCAGAGGTGTGAGGGCCCTGCGCTGAACTCGGGCTCAGAGATGTCCCCGGTGCTGTCCCTGCTGTGCGAGAGCCATGGGGCAGTGTGGCAGCCACAGATGTCCCCTCCGTCCTCCTCCCCAGAGCCCTGCAGCCTCCTGGCAGCCAGCGAGGAGGGAGGCAGCAGCTCCTTCCCCGGCATCCCGCCTGGCACTGGGGTCAAGTCTTTGGATTTTTTCTCACTGGTGTGGGAAAGACCACGGGCAGGAGCTGAGCTTGGAATTCGAACCCCAGCTCCTGCCCCGCTTTTGGCAGCTCAGAGATCTCCTTGCTGGAGCCGAGGGATTCCCAGGCTTTTATCCTCTGCTGGCTGTCAGCTCTCTGGTATGAGATGAAGTCACCTCCTTCCTTCCTCCTTCCCATTCCTGCCAGTCAGAACATCCCCCCAAAGCCCCCCCCTCCCAACCCCTATCCAGCTGGAGAGCATTCCTTGCCTTTCCTCCCTGCTGCTCCCTCCTTTATCTCTGCATTCTCTCCTCTTTTCCAGCTCTGGAGCCATTAGCAGAGCTGAGCAAGGTCCAGGAGGAGCATGTGTAGGAATTGGATAAGGCAGAGGCTCCACTGGCCTGTGAGAAACCTTGGCCAGTGCCTCTGCCAAGTGTGTCTTCATTAGAGCGATGCCAGCATGTGCGAGGAGGAACGGGCAGCAGGACAGCACCTGGGCCCCAGTCCCTCTGGCCACACAGCCTCTCCCTCACTCTCTGCATGTTCCCTTTTCCCTCTCCTGCCTCCCCTGTGCCCTGAGCTGCTTCAGTTTCCCTTGGCCAGCCCAGGGCTGACGGGCAGTGTGTGCAGAGGGCAGGGACCCAACGAAGCCATGATGCTTTTCCCTCAAGAATGAGATTATCCTCTCATCATAATTAAACTGGGAGGCAGGAATCGATTTCACGTGGGCAGAGGTTTGACAGAATCTCTCTATTTGCAGTGCTCTGAATGCTGCACACTCCAGTGAATGACTGTGACCTGCAGTGGCTCTGTCCCCTCAGACCATGGGAACAGGCAGATGATGGAGACAGGAAACACATCCACTTGCTGGAGCAAACCTGGGGTTAACAGCCCTGCTGGCCAGGGGGGCGTTTATCCTGAGGTCTTTGAAGCTGGGGAGCAATGGGCAACTGTGCCAGCAGTCAGCAAGGCCAGATGCTGCCCGTGGCCATTCCTCAGCTGCCAGCAGCCCGCAGCGAGGGGTTTGTTGTTGAGGCAGCTCTGGGCCCTCGGGAACAGCTTTGTAACAGCTTGTTCCTCCCAGTGAGAGAGAGCTTTGCTGCCTTTTAGATAATTAATGCAAGTGGGGAAACTGAGGCACAGGCTTTGCATTCAGGGTCTGCCAAGTAAAACCTTCTCTGGCAAATGTTTTCCCCTGATTTCCCCTTTTTCCTACCTCGTTTTCCTGTCTTGAGCACGAGGAGCATGTCAGGACATTTTTTCCCATGTGCCTTGACACAACCTTCCTGTCCTTCCCCCGGGTTCCCGTGTCTTGATGGACTCCTCAGCCCTCTCAGGTGGGACTGTGACCTGCACGGGGCACCCTGGTCACAGCATGCCCTGATATGAGGGAGAGCATTTTATGAAGTGAGCACTAATGAAATCCTCTTTCAGCACTGCATCATCGTGCATGTTTTCATGTCACACTTAGGGAGGATGATTAGATTCTGCAGTTGGTGGTGGTGCTCCTGCATCCCTCTTCCTGAGAAGCTGAGTTTCCGTGGTTACCAGGTCCAGGGCGCTGAGCAGTAGAAAAATTAGAATCATTAAAAAAGAAAAAAAAAAGCCTGATCAAAATCATCTGAAATATCTCATTTTGCAAATTGGCCACTTCCAGTTTTAAGGTCTTCAAAGAAATCTATCAGTGAGGTGTTATTCCAGAGCCACTTGGAGCAAGGCTGAGGTCACAGGGAATTTCATCCAGCACTGACACTGTGATGGTGTCACCAGCTCGGGGCAGGGTTTGTGATCAAGTGGGAGGCTCAATATCTTTCTTTCTTCTTTTTATTTCCTTCTTGCCCCCATGTTTTTTTAAAAAGATATTTTAAAATTTTTAAAAAAAAATTTTTTAAATTTATTTTATCTCTTTTTTGTTTCATCAAAGGTTGAACTTGATGATCTTGGAGGTCTTTTCCAGCCTTAATGATCTACTTAAGGGGAAACTCTTCATGGCACAGGGGAAGGAGGGAGAGCTCCCACTCTTAGAGAGTTGGGAGGGTTTTGTGGGGGATTTTGGGGAAAGGCAAGTGAAATCTGAAGTGAGACTTTATACAAGGACATGGGATGTCCTTGATACAAGTGACGGGATAAGGAGGAATGGCTTCATACTGGCAGAGGGCAGGGCTAGAGGGGATATGGGGAAGAAATTCTTCCCTGTAAGGCGGGGGAGGCCCTGGCACAGGTGCCCAGAGCACCTGTGGCTGCCCCTGGATCCCTGGCAGTGTCCCAGGCCAGGCTGGACAGGGCTTGGAGCAGCGTGGGACAGTGGGAGGTGTCCCTGCCATGGCAGGGGTGGCACTGGATGGGATTTAAGGTCTCTCCAAACCCAAACCATTTTGTGATTCCATGTGGGCCGGGTTTAGACCCTGCAGCTCTGCTAAAGCCCAGGCACTCAGGTGAGGAGCTCCCAGGTGTGGGGAGAACCCCCAGCTCCTTCACTTCCAGGGACCAAACCCTCTGTGACTCGGGGTGACATCTCTAGGCAAGAGCTCAGCAGCTCCGCAGCCATTGCCATGGTGTCCTGGAGCATCCTCTCACCACTGCTCCGAGAGCCGCAGAAAAGGGATCTTCTCACTATGGGAGCCCTGCTTGGTGTTTTTCTTCTCTTCTGTTAGGAAGCAAAAAAAGGAGGCTTTTTTATTATTATTTTTTGTGACATCTGCAGTCATGAATTGGGCCTATAAAACACTGTGTAGGAGACTGTTCCTCCTTCACTTGATCTCCTTTCATTCCCAAGAACATTTTTCTCATCAAAGCTTGCAGATTTCAGACACGCCATAAGATATTTTTAATCATCTTCTGTCACGAAATTTCCAAGTTAAAGGAGCCTGTGCCATGCAGAGAAAAGTCTATTTATTCTCCCTTGTTTAAAATACCCTGGCAGTAATTTTAAATACAATGCCTTTTCCCTACCCCTCCTGGGATGAGCAAATGTATTTACACAATTTACAGTAGAAGTGGTTTCCTTCCCCCGTCCTCTCACGCCTTCCCTGTCACCTCCCTCTTTCCCCCATGTGTGTAACGTGCACAGTTCCAAATATCACAACTTGGCAAATAAATATTACAAGATTCAATAAAAGGGAGCTGCATTTCCAAGTCTGAGGCTAATTTAATAAATGATGGCAGTAGCTTTAAAACATGTCTCCTATTTAAAGAGCACAACACCGATCTTTGGAAGGAGCTGTGAAGTGGGCTAAATTTTTTAAAGGCTTTAAATGAATCCTTTTCATCTAAATCTTGGAAAATGAAAAGTCTCCCAAGCTTGTTTTTGTGCAGCTTCATCAGAGCAGGCGTAAAGCAAACCTGTGCCTGGCACTGAGTTCTCTGCAGGCTCCAGGCTCAGCGTGGGACACTGAGTGACGTCTTCAGACTGAGCCTTTTCAGGGGAAAAGGAAGTAAAATTTGGGTGGAAGAAGATGTAAACACCCTTTATATTTATAGGAGAAAGGAGGTTGAAGGATGCCTTGCTGCTGACGTGGAGCCCCGAGCGTGTGTGTGGGCTGGGCTGGAGGTGCTGCCGTGTGCCTGCGGTGCTGCTTGTGCGCACTGTTTGCTCCCAGTTTGTACAGACAGCTGGGACCAGTTGTTGCAGAAAATGGGGTGGCATGTGGCAGAGCCCAATGCTGAGGTCAGGGCTTGGCCAGGTCTCCCCATCTCTTTACCACTCCCAAATCCCACATATTGCCACCCACCCTGCCTTTATCTTTTGTGCCTGCTGCTCACACACAGCTCTTCCAGCATGGAAGACCCTCAGCCACCTTTTCTCCCTCCCTCCCTCCATGCAGAAACACAGCTTTAGGAGATTATAATGCAGCCTTCTGGCCTTGAACTGTATTAAAACGGTGCAAGTAGAAGATGGCTTTGGAAGGCTGGATTGGGTTGGATTACATCTCTTCAGATCTTTTGCTTGTGAAATATTTCAAAGACCCCCTTCAACCAGAGCTTGTTTCCTCCAGAAGCCTGAATTGGTCCAGTTAGGATCTTGGCTGGATTTAATCAGAGGTAACTAGATCTCAGCAGCAGAGAAATAAATAAAACTATGTAACTGACTTGGTATGTCTACATCTGATATGGAATCTTCCAAGCTGGGGGCTGAAGTTTTCATGGTGTGATGTCCCCAAACTAATCTCTTTACAGGGTGTAATGAACTCAAGGCTCTGGTTTGAGCTGTTGGTGCTTGGAGAGTGTAGTGGGGTAAGAGAGGACAGAAAATATATATAAATCCTGCTTCTGCGGGCTTTTATCCACAGTGGCAGTTGCAAAAAAGCACGTTGTGGTTCAAGTCACATCACATGTCAGCGTGATGTGCACCACGGGGAGACCCACTGCACAATGGCTTGGAAATGGCAGATTCTCTTAAAATTTTCCGGATGAAAAATTGTTTTGGTTTGAAAGACAGTTGTCTGTTAAGGAAGGTGGGAACCTCCCTTAGAATAGAGAATGTGAACCCCCTTCCCTCCGAATTATTATAACTTTGGGATCAAGGGCTGTCAGGCAAAGATATGGGAAAAGGAATAACAGTTCTTTACTTGTATCTAGAATGAGGCCCACAATCAATAGCAACAAGAGTGACAGCAAACAAACCCAAAGCTGGTGGCAGATGTCCCTGGGCTGCCAGGCACTGTCCCTTAGGTGCAGTCCTGGTCACAGCCAGCAGGGGCGCTGTTGGCTCCTGGCCGGGCAGGGCAGGTGCAGTGACTCCCATGTGCCTGCAGGGGGCGCTGTGGGGCGAGGGCAGGTGTGTGTCACGTGGG
>VZRL01001031.1:535473-562183 GCA_013397895.1 Origma solitaria
GGCTGGGCAGGGATGGCACAGCAGGACAGGATGCAGCAGGGAGCTGGAGCAGCAGGATGGGCTCACCCAGGGTGGCCAGCAAGAGGTGGCAGAAGCTCCGTGATTGTGGCAGTGTGTTTTGGCAGGAGGGGCACAGGGCAGCAGCTGCCGGGCCCCCTCCACAGCAGCTGCAAGCACAGCCGGGAAAATGTGCACTCCAGGAGGAGAAGAGGGGGTTTCCAACCAAACCCGTGCTTTTTTCCCCAAATGAAAACTCACCCCAGCAAGGAAAGAGAAAGCAGTGCAGAGCTAGGCTTTCTTTCCACAGTCACCACGAAAAGGAGACAGCAGTTTTCACTGTTCCCCTTCCCAAGTCCAGGGAGAAAGTGAGAAGTTACTGATGGCCAGATCTCTCTTCCCCTCACCACACCCAACCACATCTTCTGTCTCTTACAAAAGAGTAAATGGTCCTTAAATACGTGGTTGTTGTGGTTTCCTAGTAACAGAATGGAGAAAAAATTCCCCCTCCCCAACCTTCAGCATTATGATAAATAAAAAGGAAATGGGGAAAAGACGGGGAAAAGATGAGGAAAAGATGAGGAAAATACACAGAAGAGACCCAAAAGGCTGATGTCATTCCCCTGAAGAGAGAGGGCATCAGAGAAACAATAATGGCCTCTTCTGGATGTGGTCAGGACACTGAGGAGCTCCTGCAGCTCCATCCTGAGGCAGTTGTGCTCCTCCTCAGCCTTTGTCACAAACTAATCTTCACTTCTGGAGGAAAACAACCACAATTATTACATTTTCTCCCTTCTGCAAGTTCACACCTCAGGAAACCCTTCAACACACCAGGTGAGAAAACAGGGGGATGGTCTCCAGCAAAGCCAAATTGCTTTGTTCCGGTGCACCTGAGCTGTTGATGCTGACTAACTACATCTGCTCAGTGGCTACAACTTCACAGGACTGGGAGAAGTTTGCAGGCTCTGGCTGAGCTGGTGTTTCTCGAGAAGCTGAAGAAACCCCCCAGAGGTGGCTGCTGACCAGAGGTAAGGAATGAGCAGTTTCTTTGCTTGAGTTTGAAAATTAGAATGACACCACTGGGAAAGAAAATAATAGTTGAGAGAGAGCTTGTAAGGAAAAGCAAATCAAAGTACACGGAGGATCTGTCAGTATAGAAGCTCTTTCATGCCATATTTTAAAATGTATTTCTTCTTTCAAATCTTGCTTTGTATTTTTCATTATATAAAATGAGGAATAGGAGCCCCAGAAGCACGTGGTCTGGTCTAAGATATTAACTGAATATTTTCCTGCCCTAAGGGTCAGGCAGGAGCCAAGACTTCAGCTGTTACCTCCCATGTTTCCCAAGTATTTGAATAAAATTAATGTTACTCAGAAGAATTGTAACAGCTTGTACAAAAATCAGATTCCTGGAAGGGCTGTGCTGGTTTTGGGGGTATTATTGGTGTGATAAGCCTTGTAGTGAGAGCAAGGAGGATGCAATCTACTTGTTAATGGTGAGTTTTGCAGCCTCGTTTAGGTAACAGCTGCTCTGCGAGGGAGTTTATGGAAGAACATTGGGATATATGCTTCTGCACTCTAGAAATGGGAAAGAAAGTGGTGTTTACCTTGTGAAGGTGTCATGAATGGTTGTTCCCCTCTTTGTGGCTGGTCAGGGCCTTTTCACCAAGGGGGAAACTTTGTCAGATGTGGGGTTTTGCTGCAGCCAAATTGTATGTTTTCATAAATCCTAGAAGAGTTTGGGTTGGCACAGCCATCCAGAAACCCTGTCTGCAATGAGCAGGGACAGTGCCTGCTGGTTAATGTGACTCCCCAGTGAGGGGGGTGATATTGTGAAGATGTTTTGCTTTTGATGCTCGTTTTTGTGTTTTGGTGGCTCTTTTTTTCACCTCATGACCAGGAGGCAGGGAGAGCCCCCAGTGAAAAGCTGAGCCCAAAATGGATGTTTTAACACAATCCTGTGTCACACAAGCATTTAAAAGGCTTTGGTCTGTAGAAGGAAACAGATATTACAATGGTGAGAAGTTCTGGGAACCAACTTTGCTCCCTTGAGCTGTTCTGATGGTTAAGGGCCAGAGGCAGATGCCACATTTGTGCTGTTCTTGGATCAAATTTCCAAAGAGGCTCTTTCCCACGGTGTCATTTTCTGCACCCTCCCCAGAAACCAAGATTCCACTTTCTGCCCAGCAAAGCACACTAATAATGCAACCCTGGTTTAGCTGCTGAGGTTCGGAGCAGCCAGCACCAAGAGTGCCTGGGGAGCTCAGTGTCCCCCTCTGCTCCTGCTGGGTCTCCCCTGCACCACCAGTGCAGAAATCAGAGCAACCTTAGCCCCATCCCTGGATTTTCGCTTGATTCTGGTCAGGTGAAGCCTGTATCATGGACCCCATCTGCAGGAAACCTGCTGCTTCGATGAACATTTCCCTTCTAAGTCAAAGAGATGAGCCTGGAACAGTTCCCGGTTGCTCACAGTTTGTGCCATGCTTTCATGGATCCCTGGGGGTGAGAGGTGTGGGGTGGCTTCTGCCAGGCTCCCACAGGAGATGGCTGTGGAGCAGGGGAGGCTGTGATGGTGGATCCCATGGAAAGGCTGGGAATCTGCTTCCAAGCCCTGCTCCTGGTCTGTGAGAGAGCTCAGTGGAGCTGACAGGGGAGAGTCCCTCGGGAAACAACATGCAGCTGTGGCTGGAGGAGGATGCTTCACAGAAAGATTGGAAGAAACATTCCTTCCCACATGGAGCCACCGCTGTTATCCCATCCTGCTCCAATCTGACAGCCCCTGTTTGCTGTACCTGCTGCTCTGGTTTTTACATCTCTAATCTGATTTAGATAATAACCCACTCCGTGCAAAGAGCCAGCCCAGCCTCGTGCAGAGATTCTCGTGCTCCCCAAGAGGAGGCAGCAGTTGGAGCATGGCTGCCAGTGGAACGGGCCAGATCCTCCTCTGGTGTATGTACCAAGGCAGGAGAGGTCAGCTCCAAGCCTCTTCAAGGTGTTTTTCCAATGCTCTGTGTAGTGAAAGAGAGATCAGGGCTGGCCGGAGGTTGTGATAGCAACAGACTGTTAATGATCCGTGGGTGTGTTCAGTAAATACATTTATTTTGTGTGGGCAAAGGCACCCACCACCCACTGCTGCTCCAAAGACTGGTGACATCATCCTAATCCTGGTTGCTCCAGGGTGTATGTGGGTTTGAATAAGTTGTTTTGTCCCTCCAGTCAAAAGTTTTGTCAGGGAAAATTTGGGGATCTCGCATGTCTGTGGGATTTCTCCCCAGGGTGTCAGACTCGCTGCACAACTACAGTGGGACTCACCTCCACGGACCATCTGCTTTCCAGGCTTGCTGTGTTGCATTTGGTGCTACATGCTTCCCTGATGGGAAAGTCTTGGCCAGAAATAGAGCAGCCTTCCCCAGGCTCTCTGCGCTCAGGGCTGCCTCATCGATACAGAGAGTGCCGATCCCTGGGTGTTGGGAGGATCCCTGCAGAAATTCGGGGGTTTTCCCCTCTGTTCTCTCACTTCTTGTTGTGAAGCCCATCACACTGGATGTGTGGGATAGCAGCACTCCTGAGACCTGCCAAACTTGTTGTGTGTGTGAGCAGGAGAGCTCTGATCAGCTCTGGGAGGAGAGCTGTGTGGGCTGAGGCTGCAGTACATGTGCTGCTGAAGCTGCTGAAGCTGCTGAAGCTGCTGTGGCAGTGTTGGGTCCCCCAGCTGTGCCATGGGGAAGAGATGGAGCCGGAGAAGGCACTGGGAGCAGGGCAGCAGCCCCTGCCCATCAGCAGCCAAACCGAGTGTGTGTTTGGCCCAGGGGACCTGTGTGCTGAGCAGAGATTAAAAGCCCAATCAGTATCTTTTCATCTGCTCCTCGATAACTGCTGCGACGCTGTGACCTGACCGGTCACGCTGCGTCTCCTCCCAGACCCTCTCCTACGCCTCTTCCCAAAGCCCTGTGTGGGCAGTTGATATATTTTTATTGATCTCTTTTATGTAAAGCTCATTCCTGCTGTTCACTCCTGAGTAATATCCAGGGCTCTTTGTTCTCTGGCACAATAGTGTGTCCCTGGACAGCCCCGGGGACACTGGGAGATGCTTTAAAAGGTTAATGTCTCTGTTAGATTACAAATCACTCCAAAACATCTGCTGTCACTCACAGGAGGTGGGAAATAATCACCTGGATCCTTTAACTATTAACTGAGCCTGAACAAGATGTGCTTCCAGCATGGGGAAGATGCTGTGTCGGTGCTGCTACCTCTGGCTACCGAGGGAATGATGGTTTGATTGCCTGACGTCTGAACAGTGCAGGGTTTGCTGTGCTGCCTCTCCCAGTGCTGCTCCCCTCAGTGCCATCGAGGCTGAGACCTTCGCAGGGAAATGGGGTGCTTACACTGAGGTTTTCCAAGGTACTCCAGGGATCTTCAGGTGCTGGAGCATCTCTGTGGGATCCTGAGGACTCTGCCTGTGTGCTTCAGAATCCCATCATGGTGTGGGGATGGCGCGAGTGCTGTGTTGGACGCACAGTGTGCCTGCCGTGGGCATCTCTGGCACAGCCACGATGTGGCCATGGGTGAGGGTCTGGCTGTGCACCCTGGGTGTGGTTGAGGATCTTGCCTCCTCTCTGCTCATCCCAATCAGCGAGGGAATGGCAGGTCAGAGAAATGACTCACGGGAGGGCACACAGAGAGTTGCAGTCCCAGTTGAGATCGCAGATGTGAATCTGAAATATCATAGTTGCAAGAATTAAAAAAAAAAAAGAAATAGCAAACCAGACACAGCTCATGACTTTGGCTTGTTAGGGGAAACAGCTGGGTTCAGCTCTAACTTGAAAATGAGAAACAAGTCTGCTGCATCGCCTCTTTTCACCTGTTTCCCCAAGCCCCTGTCCATGCTCCAGGGCCCTGTGCAGTGGGAGCAGCCTTGTTAGTGTCTCGTACGGTCACACACTTTTTGTGTTTGTTGTGCTCTTGGTTGAGTTGACTCCTAATTTGTCTGTCTTTGGGGGACAGCAGACAGCTGCTTTAATGAGGCAGCAGTAGGGTTTGAAATAACCGACATCTGTTCTTTGTGTGGGCAGGGGATCCCCTGCCACGGCTCTATCGCCCAAAAATACCCTTGCAGGGAAGATGTGTGCTCCCTGGGGGTGTCTCATCCCTCAAGGCTGGGCTGCCTGCATGGGATGAGTTTCCTTTGACAGCTCAGGCAGCCCAAGGCACCCCCAGATCTGCACAGATCCTGCAGCCACACTGAATCCCACGGATGTTTCTGTGAGACCACTGCCAAGGTGGCTGCTCAGTACCCAACCCTCCCTGGCCACCAGTTGATCTCTGAAGCACTTTCCTGGCGAACGCCAGCATCCTCTGCCCTGGGAACGGATGCAGGGGACAAACTGGAGGTGACCTCTGTGTGTGACTTGGCTCCGTTCACTCGGAGGTGAAAGCAAATCAGTGTCAGAGCTAACCGAGCAAGGTCCAGCACTGCAAGAGAGGTCTGAATCCTGACAAGAGCTTCCCGCTGGGAGTGGGACCCTGTGTCCCTGCCGAGCCTCAGAGCCAACTGCCAGAGCAGCTCCCTCCCCCTCTTTTATTTATTGGGTGTGGGAGGTGCTGGATTTTTCTTCCTTTTTCCTGGATGCACCCAGCGCAGCGGTCTCTGCACGACATCAAATTAATTAATGTTGGGCAGGCAGAATGCAATTAACTACCCTGGAGCGTGGCCAAGGCAGGGGCAGCATTCCCTGTTCCTGCGAGAAACAGCCCAGGAGCTTTCCTGGGCAGGACCCTGCTCTTTGCTGCACGGCTCTAGGGCAAGAGGCTCTGACAGGGCTATGTCCTTCTGGAAATGCCTCCTCCAGGCCCCTTTGCTGCCCTGCCCCTGCACTCAGATCCCATTCCTCGGGTGATCCCAGCACTGCCTCCTCCCTCCTGCAGCTCGTGGAGGTGGCAGGCACAGGGAGGCAGCATCTGCAGGAGGTTGCAGCACAGTTGGCAAAGTCCTGGGCAAAAGTAATCAAGCCATGGTAGCGTTTCAAGGACCAACTGGCTGGGTTTTATTTATTGCTGCCACTCACTGAGAAAATGGACTCGGGAGGAGATTCCTGGGCTGCGGCTGCTGCACGAGATGGGCAGCTTCTGTTAAATAGAGCATCGCCTGACAGAGCTGTGATTGAGCTGGGGCTATTTAAAGGGGTTTAGAGGCCGCCAATGCAGAGCATCTGCAGGCAAAATGGGCAGCTTTGGCAGGTTGGCTACTTTGAAAGTCAACTAAAAAAAAAAGCTGGTGCAAAACTACACAGAAGTTGAGGAAGTGGCTGCAGCAGGGAACTGATGGATTTGGGGCTTCATCTGACCCCACCGCCTGTCCATTCCCCTGCACTCCCAGCCTGCTGTGTGCTGGACCATCACCTCCTCTTCCTTTAACCTTTTTGCTTTCCTTGCTGTTCCATCTGTGCCTCTGGATGTGTGTAACAGCTTTGCATGCAGGGTGTGAGTGCTGCCACCTGAACCCTTCTCGCTCTGGGCTGGGGGGAGCCCTGGTTAAAGCCCAGGTGGCTTTGAATAACAAACAGGTCTATAAATCCACGTGGTGCATGGGGTACACACAAACCCCTAGAGCAGGGCTTGGCAGGACATCTCACCATCCTTCCAGTAACAGGAGCACCTTCTGCTTCCACGGTGCCCCAACAGCCCAGCAGGTTTGGAATCAAGCACTAGGGATGGATCTATCTGGATCTTAATTCCCAGCCTGGAAGAACAGCAGGTTCCCTCCAAGGATGAGAACCAAGATGCCCAGTTACCAATGCTCAGCTCAGTCCCTGGGCTAGGTCCTCCATCAGCCCATTGTCTCCTTTGGGTGATCCAAATCCCTGAGCTGTGAGGGATCTGCGGCTCTCGGCTCCATCAGAATGTCAGTATTTCATGGGCTGGTGTGTCCTCAGGAGCAGCCCTGTACTTCACACATTATCTTCCTCTTCCAAAGGGCAATTTAGAAGTGTAAGGATCGAGATTAAAATGTCAAATCCATCTTTCTTTGTTACTGTGGTTAAATGCTTTACTCCACTGAGGCCAACCTATCTCTCGTCTCAGGTGTTGATTGCAAACTCCTTTACGCCCTGGTGCAGTGAGACAGCTTCTCCCGTGCTTTTATGAAGAAACAATTTGAGTCACCAAAAATGTTGGATCCGCACCTATTTCAGACAGGGCTGAGCTGTCCTCCCACAGCGTCAGTGCCTAAGCCACCTGGTTCTTCCCCCATGGATGGTTATTCTCCATCCGTGGCACAGGGAGCTGCGGGAAGCCGTTCTCTCTTGCATCTTGGCCAAAATTTCATCTTTGAGAAGCTATAGATAGCAAGGGCTGGATCAGATTTTTAAAGCATCATATTTCTGGGAATATTCCCATCAAAGAGTTTATTGGCAAGGCAGGCTGGTCCAGGAGTCTCTGACTGGTGACAGTTTATATGTACTCAGGCTCCTGTGCTAGCCAGACCCCTCCAGACAGTTGCAGTGAACGTGCAGAGAGGTTTTTCTTAAAATCCCTATGATTTTAGACAATAAAAGGAGCACTTTTTGAGTGGGATCAGCCTTCCCCAGCGGAAGGCACACAGGGAGCCCCTGTCCTGGCCAAGCTGTACTGACAGCACGGGTGGTGTTGCTTGGCCCCGGGGAGAAGAGCTGGGGTAAATCACGGTGTCGCCCCTTCCTCGCACACAGCTGCAAGGCTGCCAGCGATGGTGTGAGCATCTGTGTCACAAAGATGGCACAATATAAAAGGGAACATGGCTCAGTCCTCCTCCATCCTATCAGGTCGTCCTGGCAGAGCAGGAATCCTCCAAACCCCACTCCTGGGTCCCCTCAATCCCTGGGAGCATGGATACACAGCTTGCCTTGGGAAGCCCAAGCTTCTGTCTGATGGAAAAGAAATTTTTTATGTGCTGTTCTTCTCCAACATGACACAAGATTAATTACAGCCATAAAAACATTAGGAGCTTTCTAAATATTTTATGTGAATAAGCACACACAATATGAAGGTTTTACTTGTTGCATTTTCGTAAAGGACATTTTGTTTGTAATAACTAGGGAACCTGACAGGTGATTTTATTTTTAGTGCTTCTGTCTGCTCTGAAGGACTCCAAACACAGAGAGGAGACAAGGGCAATGCTCAGAGCCCCAGAGAGGGGATATAGAGCTAATGAGAAGACAGCTAATCTCAAATGCAGAGATTTCAACCACGGTTGTAGCAGTGGCTGCATATGCCAGCAGGGACGGTTTGCAGTGGGACAATTTGTGCCGAGGATGTTTCACCTGCTCTCCTCTCCCAGCTGTTTTGTGATCTGTAAATACCAGAGGCCATGCTAGTGCTGGAGGGCAGATGTTTGGTCTCTGTTTGGGTCCCTGGAATTCAACAGCAGCCCTGTGTGTCAGTGATCTTTCTGTCTGCTTTAGCATCCATCTGCTACTGGAAATCAGAAGGCATTAGTCTGGTTTTTCCTAGGGTGAGTTAGCAGCTAAATCAGCCTCTCAATGATGGAAAAATGTTGGGGGGTGCTTGGTGTTTCATCCGTCACTGCCACCCTCGAAAGGGCCCACGCTCTTCACTGCCAGGTGGGGACATCCCGACCTGCAGTGTTGCAGGGGATTTTGCAAAGCTGCCTCTGATGGCTTTGTGCCAGGAGCAGATCCCTGGCGAGGCACTGAGGGAAGCCTCCAAGCTTTCTTAAGCAGCCAGGGAAGGTCTGAGGATTTGACTTGTCATCTCTGTGTTTGAGAGACTAGATCTTGCTCACCGTTATCTGGAGAGACACAACTTCACAAGCAGCTCCCGAAGCAGGGTCTGGTCCAGCCAGGTAGGGCTCATTTGCTGCCTGGATTGCTCAGAAGTTGCTACATCTTCCTCCTTGTTCATGCCTGGCTGCAATCCCAGGCAGAGCAGACTTGGACATGCAGCAATTATAACACAGAGCACTTCTCTCCTCACCCTTCCTGACTCTCTCCAGCAATCCCAGCAAGGCATCCAATTTTCTGGTGTTACTGTGGCAGTGCAAGGCAAGAAGCTATTAGCAACTGGGTCTAGATGTGTCTCATTCTCGGTTTAAATATTGAAGAGGCTTCGAAACACCTCTTCATCCTGGCAGTTGACCTGAAATGGTGTCTGTTGTGTGGTGCAGCTGTTACTTTTCTGTGAGCTGCCATGGTTTCTGATTGCGGAGCGCGGCGGCGCGGCGCTCCCGAGCCCTGACACACAGCAGGGCTTGGGGTTTGTGCTGAATATTTCATGCGGACACATGCAGACAGAGGCACCAGTCTGTTTTCAATTCTGATTTTCCCTGCTTCTCGAGGTGCATAAATGATGCATATTGTTTAAGCTTCCTGGTTTTGGAGGGGGAAAGAGTGACAAATGCCTTTGCTGCCGGTTGCCTGAGTTTGGGGTGAAGCGGAACTCGTGTCTTCAGCTGCCTGGACAATTTTACAAGCAAACCAGTTTGCTGGCTGAGCCCCGGGCAGCCCAACTTTATCCCCCTGGCAGTCAGTGGTGACACCAGGACCAGGGTGGCCCTCCAGCATCCCCCGGGTAGTCAGTGGTGACACCAGGATTGTAGCTCTGCAAGCCAAAATAGTGACCAAAATGGGTCAAATAGTGACCAAATGCCTCTCTCCACCTTTCAAAGCATCCCAACATGATTCCTCAAAGCTCTGTGCTCTCCCACATAGGTTTATCCAGGTTTTTCCTCTGTTTTTCACATTTTGTACCATTTCTCTGAGGCAGGAGGCTCCATGTCAACCACATGTGGTTCATGGCTGGGCCAGATGAACTTAGAGGTCCTGTCCAAAGTTAGATTCTATACCTCAATGACATTCAACCCTCTCCTGTTGGATCCCTCCCATCCCTGGGGTCCATCCCAGCTGTGGTTTGGGGGATTGAGGCAGAATCGATCACGGAGAGCATGTCAGGAATCACCACACCAAAGCACCAGCTCACTGTGCATTTTCCCCTGCCTTCCTATGGGATATTGCCTGTGGATCCACAGAGAAGTTTCCTCTCAAAAAAAACCCTTTGTGGTATTTTCAGCAGCTGGAAAGGGCAATGAGAGGAATTCCTGGTGTTGTTATAGTCTTTCCTTTGTTATGGCTCTGGTTCCTTTCTCCTTAGGAACTTACCTGTGATTGACAGGACAAAACAAGCCGTCACTAAACAAGACAGAAATTGGTTGTCGATTAGAGCTTTTCTTTAAAGGTCAAACAAAAGTGATAAATCAACCCCCAGAGGTGTGTTTTAGAAAGGATCACTGAGGGCAAAGTCCATTGCATGTCTGCAGCAAGTGAGCAAGGGAAGGCTCAGCCAGGGCCTCATCCTGCCCCCAGGGACGATGGACCACCTTGATTTATTGGGGATGCCCTGAGCCTCTGGTGGCTGTGGAGATGGGAACTGGCACAGTCCAGACAAACAGGGACCAGAGGGGAGGATTTTTATTTATTTTCTTGATTCTGTAAATAATCATCCATGTCTTCAATTTCTATTTTAGGTAAATTAACAGAAAGCACTCCCCTACATTAATCTTCTTCTCTGCAAGGGGTTGGGATTCAGTCACTTTATATTAATGATGAAGAATGTTATGAAGAAAAATCTTAGTTAAATAGTTATATTAATTAGGAAGAAAAATGTTAGTATTAATTACTAAGAATTAATTATTATTCTTTGTAAATTACTAAGAAATTCTGAGTTAATTGATGCTAGTAAAGGCTCTTTAGAGCTGGGGAGACCAACCCCTGTAAGCCTCTCCCTGCACAGGGCTAATGGCTTCTTGGTGTCTTTTAGCAGATCAATTTTTGCTTTAAATGATTGTGCAAGTTAATAAAAAAACCTGTCAGAGTAAAAATGAAACATCTTGGCCAATATTTCTCCAAATTGTTTTGAGGGCTTTGACCTTTTTTTCTTTGTCCCAATTCCAGGCTTGAAAAGCTTTGCAATACCTTGACATTTTGGGCAGGAGAGGGGGGAAAAAAACCAAATTTGCAACTAAATTAAGGAATGAAGCAGTAAAAATGTAGATTTAGTCCCCTGGACAGGCTCTGTGGTTCAGACTTACCTCCTTTTTTCCTTAGGCTGTATCTACTGCTACGTTCTCCATAAATAATCTTCAGACTTCCTGGGGCTTTTAATACTAATTAAGTCTTCAAGTAGGCAGAAACGAGCTCAGGGACACTTATATCACGGGTTTCTCAGTCAGCGTTGTGAGCACTTTCCTTCCTGGCTTCAAAGGATTTTCAGGGGAAGGTTTTGCAGCATTTTGTAAGGACCAGGTTTGGAGTTTGGAGAGTTGTTCCTCCCTACAGCCTGTGTAATCCATAATTACTGGTTTGGGGAAACCTCATTGCTGTTTCTCCCCATTTTAAATAATGGAATTAGTTTTGGGGGGATTGGGGTTTTTCTGAAATCCTAGAGAACAAAACCTTGTGAGTTACAGCCCTCAGTGGCTCTGGCTGCACGATCAGGTCCCTGTTGGGAGAGGCAGAATGCTCTGTAAGGAGAAATCTGCCCCGTGGCAGCACTGAAGCACGTTCGGGGACTCGTGGCTGGAAAACAACATTTCCAGTATGTAATTATTCTTCTCCAAATGACCCTCAAGAGCTGACGGGCGATGAGAGACACTCTGTGTGTGTGTGTGAGTGCCGGAGAGGACCCGGAGACCTTTTTCTGTTCTTTCTCGCTGTGTTTTCAATCCCTTCAATACTAAAAGCCCTCATTAAAGTTTAATCCTCTACACTAACTCTTTGCATCCACGAGTCTTTGCCAGTCTCCCATTCGGAGTCACAGAGCTGCCATCCTGTCTGATTTATTTGCTTCTAGCCGAGGCTGCAGTGACCACCTTCACAGCATTTTCCTTCCTTTCTCCAAACAAAGCCTGTTTTTGTCTGTCACAGTGAGTTTGGCTTCAGTGTTTGCAATTGTTTTCTGGAGAAGATAGTTTCTCTCCATTGACTGAAGGGAAAAGTAGTGAAAATAAGTAGTTAATTTAAAAACACCAAAAAGTCAGTGCTGGGAGAGCTTCAGAGTAATGCTTGGGGAAAGGGATGGTGGTGGCAGGTCTGGAGGGACAGGCTGAGCCTTCAGATCAGAGTCAGACCAAGAAATAGATGCTGACATTCCCTAACCAATGTGTAGGTTGCACCAGTGCGCAGGAAAACATCACTCTAAACAGAGTTGAGATGTATCTTTTTGGTGAGTTGGAGAAAACCAAAATGATTTGTTCTCCCTCCTCTTTCGAAGCCACTTCACAAATGGATGTAATTAATTTCTAGATTAAACTTTCCATGTCTTCACAATGGAAATGTAGAGTTTTGAAATGCTGAGGAAGAGCTTTGACTCATGAAAGAACTTTGGTATGTTCACATTATTGTTTAACCGAACTGTAATGTGCTTTTTCTGGTCAATTGGATGCAGAAAATAAGCATGTCCAGGCCTGGTTAGAGGATAACCAACAGGTAACAGAGGTGAAGAGGGGAAGGGAAAATAACTGGCTGGCTTCATCCAAAATCCCAGGCAATCAATGCGAAGTCTCCAGTGGGCTCAAGGCCATGGCCCGGTGAGATGGAGGAGATAAATAGGACAGGTGGATCAATCGTGGGCAAGAGGAAGGAGAACAGACGTCACAAATCCAATATTTTAAAAAAAGAACAATCCAGAGTTAAAAGCTTTGACTTGATGGGTTTGGCATTACAATATCAAAGCTTTTGTCAGCACTGGAAAATATTTCACTTCAAGTTGATGCCCTTTGGCAGAAATAAGAAAGTGGGGGAAAGAGATGGAAAAAAGGGAAAAAACAGTGCTTTTTTTTTTTTTTTTTAAATCCTGTGCAAAGAAAAAAACACCTCAACAGAGAGATTGCTTCGATCAAAAAGCTGTGTAGCATCGTCTGTCCTCCCCGAGAGACCACGGCAAGCACAGCCCAATCAGTAATTTGAACAGAGCAGCAGATAAATACACAGATCTTTTAAATTCCAGGCATGTAACAGGGAATGTGGTGAGTCAAGAGATGGAACAGCTCTCGGTGAGAAAGCACCAAGACAGAGGCTCGGACAGGAGTGCAGCACCCACCTCCCGCCCTGCTTTTCCCCAGGGCTCATCCTCAGGACGAGCAGAGCTCCTTCTCACGGTGGAAATGGTTCAAAAGGATTTGCAAAGGGCTGTTTTGCTCACATCTCTCCTGTCTTTCTGCTTCCCCCAAGCTGGGAAGTTTTCCCCACCTTCCGCAGCTCTCCTGCAGACCTGAGCTGGCAGATTTTGGGTATGAGCTCATGGGAGGAGGCACAACTGTGATTGTAGAACCACAGAATGGTTTGGGCTGGAAGGGACTTTAAAGACCATCTTATTCCAACCCCCTGCCATGGGCAGGGACACTTCCCACGAGACCAGGTTACTCCAAGGCTCATTGTGATGACCAGCCCAGTTTTCTCTTGCTGCTCTGAGCTTTCCAAAGGGAGCTTCCAAAGTGGCTCAATTAATCTCCGTGGTTGTTATCAATATTAATGAACAGAGAAACGTGGCCTCTGAAGGCTCTGCTAATTTCCATGCTGGATCCTTGTGTTGTTTGAATATTTTAGGATCTTTATTAAATTCTTTAAAAAATAAATAAAGACATCAAGCCTTAGCTCACTTGTGGTGGCCAGGATGAGAGGAAGAGGATTCCTTCTAGGCTATTCCTGCCTGGAAAACAAACCAGCCATTCAGATATGGCAGAGCATCTACTTAAAACATGAGTAATCTTAATTCTGAAGGTGGCCGAGGAAGCTCTTGACAACATGCCATGTGAGGGGTGGTCCTGAGCAGGATGGGGTAGAACAGTTTTGAAGTTCATCCCCTCCGAGTATCACAGATATGAGTTCAAACCAAACTAAGCAAAGCCCTTGACCCAAATTTCTGCAGGGATGGGATGGGTATGAGCCTGACAATTCTGCTAAAAGCATGGTCTGCTCAGCCATGCAGCGAGATGCTAAGCGAGGGCACAATTTCAGCTCAGTTTGGGACACAGGAATTAGGGAGGACAGGGAAGGAGCCTAATGCTGGCATATTTTATTTATTCAGCTGCAAAGGGATGTGTTTTCTCTTCTGCTGCTGCTCAGGGATGATGCAGACTCTCCCAATTAGCTCCCAGCACTCCAGCACGCTCACACCTCTCCTGCGAGGCTCTCGCTTAGGTTATCTGGCAGGGATTTTCTCTTTTCCAGCTTGTCAGAGGTGAAAGGTGCTGGTTTTTCTCCCATATAATGAGCTGTTTTGTGCATGTCAGCACTGGCTCCGTATTGTGTCTTCGTTCACGCCTTCATGGAGAATTTCAAAATGTGACGTCTCGTTTCTGCTTTGGGCTTTCAAGCGTTTTTAATCCCTGCATGCACACAATGTGCAGCAACAGGAATCGCTTTTTAAATGGGTGGGGGGAAAAGCAGATTTTCTCCTGAGAACATATTTGCAAATGGCTTTTGTCCCCTGTCACTGTGCTGGGTCTGAACAGCAGCACGAAAGGAGCAACGTGTGCAGCACAGGAGGGAAAGACACACAAAGCCAAAGGATGAGGCAGCCTTGTTGCACTCATTTTCCAAAGCCAGGGCCTCCAACTCTTACAGGTATTTTTTCTTGTTAAAAGAAAGAAGAAGAAGAAAAAGGTGTTCTGAGTAACTTTCCTTATCTCAGGGCAGTATATTTGGCATTTGAAAGGACTTGAAGGGGAGATTTGGGAAGTTGGTGGCAAAGCTGGGCATGTTCTCCTGCCCCTTGGCTGTTCATGAAGTTCAAGCCATCCTCTGAACTGAGGAGATCCTATCTGGTGGGATCTTGGGGTGAGTGAGCAGTTCCTTTACAGGAGCCAACTCCACTTCCCTCTGACTTTAGGGTAGGACTTGAAAGGGGAAGGTTTCAAAGCAAAAGCACTCGTTGCTCTTGCTGAGTGCTCACTTGCAGACGAGCTCCCACTATTTGAAAGCTACTGGATTTCCCTCTCACTGTGCACTGAAAAGCAGCATTCCGTGGTGATGTGAGCCCTGGCTCAATCCTGGAGCCGGGGAGGACATGTGGCCTTGATGCTGCATCTTCCTCTGGCTCATGGGTCTGGAGCCATTTTCACTGTTGAATGTTGCTGCAGAGCAGGTTGAGTTTAACAGAGTGAGGGATTTCTCCAGAGGGTCCAGGAGACCTCAGCTGAGCTCCCCAAGAGCAGCAAGGCTGGGCTGGCCAGGGCTTTGGGCAGCCTGGTCTCGTGGAAGGTGTTCCTGCCCGTGGCAGGGGGTGGAACTGGATGGCCTTGAAGGTCCTTCCAGCCCAACCCAGTCTGTGCCACCCAGGCACTGAGCGAGCCCCGCTGGGCATAGACAATTCAGGGACATCCACCAGGGCTGCCCAGAACTACTGCCACTTTTTGCCACCATGCTCCTTTAAATGGACCATCTCAAACCTTCCATATTTACATGGAGAAGTACCTTAGCAGGATGCATTGGGGGGATAAAAAGAGCCTTCTTCCCTTCCCTTCCTTCCTGATTTGCAGCTATTTTGCATGGTATAAATGACTCTCTAGATTCTCACCTGAGGAGATATTGAGAAGTCTTTCACGGAGCCAGCAAGGACCTGGTTATGTAGTCTTGGCTCTAATCACAAAGCTTCAGCCACTTTTCTTCCAAAGAGGTGGGATTTGTGCTTGGAATGAAGCCTGAAATTAGCCTTTTCACTGGGATGGTGGTGGATGGTCGATGTGGATCTTTCTCTGAGTCTGTGGGAAGCGGTCCAATCTCCCGGCTCACGGCACCATCCCAGAATACTTTGAAAAGCACAAAAAGTCAAACTTCGCATTAGCAGCTCAGCTGCTTCAAATAACACAGAAGGAGATAGGGGAAGAAAATAAACAAACTCAGATTTTAACAAACATTTTCTGCTTCAAGCCTGTTCTGGATTTGTTGGCAAGGTGAGTCCACTTTCCAAAAAGCCTTTTAGATTTTTGAATGGTGAATTCAGATCTTGTGTTCACTTCAGGGAGAAATGAGAGAAAACAGGAATGGGGCAACAATACCCCCCCCATTTTATATAAATCTAATCATCAGCCTGAAAGTAGACATTAAAATTACAATATAGCTCTTGACTTTCTGCAATTAAAAGCATTTTGTGATGACTCGCTTGATTAAAACGAGATCATCCATTTAAAATGAAAATTCAGAATGAAAATTGCTTTTGTTGCACCGATTATTCTATTTTAAAACTCCTTGCTGTTATCACCCTAATAAAAAGCTGTCACTTCTTCTGTCAAGCAATTCACAACACGAGGCATTTGCATTTCTCTCTGACTTGTGTTTATTTCAGTAATTACAAATGGATTCTTCTTCTCCCTCCATCCTTCCCCCCTTCCCTCTTCTCCCTCATCATCACAGGGTGAGATGCTGCCCTTCATCTGGGCTAGGCATGGAGAATCCCACACAGGGAAATTAGGAAAGAAGGAAAAATAAAAATTATCAGCAGGGGCAGTGCTTTCTACCTATAAAAAGCAGCAGTGAGTTTGCCCTGTGGAGCCAGCGAGGCTGGGAGCCCCCAGCACCTCAGGGTGGCTGATAGCGAGGTGCTGCTGGAGGCTGCCCAGAGTTCGAATTAGCAATGTGACAGCCACTTCGTAATAAAAAATCCCACAACAAAACCCTCTTTGTGCTGAATGGAATGATAATTCCCTGCCATTAATTGAAATGTTGATTGGCTAGATTGAACAAGTAATGATAAAAGCCAGTTTCACTTCAGGATCACGGGCTGGGTTGTGGGTGGGTGTGAGCAAGCGAGCCAGGCTCAGGGAAGATGGGGAATTATTTCACTTCTGCTGTTAGCCTTTCCCTGTCGTGATTCAATCCCAGAGCACAAACAGAGCCAGAAGTCATCCTCCTCCTTGTCTTGCCAACTGCTCCAGCAGAGGTGATGGCCCCAGAAACTGCTCCTGCTGTCCCCATCGCCACCACCCTCCCCTCCAAGGAATGCCAAAGAGGCCTTGGGGGCTGTTGCTTGCAAAACGTGAAAGGATGGAAGTAAAGGCGTTAATTGGAAAGGATAATTAATTAAATGGCCATCAGTGGAGGAGCAGGGTGTCCCTACTGCAGGCAGCTGGGCTGGCTGCAGGTGCTGCACTGTGCTCACCCCCCCATCTTGCTGCCCTCCAGCTCATCCCCACCTTGCCCTCGGCCAAGTTCATTCCATGGCTGCTGAACTCCTGTGGTCTGACCCTGGTGGTGTGTCCTGCTCTGATGCAGCTCGGGCTGGCCCTTGGACATGCTCTGTAGGCAGCCAGGAGCATCTGAGGTGTAGAACACTCCCAGCATGTGTGTCTCTGTGGGTATTTGTGTGTGTGCCTAGATAATTGTATTTGGGATACGTGGAGCTGCGTGTGTGGGTGTATAATATATAAATAAATACATATGTTTCAAAGTTCTGCATTTTCTGGCTCACAGTTCAAGGCATAAAGGCACACCATCTCTCTCTCAGCTTTTAATCTCTCTTTCCATAGGCAGCTGCTCCCTCTCTCCCTCTCGAACCTGACAGCAACATTCCATGAGTTGCTGTTCCAGGGCTGAGGGTTTTCAATTTATCTGCACAAAGCACTTGTGCTTAATCTGGAGAGTGCAGGGACATCCTCAGCCCCTCACCTTGGCTGTGCCAGCCGGCCCCAGCAGGGCAGCACTGCCACCTTTTTTTTTCCCTTCTTCTTTTTGTGTAAACTGGAGCCAAGAGCTTAAAGAAGAAGAAAAAAAAAACGTAGAAAACCAGCAAGGTTTTCAAGGACAATGTGCTGCTGGTAACTCTTTTATCTCTTCCCTTTCAGTGTATTTTGCCCTAATATTCCAACTTCCCAAGCATGGCATAACCATTCTGCTTCACCCATTATTTCTTGTGAAAAAGCACCTCGGAAATCTGTAAACTCTAGGGGAAAGCAAAAATGATTGAGAAGGAGAGGGGAGAGTAATTCCCTTGTTGCAGTCATGCCCCAGGGGCATCTCAGGTTGGCAGCAGGAGGGTGATGGCATGAAGATGCAGAGGCCACCCAGACTGTGCTCATGCCTGAGTGGCCCAGCCTGGCTCTGGTGGGACCTCCTGGACGTGGCCAGGCAGGAATGAGTCTCTTCTCCCATGTAACAAACAACAGAACAAGAGGAACTGGCCTCAATTTGCCTTAGAGAATATTATGGAAAATTTCTTCACTGAAAGAGTGGCCAGGCATTAGCACAGGCTGCTCAGGACAGTGGTGGAAGTGTTCAAAAAACGTGTGGATGTGGCCCTTGCGGAGATGGTTTAGTGGTTGGACTTGATGATCTTAGAGTGCTTGCATCCCAAACCACCTCAGTCCCTCAGTCAAGTTCTGAGGTTTCCTCCCAGGCACCACCAACCAATGCAAGTTTGGCATGAGCCAGATCTGAACATTGAAACACAGGGGAAAAATTCTCTGGGGCTCTTTGGCGATTTCCATCACCAACATTTCCATTTCAACAGAGAAAAATTTGCTGAATTTGGAGAAAAGGCTTTCTGTGGGGTCTTTTTTTTTTCTGTTTTCCTGGGTGCATCTCTCTCAGTGATGGAGATAAGAAATAGCAATAAAAATACCAGCTGAGTCTTAGCTGTCCAGGTTAATAAGCAGGTTGGAGAAGGCAGACACAGCAGACTCACTGCTATGATTTGTGTTTTGGGAGACAGGAGCACACAGTGGCTTGTGTGTTTTTTTACAGAGAACAAAATCAAGATGTAAGGAAGCAGTGAGGAGGATGAAGGGGCCACTGAGCAGGGTATGATTAATCTGCAACCTGCTTAATCGGCCTCAGGATAACTGAGAGTTGTCTCTGGATAATTGAGATCAATGGAGTATCATTAGACACTGCTTTAAAGAGCACCCGGCTTCAAACGCTGAGCGAAGCAGGAGGAGTCAGGGGAGCGAGGACAGAGCCTGGGAGCGGAGGGAGGATGCTGAGCAGCCCCGGGGAAACGGCCCTGGTGCTACCCAAGGGATGCTCAGGAGAAGGTGGTTTGGGGTGATTTTGTTTAAAATCAGGACCTGTGACTTTCCAAGCACCTGGTGTCTGCCAGGGGGATATTTGGGAAAAATTATTTTCTTGCTGAACAAGGCTGTAATTCATGCCCATGCTGAGAGGACAGTGCTGCTCAGATTTGCTGATGAGTGTGAGCTGTGTGCCCCACGTTTAAGGAGTGCACAAATCTTTTAAAGTTTCCAGCTACAGAGATGTGTTGTCCAAAGAAGCTGTGGCTGCCCCTGGATCCCTGGAAGTGTCCAAGGCCAGGCTGGGCAGGACTTGGAACACCCTGGGACAGTGGGAAGTGTCCCTGCCCACAGCAGGGGTGGGACTGGGTGGGCTTTAAGGTCCCTTCCAAGCCAAACCATTCCATGATTCTATGGTAGTTACCCCTGATGGGAACATCAAAACATCAGCTCAGTTTTGCAGGTACCATATCTCCAGGTTGTGTCCAGCCTCTGGAAGAGGTTGGATCAGGCATTCCGGTGAAGGGTTTGATTCCCTTCTGCCTAAACTGTGTGAAAAGGGAAAATGTGTCTAAGCTTTTTTTACCCCACTGTGCTGATGAGGTCAGGGAAAGAAGGTTGTTAATTCCAGAGTATATAAGAGGAAGCTTTTAGCCATTGGTTTCTGTCCAAGTCCTGGCACAAGAATCAAATACCCAGAAAACAAGACCCCAGTGAGGGAGAAAAGTGTCATTTCAGATCAGGGCAAATCCAAGTGCTGGTAGGCACAAACAAAAGGCGATTTGGCAGCCGTTGACCACGCAGGCTTTTTCTTTCTTCTCTTCCCCAGTGGCTATGGAAACTGCGTTGTTTGTCTGCCTTCCTAAGGAAGGTGGGAATGCAGAGCTCCCCAGGGAAAAAAAAACTGAGCCAACACCAGACCTTTGCCTCCAAGGGCAGAAGGGGCTGGGGGCTGAGGGGTTGGGAGCAGGACAGAGACCCACAGGTGTGGGTGTTCTGCTTGGGGACAGTGGGAACTGCTCTGTCCTCCTGCTGATTCTTTGGGCAGCCACAAAAAGGTGATCCATCTATCAGGTGTCCCTGCCCATGGCTGGGGGTAGGAATGAAAGGAAAGGTCTCTCCCGACCCAAACCACTCTGTGATTCTCTGATCTGAGCCTCAGTGCCCACACTGCTGATGTTCACCAGGCAGATCATCTCCCTTCCCCATTTGATTAATTTTAGTGACTAGACTGGAGATTTTTATATCTGATTTTTAGTATCTGTTGTCAGCTTCATTTGGCTCTGGGTGGTTGGGTTTTTTAAACCCAAAAGCCCTTTGCAAACTGCTTTTCATAATCCCTCATCTATCCAGGACTTTTTTCAATGCAAATCTCTGGATTCTAGAAGCTCTGGATTGAAAAAGGAAAAATAACTGTCGTGAGATTTGAGCTACTGGGCTCAGGGACGGGCGTGAGAAGTCTGAGGTTTACAGATTAAATATCAGAGAAGCTGTCGTGGCTTCTGGGTGGTTTGGAAAGAGCGTGTTCAAGATCAGCGATGTTTACAGCAGAGCCTCGTGTGAGGAATTGCTCTCTGATTAGCAAAACAAGGAGCGGTTTGGGACCAGCCCTTCTCTTGCCCTCTGCAGTGTAGGTTATGAGAGGCTCCTTCCAGTCCTTGTGTAAGCCCTTGCTGCAAAGGAAGTAGTTTTTCAGCTCTTTTGAGTGGTTTGCAAAGGTTAATGAATAAGGAATCAATTAATGGTTTCCTAGCCTTGCACTTTTTCTTTTCATTTAAAGGGTTCCCTTTTTGAAGATTAGTTTAATGTTAAGAATAATCTGGGTTTGCTGAGAGCTAATTAAATGTGGCACCGTCTCTCCTTGCCCTGTTCTTGCTTCTCACAGCACTCCAGGAGCTGCTCTCCCTGGGCAGCAGCAAGGAGCACCCTCAGCCCCTGCCTGCAGCAGAGGGGGGCTTCAGACCCCCACAGCCTGTGTGTTGCAGCCCCCCAAAGTGTTTTGGGTTTAGGCAGCTCTGTGTGGCTCCAGTTTGCTGATCTTGTGGCTGCAGCTGCTCTCGGACACCCTCTGCTTGGAGCGGGCTTGGGGCACCAGGAATTGGACAGGACTAAGCCCACATGAGGTTGGAGGAGCCAGGAGCAGATTTCTTTCCTGTCTCAAGAGGAATCCAGCCTGAGCCACTCAAAAGAGTAACTGGGCATTTCCAAAAGCCAAACACAGAGCAGGAGCATCAAAGGGATGTGGGAGAAGTTCATGGCTGTGAGTTGCAGTCGGATCCACCAGTTGGATCCTGATTCTGTCAGGGCACAGCTGGGGTCAATCCCATCGCCGAGCTCAGCGTGATTCCAGCAGTCACAGCTCACTTGGGCCTTCTTTGCACCAGCATGTTGGGTTCCCATTTTCCCTTCATTTAGGTTCTGCTTTACTAGAATATCTTCCCCTCCAGGAGAGTCTGAAGTCATTGCAATCTTCTGTGAACCCAAACCCGGAGCCATCAAACTCACAGGCAGGACCCACTGAGCTCAGCACACTTGGCTGAGTTTCTCCATTAATCTGGCCCATTTCACAGGACCAACATTGAAATAAAACACTCAGCACACATTAGCAGTGGTATCAGTAGCAGCACCAGAAAACTCAGGGGTTCAACCTGGTGGCAGTATTTAATCAAGGAAGTGCTTTTATCTTCCCTTCTGCATTGGAAACTCATCACACCTGGGCAGAGCCTTCTGGTCCACACTGCTTGGCCGAGATTTTTGTCTGATTTATTAAAGTAGTTCCCCTATTACCAAAGAGCTGGAGCAGAAACACCCATCAAAGGTTTAAGAGCCTAAAATGGGTGTTAATTAGCCCAGCAGGGAAGGCAGAATTTCAATGAGGTTTGTCTTTAAACTACTATTAAGTTTGACAATGTAAAGAGATAAATTTGGTACTTAATTCAAGCCTCACCTAATCAAATAGATTATGGTTGTTACCCGTACCCAAAATGTAAATAATTTTTAACTTCATGGGGTTTTTGTGGAAATGGAATGGCATTGATACTTGTGACAAAGCCCCGCTGGCCTCTCTGTTGTCCCCCTGCACAGCATCCACCACGGAATCCCTCTTAAACTGTTCTGCTTTGAAAGGATTAGGAAGAGGCAGGGATGGAGCAGAGCAGAGCAGGGTGGCAAGGGCCAGGGCAGTGTTTTGGTGCTGGGGGATTTTGGCTCCTGCTGTCCCTGGGCACAGGTACCCTGAGCTGCTTTGCACCGACCTGCAGCCAAGCACAATCTCCACTGGAAGCATAATTTGGCTACACTGGGGCAGATCTCAGAGTATTTTTAAGGAAAAAAGTCTATTTTAATGACTAAAAAAAAGTGAGAGAAGAAAAAAAATGCAGTTGCCTAAACCCAGACGAACCTTGCCAAATACTCCTTTTCTATCTCAAAACTCTGCATAAGGACCACATCTCTATCCAGCCCACAAGGAAATTCTCAGCTTGAGCATTGTGTCAGGGAGGAAAAGCCACTTTTCTAAAGCTCTATTCCTTTTCATTTTTCTCCTCTTTCCCCCCCATGTTAATCTAATTGCCTAGCTCAGGAAAGTCAGGAAAAAAAGGCAATGGGAATTTACATGCAGCAGAATTTTCACTGGGACTTTTAGATATTTACAATACCCCAAGGAATAAAGAAAACCATATGGATTATGGACTTGGAAACCAGTCTGTGCACTCTGTGTGTGTGTGTGTGCATGTGTAGGCACTGAGATATTAGCCACAGACCCAGAAAAAGAGCCCACAACAAATTTATCTTTACAACTCTTAAATTATCTTTCAGTTGACACTTATTAACCTCCTGCCAAACTCATTATCTACGTGAATAAAGCCCGAGCTGTCAAACAGAAATGGCTCATAAGGCTGCTGTCCATGCTCAGGAAAATTTGATTGTGAACAGGCAAGCTGAAACAAGGTTTTATGTATTATTTTTATTTTATTTCTCTAAAAAGCTAAATCCTAGACCTTGCTGAAAGAGCTGCCCAGCATGGTGCAAGCAGAGAGTGCAACTGGCCAAATTACCATAGAGAGAGCTGTGAAATCCAGGCAGAGGAAACACATTCTGCTCTGATTCACAGTTTTCCATCTCAGAGCAAGGAGTCTTTCTATCCCCTTTCAGGCTGTGCTCGCTGCTGTGAGTTTCCTAGGGTTGATACATGACATTCAGAGATCAGGTGTGGAGGGGATTTTGTTTACTAACAAGGACAGTTTGAATCTTTGATTTGCAGCTTTTGGGAAGGGGGAATGTCTGTTACTTCGTAACTATTAATTTATCAATGGAAATAGTAATTTCCTTTGGCCAAACAGCACAGCCTTGAGAATTTAACTCCTGGGTCTGGACCAGCATTTTCCATCCTGCTCTGACACTTACCTTCTGGGTGACTTCAGGGGAAAAACATATTACAGTCATGTTTGGATACAGTTCCCACTAAGGGCACAATGAGTGCTAATGCCCATAAAGACCAAGAAATGGGGGTTTTAGGAAGGAGTTTCGTTGTTGCTTAAAGGAAAGAAGGGATTTGCATACCCCAGCCTTCTGGAGAGGCAAAAATCCCCCCACCAGCAGCTGCTTGTTTAGCTTTGGTATTTGATGGCTGCAAATTAATCGAATAAACAAGGCAAAGAGCAATTAGAGGCAGCCGGGTCCTACTCCTTTCCCCAGCTGCCTCTGTGACAGGTTAAAACCTCTTCCCTGTGTAGCTTCTGGAGCCTGCTAAGCACAGCTCGAGGCTGACAGCCAGGCTGAGATTTCCCTGGTAAGGCAGTGGCCAATTAACCCGATGAAAAGGAGGGAGATGGATCAGACAGGGCTTCTGCAGGGGCAGGCAAGGTCTTTTCAAGTGAGGGAGAGGAGTAGACAGAGAGCTAGAGGGAATTTGGGGGTCCACAAACCCCCACTTTGTCCAGACTGGTGGTTTATAGGACCCTTTATCTCAGATATCCTTACAGAGAGCAGCATGTGGAATTCCTGTCCTTAGGTTTCCTATTTCTGGCTCTCAAAATACTGTCCACTCCCCAAGATGTATGTGCACATCCGAGCTGTGATTCCCAGACCAGCGATCAGCTGTTTAATCCACATGAAAACATCACTGTGTGTGGGATCAGCAGTGTATTGGTGTCTGTGGTCACATTTTGGATGTGTTCACATGTGATGGACCTGGCAGTGTCTCCACAAGTGTCACAGGCCTGGACACACACAGAATGGGACACATGCTGCCTGCAGGCAGTGAGAGGAGCAGAGACAGGAGCGTGGTCATCCCTGGGGACTGAGGGATGTGCTCTGGTGTGGCTGATGGACTGACAGCGATGCCACGCTCACGGCAGAAGCTGCAAATGCAGCCTAATTGTGTGTGGCCAATCTGCACGACTGCGTTCCGCTTCCATCTGGTCTGTGCATGTGTGAGCCACGCAGCAAATATGTTTTATCTGTGGACTGAAAAGGCTGTGCATATTCTGCAAGGTCAGTTAACTAAGGGATGCTGGAGATGGGAGGGACAAGACATCCCGATTCCGAAACCCTTAGTGAGTCAGAAAAATGTGCTCAGAGCATCTGCAAAGCCAGAAGGAAATCAAGTCCCTTCTCGAGCAACTGGCTTTCAGGCTGAGCCATGGTTTTGTGGATTTCCCCTTGTTAGGCTCTAAATTACTTCCTTCATTTTCCCAGTCACTCCTGGGGCTGTCACCAGCCCTGAGGCCGCAGGCATGCACGGGGCTAATCCTCTGCGAGCTCTGCTGTCTGGTGGACTTCAGAGACATGGATAGACTCGGGCAGTCCGAGGCATCATCCATCACATCCACTGGAGAGAGCTGTCAGCAAAGCTCATCATCTGCTGCCTGAGTGATGCTTCCCCGATGCCTCCCTGCCTCTGGGAAGGGCTGGTCCTTCCTCAGTGCCACCAAAGGGAATCGAGACAATTGCTGAGGGTGGAGGGAGCCTGGCAAGAGGATCAGAGCCTGGTACTTCAGGGCTCGGCCCTTCCTCCTGCCTGTGCCACCCTGGCATTCAAGCAGGAGTTGGCAGGACCACAGTTCAGTGCCGCTGTGCATCCGGGACTGGGGTATGTGTTGGCAGGGTGAGCCCCAGCCTGTGCATCGTGCCCAGGCACAGCAGCCAGCACAGGTTCATGTCCAAACATGCAAGAAGCACAGCCGATGTCTATCTAAGATGCTAAGTACAGATCTGCCCTCCCCTGCGAGGCTGGGAGCACCGTAAATACCGACACTGTCCCCTGCCATGAGAGACACCTGGAAGCTGAAGTTCTGAGCTGCCTGACTCATCACTGCACCTCTGTTTGGGTGTGCAGGGTGTTCCCCAGGGCAGCCTCCATCTGTTAAAGCCTTGGGCGCTGTGTCCTGCTGAGCCACAGGCATTTGGTGCCTCCCTGGTCCCTTTGAGCAGCACATCCATCTCTGCAGGGTCAGACACAGTGGTGTCCCAGGTGGGACATGTAGATAAAACCCATGGCTCTGACCCTTGGGCAGAAGATCCTTTGGGGGATGCTCCAGAGTACCATGGAGCTGGGAAGTGCCCAGGACTGGTCAGCATTGTCCCAAACAGCCCAGAATGCCAGGAGAGTGAGGGTGGCATGGGAAGAGGGAACTCACAGGAGCTGTTCCTGTTGAAACCAGCGGAGCAGGACACTTGCTGACCCATGCCCTGCCTCCCCAGGAAAGACCCCCTGTGTCCATCCACGCAGAGGAGAGATCTGCCCCAAGCTGAACTCCCTGCTGGAGACAGATGAGAGATTGCAGCTTGTTTAATTCATGGCCCCATGTTTCTATTTCTGGTTGTTCTCAGGCCTGGCTGTGTGAAGGATGCACCTCTTGGGCACTACTTCCCGTGTCCTTTGCCCCTTGGTGTGCTGCTCTCCCAGCAGTGCATGCTAAGGGCTGGCCTGTTGGCCAGTTCTGGGGTGATATGGGTCCACAGAAGCAGAGACAAGGGCAGAGTCCTGCTGGAAAGGGCCACCCTGCTCTGGAGGGGCTGCAGTTCCAGGGAGGGCTGTGTGGCCCCACTGCAGACCTGAGCACTCTGCACCTCTCCGTATGTTCATCCTCTTGTGTTGGGCACTGATTCCGATTTCAAAGGCAGAAAAGCTGATATTCAGGGATCTCACGGTCATAAACAAGTGTAAGTTTGAGCCTGACCTGGCTGAACAAGGCTGGAGATCAGCTTCGATGGGTCAAATCCTGTCTGCAGCCTGAGCTCAACCTCAAATGGGGTTTGCACCATTGTAAGGGGACACAGCCACTTCCTCCCCAGGCAGTTTCTCATCCAGAAGATTATTCTCCAGACAGAGCAACCTGCTCAAGGGCAGGTAATTCATGGCTGCAGATGGGCTGTTGCATCACTGACCTGTGGCACTGCAGTCCCTTCTGCCATTGGCTTCTGCAGGAATTGCCTGGGCCAAGGCAAGCTGCAAGATTGAGATATATAGATGATATAGATGATATATAGATATATAGATATATAGATATATAGATATATAGATATATAGATATATAGATACATAGATATATAGATATATGTATTTTTCTCTCCCTTTCTCTCCTGCAAGCTGCTTGTGAGCAAAGTCATTGGCATAGCATAAATAGGGAGCACGCTGGGCATCCGCCGGCTAAGACGAATCCCCCTCCACCCCCTGCTGTTTCCAATTTGTAGCCCATATTTTAATTCCCTGCCCCA